>JAZKJV010011701.1:0-346993 GCA_037367405.1 Ottelia alismoides | reverse complement strand
TAGCTGGACGCGATTCGAAGAGGCACCGACGAGAGAGCTCCTTCAAGGGAGAGCTCCTTGTCGACGAGGGGTGGGGGGAGGGGTGCACAGATGATCGGCTGAATCGGGAGTAGGGGGTCGAGTGCAAGGAAGGGGGAAATGATGATGGCATGTCTTGCAAATAAGATTGAACGTTAAGGGTATTTTTGTCCTTTTCAACGGAAACCGTTAATTATAACGGGTATCCCAAATGGAACATAACATAGGGTCATGTCATGTAAGAGTTAACAATTACTCAGAGTTCGTGGCGTAAATCACGATTATGCAGGGTTATGATTGAGATTGAGGAATTACTCAGGGTTATGCGTGTAATTATCCCTATTATAAAATTCATACTATTGCCCTCCAGACTTATGGCCATGCATTACATTGATAGAACGACAATAATGTCAATTTTATGAGACTATAGGTATAAGTGTTATTAAAAAAAATATAGAGCATGACTGTAATTGCAAAAATCCGAAAGAAGTGTGTAGAAAAACTCAAAAAATAACTTGATTATAAATGTCTTAAAAGATTAACCTTATATGAATTCCATTTCGAATGACTATTTTCATCAAAATTAGCTGAATTTTTTTTATTAATGTAAAAGAAAACATAGTTTTTAACACAATCATCAAAATATGCCACTTGAAGTTAATAGTATAAAAAGAAGAGTCGCTAAGGAAGAGTTCTTATCATGCAGATGTTGTTGGGTGAAAAAAATATTTCTTGTTAAATACTAGAGGCAAACTTAGGTTCAGTCTTGAGAATATGCAGGAATAAGGATGGAAATAAGGAGAATAAGAGTCTATGCTCCATTCGACTGAAAAGATAGAGATAATGAGAATAAGGTGGAATAAGGGTAGGAATGTAGACAAATATAGAAATAAAGGTGCAATAATGTGAAATAGGATGTGGATGGAAATTAGATGTACTCTTGAAAATCGTGTCGTGCGAAGAATCAACCGCTTATTTCAACATTTATTCTTCGGAAAAGTGAGCCTTAATGTATATAACAGCACATGACGTGCACTCCAGTTGCCATCCACGCACACCACTTTCGAAATTTGTCTTCTTCCATGCTAACAATTGAGTGGAGCTCAATTGCTTGAGCTACGCTACTGATGAATCTCGTATTCTTCATGGCAAAATAGGCAGTAATAAACTTCTTTCTTAAATAAACCAATAAAAATCATCAATGCTTTATCGTTATTATCTTATATTATATTGTGTATAATTAACGTGTAATTATTACATTAATTACTATTATTATATTTATAATTATTGTATTACTAAAAACTCATAAAAATTACATTAAGTACTTGTCTATAATTTCCCTAACCCTTAACAGAACTAAAATATACAAAAAAATGTCGAAATATCAAACCAATGTTTTTATCCCTTTAAAAATACTCCCCAAAAATATTTTTTTTACAAATGACCTCATTTGGATTTTCTTTCATATTTTTCTTTGTTTTTATTATTTCGAATGTTCTGGTGCGGCCACGTGGCGCCCTCTGGGCCGCCTATGTGCCTGCCATCTCTTCTCGCCACCGGCATCTTCCCTAGCCATCAGATCAACTCCTCTCCGCCCAAATCACAATTGTCCATTATCGCCTCACCCATAGCCATTCGATCACTGCCTCTGATCACATCCCAGCCTCCCATATCCGCCCTCATCTCCACCGCTCGATCATCCTTCATCCTACGCATGTACACTCTCCACGTCACTCACTTCTCGCTCGTCGTTGGATGGGATCCTAAGTCCCATCCGAACCATCTGCTCCCGCCTTAATCGTAACCGTTGGATCAGATCACATGATCTGATCTCTACCCCTCGCCCACGTGTCCATCCTGGACGTTTGATCGAAGGATCGAACGGCTAGGGCTTCATCCCCTACCTCCAGCCCGGACATTACCCTCGCACCCACTACGCCCCCTTCTTATTTTGGAAGGCGTCCTAGCCACACTCCTCCCCTTTCTAACGACTCCTCCCCATAACCACAAGATCCACCTCCTTTGCGTAACCCCTAGCACCGCCCCCTTCACTCCACCAATCGTAACCATCGTCGCCATTACGCCCCTCAACCACCTGTAACGTTTCCACCTCCACCTACAAATACCCCCACCGTGCCACATGTACCGGGCTCCTCTGTGCTCATGACTTGCCGAGCCACTGATCCGAAGCATTCCGAAGATGCCACGTCAGCTCTTATCATGTGATGTGTCTCTGATGAATCTCCATTTCATCACCTTTATTCTATTATTTTGGCCTTAAAAATCCTATCTAAAGCATGTAAATAGCATTAATTTGTGCACAATAACATTCATTATTTATTGTATTATTTGTATATAAAATAAGATTTTTTTAATGCTAAAATTATATGATAAAGAGAAGAGGAGAAAAATGGATAAAATATTGAAGATATTTTTTGACCCTGAACCCTGAGACCAAGTCAAGAATTGAGTTGGTCGACGAGGAATAAACTAGGGGGATAAGGGTAAAAAATAGAATAAAAATCCTATTTATTCATTCTTTATTTATGCATTTGACACCTATTTTATTCATTGTTATTTACTCATCAGGTAAAGAAACTTTGTACATAAAAAGTTGTAGATAATAATGTGAATAAAATACAAATCGAGTTTGTACAAAAATAATACACAGTGTTCATTATACACAAAATAAAAAGCCAAAAATCAAACTTCACGTACCCATATCTTTTTAATAAAAACTCAAACATATCAAAATCACCTCTAATTGTATGTAACTTTCACAAGCTATTTAATGGTGGTGGTGTTATATTTCTTTGAGTTATTGTGTGAAAGTTGGATTTTTGACCATCATTGTACATTCTACCAATTAAAATATTCATTTTAGTGTGAGTATAGTGGTAAGTAGCTTTTCCACGAGCTCTTAAATGTTCCCTTTCATTCCTAACAAAATAGGGGTGGGACTAGGGGCTTCTTCCCTTTCTATCAAGCTACAGGTGGACGCCCCTCGGTGACCGGTCTAATCTGGCTCTTTTGGGCGGGAGACAACCCTGCAGCATCATTGCCGTGAAATCAAGATCTAATAACAAATGCACTAATTCCGCAGATAGAAGAAGCAACGGAATGATTACGTCCCTCGATTACCAGCCTTAAAAAGGTACTACTGTCTTTATTATTTTTACAAATTTATATTTTTATAATTTTGTAAATATTTTTTTATAAGATATGTGTATATTGAAATTAGAATAAAACCAAAAGGAAAATGCAAAAGAAAATAAATCTATGTGAAATCGTAGATAAAATACATGTGTTTCTACTTGTAAATAAATAAAAGGGAAATATATTCCTTTATTCTTCATTCATTCATATTTTTCTAATATTTTAAATACTATTCATATTCTATTAAAAATACAAAACCAACATAAAACTCATTAAAATACATTAAAAATAAAAGGATGTATAAGAAACATAGGTAAAATGTATATAAATATACCTACATAATAAACATAATTATTTATTTAAGTGTAGAAATTACATCATAAAAATAAATATAAAATATATCTATATACACAAAAAAGTTAAAAATATATAAAATAAAACAATAAATTAATAAAATAAAATGTACAAAATAAAAATAAAAAATACACAAAACATAGATGAGTATACCTATAAATAGACTAATAAAAATTAAACACTAATAAATAAAGCCCAAAAATAAATAAAAACAATAGTAAGATACTACATAAAATAATAAATATTTTTATTTATATACAAAAATTAATACAATCATTTACTGTTTTAAAATAATAATTTTCGAGTAATGGTTGTTTTGTCTTGTAGCAGTCCCAGCTGGACCAAGCACAACGCGTTAAAAGTTGACCGCGGTCAATTGTCCCATCCGAGTCTCTGAACTATCTTTTCCCCAAAATTCCGCCCTTTTTCGTGCACGATCTATCCATCCATCGCCTTCGACTCCTTCATCGAACATCATCATGGATCATTCGTGATTCACGCTAGATCATTGTATAATCTATATATATCGTTGATTCTTGCAAACCGTCAGTTAAATAAGGGTGTTATATGTGTGTATAAATAAACCTCCTCCATCCTCCTCGCAATTTTGGGTTATTTTACCTAAGTCCTAAAGCCCCTGAGCTTGGCCTAGCGTGCATCCCCGTGATAGGGGGAGGTCCCCCTGAGCTCCACAACTGCTCGCGGATGGCAGAGGTGCACCCAGGCGGTCCACTCTAGCGACCACCTCTGCTCCTTGGCCCGACCAGGTATGAGCTGCTATTTATTTTCTTTAGATAGGTTTCAATTCCAGCAGTTATTCATGCATTTAGTTTAGTCATTAGCCCGTAGGATTAGCTAGTTTATGTGATTCGTAGTTCGCCATAGTGAAGATTTCACTGTGACTCCAACTGTCCCAGTCGCCGCTGCCACCTCCATTTCTTTTCCCTGCACTTCTCTACATCCAGCCACCCTCCATTCAACCCGAATCTCTAGGGATCGAGCTATCTGGGTTCTTCCTCGGCCTCTTCACTGGACCCACCGCCACGACCCTCTTGTGCCTCCATCTCGTTGTTTAACGGGCCGAGGCATTTTGCTTTCGGCCCTCTGTTGACCTGTGCAGATTAGAGCCACAAAAATACACCAGGAGGCTATTTCGAAGATGGCTGGAGGTACCTGGAACGCCGCACCTTCTCCGATCTTGTGGAGATGCTCCAGTTATCCTCCGCTCATTCTGATACCTCCAGCCATTAGAGAACCTCACCGGGATCGTTTGGAGCCCCTTCGGAGCAACAAAGACTAACGAGGGAAGGATATATCGCTAGAAGAAACTCGCCTTCGGTAAGCTTCTTCCTTGTTCTTCCCTCCGCCCTTCCCCGTCGTCAGATGCAGAAGGAGGGCCCAGTTTTGATCAGAGTCGTCGGATGAATCCACGCTTACACCGTCAGATTAGCCCTGGCTGATCTAATCTCACCGTCCATCGGCGGCGCATCATCGGCCGCTGGAGGAGCGATACGTGGCAAGTGAGGAGACCAACACAGTCCAATAGCGTGCCACTTATGGGGTAAATTCATATCTCGCCCTGCCTTTTTCCTTATTGTTATTTAGTCATGTAAATAAGAGATAACATTTATAAATAATTGGAAAGTTTGCAAATGGACCCACGTACTTTCTGTAATTTCAAATAGGTCCATTCCACGTCATCTCATATGTCGTGCCACCTGAGGTGGCGAAATTGCAGGGATACCCCTGCGAGTTTTGTAAATTTTTTAGTCCAATAAATTGAAAAGTATGTTGTATTTTTGTGAAAAATATTGAGAGGCCCCTGAGCTCTCTCTTAATTTTATTTGGTCCCTCCCAGTACGCATCACGCGTAGTCCAACGTGATGGGGTAATTTGCATGTGCGCCCTAACGAGTTTTGTATTTATTAAATAGTTCATTAAATTTTAATTACATTGTATATTTTTTGCATTTTTGCACATTGTTCCCTATACTTTATTTTTTTTTGCAAAAATGCCCTTGTTGGGATATATATTTTGTGTGTTTTTATTTATTTATTAAAATAGCTAATATGCTCCTAAAATTCGTAAAAATAGAGATAAATGCTTCATGTCATATACTTTCATGCTATGTTTTTTAATTGGCATTTTTTTATATTTTATCTATTTATTAAAAATGAAAAGAGCCTAAATAATCCCTACTTCACTATAAAAAATCCAAAAAATATAAAAATGTTTTGAAAAAATTAAAAAAATTATATATAGTATATTTTGATATTTTTATTGAGTTCAAAAGGTAAATACCCTGAAAATAGAAAAAAGAATAAAATCATAAAGCTCTAAAATTCAACAAAAAATATAAAACTCCACAAAAAACACCAAAAATATATTTTTCTGCTTTATAATTATCTATGGATTATTATAAAAATTATGTTGGGAATTTTTGGGACTTAATTATTATTTTTAATAACCAAAAAAAATTTGGATTATTCATTAATCTCGTATTTGGGATATTTTTAACTTTAAAATACATATAAATTTGCAAAAATCTCAGAAAAAAATCAAAAAATAGAAAAATATAAAATCATAAAAACATCATTTTACTACATTTTGTCTATTTTTACATTTTTTATCTATATAATTTTATATATACTTTATATTATATTTATACATATATACATATGCATATATATACATAATATTTAAATTAAAAGGGAATATAAAAATGAAAATATAAAAAGAAATACAAAATTATAAAACCAAAAATAAAATTTAAAATTTAAAATTTAAAACCCACGGAAATAATAGATTAAATAAAGAGATAAAAGACGGAATTTGTGTGCAGTCATCTCTCCTCCTTCTGTTTGCTCCCAACATTCGACCTCTACATGTGTTTACACCTATACACATTTGCATGTAGAGTTATAATAAATTTTAAGTCCATATTTTTTCTATTCAATGCTTTAGTCATATTGTGGGTTAATTGTTGATTGTTTGAGGATTATTGAGTGGTCCAACGCATCGACTGGATCTCTCGCTTTGTGAGACTCCTAGACTCTTGATTTTCCTCCTTCATCAGTCTCGATCCTATATCCTCACGTACCCACCACCCTCTCATCGGAGCGTGATTGTCGATGCAAAATCCGGCTACCGATTGGAAGTTTGAGCATGCCATTTCATAGTGCATGGAGTGAGGATAGCCGTGGGCACATTCATGTTCCATGAAATATATAGAACTCCCATTTGATGTAAAGGAATACCATGGGAGAATGCTTCCATAGTTAGTATTTCTCTCTCTCTTGATTTGTCGGATTTGAGTGATTATCGCATAATATATTGAGTTTATATGCTCTATTAGTGAGGAGTGTTGATGTCATTGATGAATGATAAATCTGCCTCTTTAGTTATAAGGGAATGTCGTAGCGTATGAGGCAATTTGATTCCGTAAAAAGTACAATGTTTGAATGTTGTGGAGTATTTGTACTTGGTAAGTCTACCCAAGATCAAATACGAGGACAAGAGATTTTTTAATATATCTATCAAATTCTAGTTTACTAAATTTATGTGGGAATATATTCTCATTTTTGGGGCCTTCATGCAGATGCTCAATAAAATGCAGATTAAATAATGTAAATATATGATGCATGTAATTTTTATGGATTCTTCAATACAATTTTTAAGACGATGCATGGACATAATACAAGGTAAAAAACGCAAGATATAATCATGCATGATAATCTTTAGAAATATACCATACAGAAAATGAGCATAAAATATGAATTAAAAATCAATGTCAAATTGAGCATCAAAATAAGGGTCGAATATCTATTAGTGGCATGGAACTACCAAGCAAGAGGCACTATGTAGCATCAAAAATTCACCATATTTCATTTAATGTCAAATCAGAAAATTAATAATGCCACTAGATAGAGGGTGAAATAAGCAATAAAATGACATCGAAATCATGCAATTTGGAATTAAAATGCTCAAGATACAAAATAAACAACACATGGGCATAAATGCAATAAAAAATGGAGGAAAAACAAGATAATTAATTACAATAGATCCCTGGAAGGACCTATTTGCAATAAACATAACACGAAGGAGCCCCTATGTAATTTATCCATGTGTGCGGGGACCGATTTGTAATTTACATAACCTGATGGGCTTGTATTCAAAATGTCCAAGCGCGTACGTGATGCATGCATGTACCTCCATGTAATTATGATAAGGCTCATGGTTCTTTCTGCAAATTAAACAGCTCCGCACGTACCATGCACGCGAGGAGCCAGGCTTGGGGGAGGAGGCGCAACTTCGGAGGACCGTGGCGTGTTTGGTGCTTTGGAGAGTGACTGGGTGTACCCGAGCCTGCATGTCCTGAGAGTGGTGACATAGCTCCACCCAAGCCGTAGGATGGTCGTCATGAGGCGTCATCTAATGGCACTTGTACTCCGTCTTCCATCGGTGAGGGGCGACGTAAATGGGACTCCGACGAACTCGCCAGAGCCCCTCCGTGCTCGTAGAAGGTCACCTGAGCTTCGTGGGCATCAGGCGATGATGGTTGATGGAAGGCGAAGCTACGAGGGTAGTTGTAGGTGGCAATCGACATCACCTCACCGGAGATGAATGTCGAGAACCGAAGTAGGCATGAAGGCTCCGACCATTGACGACGTGGTATACGAGTCAGATATAGCCGCAGCGTGTTATGCATGGATTTGTGAGTGAGATGGGGGTCCGCAAAGGTGGCTGGAGTGGTGGACTAGGATCTTCCCCTCCGACGAGGCAAAGGTGCAGTTGGCGGAGCTGGATGGGGTCGTGGCCAAGGGAAGGTGATGGCGGAAGGGGGTTGGCGATGGTGATTGATGTTTGGTGGAGCTTGTAGGATGGTCGGTGGCCGGTTATCAATGTTGGTGTGCGGTTAGAAAAATCAGGAGAAAATGAAGTGCAGCCAGGGGAAGGAGGTACATGGAGATCAGAAGAGGAAGATGGCGATCAGGGAGGCTTGGCGTGAGCATAAGGAGATGCTCAGGTCGTCACCTGACGTGCTCAACCTAGGGCACGAAGCTTGTGCAGCCACAAGAGGCATTGCAATCATGGTCAAGTTGACCATGGGTCAACATCGGGTATGAATGGCCATCTTCGCCAATCCATCCGCCACCGCCTGTCACAGGGAGGTGGAGGATGGCTAGGATGAACCCCTTGGAATGTTGGACGGGGTGAACAATGGCGGGGCGAGGGATTTTATAGGTGGAGGTCGAGCAGAGTTGTAACGTGTGATTTGATGGCGCGGAGTGATGGAGGTGCAGTGAAGGTAGTTGTGCAAGGAAGGTGGAGGATAGGGCTATGTGTGGGCCTGTTGAGGGAGCGGAGAGGGGTAATGATGACGATGCGAAAATGGAAAGGGGGAAGGGCGTTCGCGAGGTATAATGGACTAGGGGTGACTGGAGGAGGAGGATGATGAGTGAGAGCTGTTGGATCTTACGATCCAACAGCTCGGATGGAAGCACGAGAGAGGGCGGAGATCATATCCCATTATCTGATCCTACGGCTGAGGATGGGCGCTAAAGGATGACTACGATGGAGAAGTGGGGTGATCTAAGAGTTTGGATAAAGGGGGAGTCGTGGACAAAGGAGAATCGTTGGATGGGGGTTATCCAACGATTGAGGCGAGAGCGAGAGGGAGCAGGTGATATCTAATCAGATGGCTGAGAGTGAATGGGAGAGAAACGACAGAGATTGGGAGGGGAGACGGAGATCCAAGGGTGGAAAAATGTGGCGGGTGGCGAAAGGAGGGGGCGGCCACATGGGTGGCTCAGAGGGTGCCACGCGGTTGCAACGGAAAAATCAATAAATAGAAGATTAAAGATAGTCTTACAGCTAGAGCAACTTTGTCGGACATCGTCGAAGTGATTTTGACCGGTATTCCAAGTATAACCGATCATGCCATTGTGGATGATCGATCATTTTAGCATCAAAATAATATAGCATATTTTCTTTGTTGATCGATCAGTACTAATCGATGATCAAAGTTAGATGATCGATCATTGTGGAAACTATGGACAAAATGGCCCCTTATAAATGATGTAAATTGACTTTGAAAAGAGATATAACCACCTAGGGTATTATGTTCTGTGTTAAATACTTAAATATGTAGTCTAGCTGAAATGAGTTGATAAATAATAGTATTGGGTAAATTTGGAGTAAATTAGGCAAAAACTTTATGCGACTAGTCTCGTTGAGTGATAGCATCTTGATCATCAAACCAAACGATCATGGGACAGATATCCAGATGTGTATAGTTACATCTTGGATTAGCAGACACATTCCCGCCATGTTATTGTCTGACATGATGAATTATCTTAAATGGCATGTGGGTAGTAGAGTAGCTGTCGTCGAGGAAGGGGCATGCACCCTTGGGTCCTCAGGTAGAAGCTTAGACATTGTGATCTCAACATGTGTTTTGTTGGTGGATATGTTGCTTGGCACACTGAGTGGTCACCGTACGATGTTCCGTCTCAGTACTCGCGTGCCTTCAACCCAACACTTAGAGAGCGATCTAAGTAGCCATGGTCGATAAATCCATGATTTATCATCATATTTCTTGCTTATTAACCCTTATGCTTAAACCATTCAATAGAATATAAATCTAACTAACTAACATTAACAATTAACCTGTTGTAAAAAATTAATCGGATTAATGTGTATACACAATTAATTAATGTGTCTTTTTTACGTATTTTATTGATAATTAAAAAGTCCCATAAAAATATATAAATGCTGTAAATATTCGTTTAAAATCGAACACAATTAAAAATATGAAAAAAAACCATTGAAAAAAATAAAATAAATGTTTCTAAATCCTTAAAAATACTTGCAGATATATTAGTATGTGTGTATGACCTCTTTTAACTTTTTGTTCAACATAAAACTTTCATGTTGAACACTTTTTCTAATTTAACTATGACTATTTTATTTTGTTTTTCTTTTGTTTGTCTTCATTTTTAAATTTTCCATTAGGCCATATGGCACCCCTTGGCCCGTCTGTGTGGCCCGCCTCTTTTTCTCTACCTGCATCACCCCTCAGCCACACGCTATGCCCTATTGATTTGATTCGGGCCATCCATTCTTGCTTCAACCCTAACCTCTTGATTATATTAGATTGGCCGTGCCTATATCACGCCTTTGCGATCTACCCTAGGCCGTTGGATTGCATGATCCAACGACTCCCACTTCATCTTCATCATGATGCAACCACCCTCTCTCACGATGCATCTCGCCGACCCCCCTTCATCTCCCTTTTACCCTAACCACCCCGTTCACTCACGTTGATAACCATTACCCACACAATGGAGATCCCACATCCATGGTTCACGCCTAGAGCCTAACTTTCCATTTCAACCCTCGTTGCTTGAGTAAATGGAAGTTACAAACATCACCTTCACTCTCATGTAACAACCATTTTCCCTTAAAATCCCCCTCCACCTGCTTCATTCGACGTCGTCCACCAATCCAGGGGCGGTTCCCTAGCCTCTCCGCTCCCTCCTGTGATAGGGGGTGGGAGAGAGGAGTGGCAATGACGACCAGCAACCCCGGTGAGACCCGTGTCCATCGGCCATGCTGCAACTTCTCCAGGTGGTTGCTTGAGCTCCCTAGTGTGGTTTCCTGGGTTGAGTAAAGATCGGAGCTCCTCCTGGAGCTCAACCCAGGACAATCCTTCCACCTCGCATACTCTTCAACATCCCATGCAAGCTTTCAATTTTTTTGTTTGATTTCTCCTATTTTACAACACACTGCACCACTACCCAAGGCCCCAAATGTCAGTTTCGGTCACCATTTCGGTATGACCAAAATAGAATTTCGGTGGAATTTCGATCATTTCGATCATTTTTTGTACTAGGACCCCATATTTCGGTCATTTCAGGCGAATTTCGATTTCAACTGGATATCGATATTCGATAGAAATTCGATCGAATTTCGCTGAAATTTGAGGCCATGCCACTACCCTTGTCTTCACATAAGATGCCATGAAGCTTCGCTGCATGTTAGTGACCCATGCTGACGCCTCTGAGCATCTCCCCTCTCTGTCAGGACCCTTCTCCATCCAAGGCATTCTTCTCCAACTATGCTAGAGAAGAACCCATGTAGGGCAGCCACCTTCTTCGTTTCTTGCCCTTCATTCAACCTCAACTCACACCCATGCATGCTTCGCCTAACCATGTAACCCCCTCTTGCAGGCACATCTTCAATGGTTGAACTTTGGACAGAGCTCTATTTTAAAGCCCCACCTCCGACGAGTGTTCATTAACAACCATGTCTAGGAGGCCCCACCCCTTCTCTCCAGTTTAAGCTTCATCGTGCACATCCCAGGAAGCTTATGTAATCATCCGCAATCACTGTGGAGCACAGAGGAGCTCTGGCATCCTCAGATCTTAGTCTGCACTGCCGCAAAGAGGAATATAAGCCCTCGGGAGCTACAAGTGTCGTTGGATGGCACTTTGCCAGTGTCCATCCAACAACTCATGATCAACCATGTCGCATGCTCTGAAGCATGGAGGCTTGGTGAGATCGAGCCTCGTCTGAGTCACCTCGAGCCACCCACGTGGCCTAAGGAACCTACATTAGCTCCAATCCACACCCCGAGCCTCCACCCATGCGTGCATCACATGTAGGCTCGGATATTTTGCAACTATGTCCCGTCACTTCTCTATATTCACCGACATGTCCTGGTCACATGCGCCTTATGTGGCGTACCCAGGTAAATTGCACATGGACCATGTCAGTTTTTGAACATTGCAAAATGGTCCCCATACACCTGGGATATTTACATGCAATCCTCCTCGTCTTTACCAACTTGCAAAAATGCCCTCTATTTGTGAAGAATCTTGCATGCATTTTTATTTTTTTTATTTCATTCATGCACATACACATTTTCTTTTATATTTATATCTCATTAAATCATTCTAAGTGTTTTAGATTGCATTTTGATGTTTACTTAATCATTTAGCTATTGGCATTTATTAGTCCCATGATTTGCCACTTTTAACCGAACAAATTTATCTGGGTGTCATTTTGTCACATTGTCTTGCTTTTCAATGCCATTCACTTAAACACACACATGCACATATATTAGTGCATCAAATGTCCATGAAGCTGAGTCTAAACTTATTGCTCAATTTAATGATTATCCATGGGCATATTGTGCAAGTATATATGTTTGCATTGCATTACTTTTTGTTGCATTTTGTTTCATGATACATAAAAATTAACCAAAAATGCATCATTTCTATACATCTAATTTGTGCACTATGCTTCATGCATTGATCATGTCTTGACCTAGGTCTAGATATATTATTCACTTAATCTAGGTGCTAATATCTAATTAATTGATTAGGTAGCTCGTGTCCCTGATTTTGACCGTGGCTTGCCCAAGTTCAAGACTAATTTTACTTAAATCGTGCCTGATAACCAGGAATTTCTAACGGTCTTGTATTCCACACAAGGCGGGAACACGGAGGTCGCTGCGGTGACCGCTAAAAATCCCTAATTAATCAACAATTAACCCACACTATAGATCAAGCAATAAGAAATAAATGTGAAGTTAAAATTTATTTTTAACTCTACATAAATGGTGTATAGAGCAAGTATGCAGAGAGTTCGTACACAGGGAGCAAACAGGATAAATCAAGCAGGTGTGTGTGTGTGTGAATGTGAAATGTTGTCTACACTATGCAATGCAAATCTTTTTGTGGGTTTTTAATTTATATATATATATATATATATTTTAAATTTTTAATTTTGTATTTTAGTTTTCTTTTTACTGATTTTATATTTCTTTTTGTATTTTATATTTTTATATTTTCTTTTTCAATATAGGAGTATATACACAATATGGGGTAAGGGAGGAGTAGAGTATTTATAAAAATGGGTAAAAATAGTCAAAAATCAGGAAATAAAATATTTTTGGTCTTGTTATAAATTTCTACTGATTTTGTGATTTTTGGGGGTTTTTCAAATGTTTTTGGTATTTTTAAATATCAAAATAAGGGAAAACAGTGGACTAGGTTGCTGGCCGAAATCAAAGTGAGGATGAAAAATACTAAACAGTACCCAAAATTCCTCAAATTAATTTTAAATATAGAAAATAAAATAAGGAAGACACAGCAACTGAGCTTATATTTTTGTGATTTTTCTGTGACTTTCTATATTTTTTTGAAGTTTTTAAGTGTTTTCTAATTTTTAAGGTTTTTATTTTGAAATTTTTAGTGGTTTTTAGATTGACAGTAATATATGATAAAACACACAAAATATAATTTTTTTGGAATTTTTCAAAACGTTTTTATAATTTTTATGGATTTTCTAATGCAAACAGTATGAAAAGTGCCCATTTTTTATTTTTAATAAATACAAAAATGCAATAAAAATGCAATACAAAAGTATAGAGTGAACAAGCAAGTTAACAGGAGCTTAACATAATTTTTGTGGATTTTTTCAAGTTAAAATGATGCTCCAAATAAGTAAGACAAGCACACAAAAGTTCACAGCCTGACAGGGGTATATATGCAAATATTAAAACATCCAAGGGCACAGTTGCAAATTTCACACAAAATATTACACTTAATGTTCAATTTAATAGATCAATTACAAATTTTAATAGCCGCAAGGGTACAAGCACAAATTACCCAACCCTACGCGTGACTGGCACGTGCTTGGAAGGACCTAAAAGTAATTTCCTAAAATTCCAGGGGGCTTCAATGCAAATGTTCCAAAAATATTACACTGCATGTGAAAGTTGGTGGACTAAAACTAAATATCCAACTGGCCGAGGGTCCCCCTACAAAATGCCCTTCACCTCGCGCGCACAGGCACGTGAGGTGACGTGGCAAGGACCTAAATGCAAATATAGAAATTTCAGGGATCTAAATATAATTATTACAACCTTTTTAAACTATCCCTGAAAATTTATAGAATGACTATGAAATACAAAAATGTGCGGGGTAGAGTTCGCAAAATACCCCACCCGGCGCGATCCGACGGCTGATGCGATTCCGCTGGCCACGTGTCGATAATCTGATGGCCGATGACGCTTCGCGTTGGACGGCGAAGATTATATCCTCGGGTGAAGATCTGACGGTGGAGACCGGGCGCGATCCAACGGTTGCTGTGCGAATTGGAACTCCTCCTCGATCTGACGGATGTGAGGGCCGAAGCAGGAACGACGAAGGAACTCCGGCGAGCCAAGGTTTTCCGAGGTACTGCTCCTCCTCCGGTGGACTTCTTGGCTTCAAAATGGATCTGGGGACTCCTGGAGATCTCTTCTTCCTCTTGGAGGCTTCAAAAGACCTCGGCGATGGCTGAGGTGCTTGCGAGAGGGTGGCGGAGTTGTAGAGCCCCGTGAGCTCCGGCGAGGCTCCAAAATTGCCTCTAGGCTCGAGTCA
Source organism: Ottelia alismoides (assembly GCA_037367405.1). Taxonomy (NCBI): domain Eukaryota; kingdom Viridiplantae; phylum Streptophyta; class Magnoliopsida; order Alismatales; family Hydrocharitaceae; genus Ottelia; species Ottelia alismoides. The sequence goes on along the minus strand of JAZKJV010011701.1, from coordinate 332,033 downwards.
AAGCTCTTTGACCTGCAAAAATGGTTATAAGGTCCATGGCAAACTGCCTGGACCTCGAGAGCACGGATGTGTAGCGTAAATCGTCGTGGGGAAGGTTGGCCGGAGGTGCGCTCCGGCGAAGGAGATCGATTGGGCGAATCAGGCGATGGAACTCAAAATTTCTAAAGGGCTTTCGTTCCTTAGGCTAAAAGAAAGTAAATGCACGAAAAATAAAGGGGTGAAGTGGCATCCTCAATGGTCAAGGACTGGAGGGAAGGGTACCTCGACCGCCGGTGAATGGGGAGGTGCTGGAGCCACCTTAGGCGTCGCTCGACCAGTCTGAATAGCTCAAGAGCAAGCTGTCACCTTCCTCGAGCTTCAGGGCACAGGAATGGGAGCTATCCTATGGAGTGAGGGGTTCGAATTCAAATCGAAAGGTCGGGCCCCCGTATATTGGGTTGGACCTTGTGACAGGGACGACCCAAAGACCAAGGAAGAACGGGCGACACGATGCCCCAATCCTCGAGCTAATCCCTGGTCGTGAAAGACCACAGATCGAGGGTCAAAAGCTCTGAAGGTTGCGACACGAAAAAAATGCAAGAATCGGCCTGGAAAAATCGACAAAAATGTCGAGAACCAAGGCCTGACATGGTCTACAGGGGGGTAGGATGCCTAGTTGATTGGGGTCAACTAGGGTTTACACCTGGTTGGTCCACGTGGACCAACCAGGAAAAAATCCCTGAAAATAATTTTGGAAATTCAATAAAAAATAGAAAATGGATGAATTAGATTTTGGTTTTAAAATAAAAAATATTATTATTTTATGTAGTATTTTATTCCGATTTTTAATTATTTTTATGAGGTATATTTTTACAAGTTTACTTTATGCCATTATAGGTATGATATCTATATATTTTAGTATTTTATTTTTATTTGGTATTTTTGATTTTACTTATTTTTGTTTATTATTTTATAAAATTATAAAATTCTTTCATACATGTAATTATATTTTTATTTTATTTTTTTGATGTGTTTTGTATATTTAATAAAATAGAAGTACATTGAATATATGTATATTTATAGGTATAATACCTATGTATATGATATATACAAGTATTTTTATTTGTGTTTCTTTTATATATTTATTCTGATTTTAATGTACACACTTATTATAAATAATATTTACAAAATTATAAAAATATAAGAATACAACAATAATGAATAAATAATAAATTGAATATTTTAATCTGTACAAGTATACTACAAGGGTCCAAAACTCAACTTTCAAACTGTAACTCCGAAAATACGAAACACCTCCATTAAATAGATTATTTTATGCTATATACAATTAAAGGTGAGTTTGGTACATTTCTAGTTTTTATTTGCAAGATACAGGTCTGGGAAGTTAGAGTTCTGGAATCTTATTCAGACCACGACTTTTTATTTGTATATTATTTTTCAGTGAAATAAATTTTGTATTTTTACTTATTTAATTATCTACAACTTTCATGTACAAAGTTTCTTTGTTTGAGGTATAAAAAGTGGAACCAAAAATATGTCCCAAAATGAATAAAGAATGAAGGAATGTTTATTGTATTTGACCCTTATCTCCCCCTACTTTATTCCTTATCGACCTATTCATCTAGATGCCTAGGTCTCGGGGGTTTGGGTCATAAAATATTTACAATATTTTATTCTTTTTCTTTTCTTTTATTTATTCTATAATTTTGACTTTAATTACAGTATTTTATACGCTATTTGGATGCACATGCATGAATGTTAAGATGATGGATTTAATGCTATTTACACGCATTTACTATGGTTTTTGAGGCCAAAATGATAGAATAAAGATGATGAAGTGTGGATTCATCAGTGCCCTCCTTGTAGGTATACATTCGGGATCGATTTCTGATGCGATGCGAAATCGGTCGTACTACAATTTGATGATATTAACATCGCCGATTTCACGTTCATCAATGGTTGGTGGACTATTGTTCCACTTTTTTCACGCAGGGTTAACACTCGTGTGATGGCTGGCGTAGGTCACATTGGTTGGTATAATTGTATTCCTAGTGGAAGAACTAAGAGGGGTGTTCCGAAAAATGGGGTTATGGAAGGTGGATTGGAATCTGACAATGTTCTCCTCGGTATAATAAGGAGTAAGGGATAGTCACGAGGAGTTCTGACTATGGATTGGGTGATCTTAGTATTTAGTACCCTAACTCGTGCCTTGTGCCACCGTGGCCTCTTACACGTGGGTAGTGGACTTGGGTGGTTTGCGATGATTCACTCGTTTGAGATTGGTGAAGTAACCATGGTTATTGTGAATCGAGTGGAATGCTAGTGGGTTTAACACGGAGTTGCACATTGGTATGTGAAGCTAGTGGGTGTGTTGGGAACTTAGTTAGGATGCATCGTACCCCAATGCATGCCTACAGAGGCACCTCAACCTTAAGGTTTTCTTAATACCTTAGAGTTATAGCGCGAGGTCCCACATGAACCAAGACCACAAACTATCCACGAAGTTTGGATTATTAAAAATTGATGGCAATGAAGATAGTCCTGTCTTCCTTGCAAAGACGGTTTACCAATTTTTTTTCACAATTTCTTCAGTACCTTGTTGTAGTCTTAACACCATACTGGGAAACTTTGATCATAGCATATCTTTACATTGGATCTGCCGAATCTCAGAAGCAACCACATCAATGATCGACTCTTGCTTGGAGGTTTCTTTTTACGCAGCTACACTTTTGCAGTACAATACTTGCAACTAACTCTTATTGTTTTTGCTTCACTTGTAGTTTGGGAGACATGAGACACAATATGTATGTATGGATATCTTTTTGATGCATACATGGTACATGTGGACTTTTGTGAACATGTATTGTAATGAATAATGGATGTGTTGAGAATGGAAAGAGAATTTTAAATTACAGTCTTTTGTGCTATTTTCTCTTGCTTATGTTCCTTGATGTGTTTCGAGTGTGGAATGTTGTGGGTGGAATCAGTTTGCTTTGTACCCACTATCTTCGAGGTCACCACAGGACGTCTCGCCCTCCCCTATGCCTACACCCTGTTCGTCTCCTCCCCGATCCCTCCCTCCTCCCTACTATGCAATAGCATGGCATAACCCCCTTCCTCCTCCTCCATATGCTCTACCTCGTCCTTCTCCTCAACCCCCACTCCTTCACATTTCACTATAATCATCCCCCCTCATTCCTTTACACTAATGGCTCCTATTCCCTCTTCCATAAGATTGGCTTCCCCATCGACCCCTACATCGCCACTTCCCTCCCTCGTCCACATGTATGCTTGGAATGACCTTCTTTGGTGGGATGCAAAATGCTAAGGCCCCTTTCGATGATATGCATGCGAGGAACATCATCTCCTAGACCTCCATGGTTCCCTGATATGCCCATAACAACATCTCGAATATGGACCCACCCAAGGAGACCCTCCACACAACAATGCCATCAAGCAACTCAAATTGTTCCTTAACCTTCTTTGAAACAAGCCGCAACTCAGATGTTAACAGATCGCATATGGGTCGACGAGGAAGAATTTCGACAACTTCACCCTGTTTCACTTAAATGCGAAATCAACGAAGCCGATTTTTTTCAAAAAGGAGGCCAATACAACATAAGATCTATATCTTTCTATCTATAAGTCAAATATCATTACTATCATTTCAAGTATATTACTTTGCTACTCAAATTTATCTGACTGTTAAAAAGGATTATAGTAAAAGGTCATCCTAATTTATTTGGGTAATCTATCATTACTATATCCGTCTCTTTTTCTCGATCTCCCCTCCTCTTTTCTCCCACCCCCTTCCCCGTTTCTCTCCGCCACCTCTCCTCTTCTCCCTCCCCTTCTCCACTCCGCCGCAACGCCAACACCACCTTCCTCTCCCGCCGCCGCCCGCTCGTTGCCAACGCCGCCGCCTCCAATTCCACCGCCATCTTCAACACCATCTCCCCTTATCCGCTGCCGTCCCAGGTCCGCCGCCGCAACAAAGCTGCGCTGTTCCTTGCTCGCGCTGCCGCCAAATCAGGTCCGAAGCAGCGCGCCATCCTCCCGGCTTACTGTGGTACGACTGCTGACTGACCTAGTTTGGACATATCCCGAGAAGGTCACTAAATGTTTCGATTTGAATGCATGGGATTTTGAGGAAGAATCTCGTAGCAGGAGCGAGAGATAAAAATGTGCTAAATTATTCTGTCGTGAACGATGTAACTTATATAGATCAGTCTTTTATTACAAGAGATCGAATCCATGTAGCTGATCACCCTTAAATGTTGGGAGAATATTGTTTATGGTCATCGTATTCTAACTTTATCGGCCATTGTATCCCGTTCATCATGAATGAAAGATTTCTCTGCGACTTTGATTTTTTCGAGTGCTTTTGATTCGTTATCTATCCTGTTAAATTTCTTGTTTTGCAACACTGGCGATAATGCTTTGTATTTTCTTCTTCTTCATTCAGGCAACATTCTAGAACAAGCGACATTGCATGTCTATTTAGACATGCAGCGTGGCAATCACAAGAGAGTGAGAACAAGCAAAGAAACAAATGGATTCAGCTCAGCATTGTCTAACGGAACACTTGCTAATCGTGAAAATAAAGCAAGCTGGGGTCCCTCAAAAAGTTCTGCTTCCGATCCATTTGTTATACCCAATCTCTTGGAAAGATTGGCCGATGGAAAGTACGGAAGTGTGACGAAGGAGTATGAAAGCATACATGGCCGAGTGTCCAGTTTCCTTTCTGCACTTAGATACTCGGTCCATGGTTTTAACACTCATAATGTCCATCCTCCCTGTCCACCTGTCTCAGGTAAATGGCTTCCACACATTGGACAATGACCGTGTTAACAGTAACACGCAACATTTCTCGATCATTTGATGCAGAACTTGGTGGCACACCTGCCGATGCCCAAGAATACTCAGAGCCCCTGGCTGAAGAAATTGCCAGCTTCCATGGCCAAGCTCTTGGTCAAGAATCAGGTATTGGGGACACTACAATGCAAACAAAGATGCCAGAACTCCCCAGCCCTCAGGATCCTATCACAGGGAACGGAGTTTGTCATGCACCCGTCATAGTTATAGACTCTGACGATGATATGGAGCCTCGAGAAGATCAGAGTGCTCGTCAGTCTGGAGACGAACCACTCGCTGTACAGTTATGGCAGCCTGATCATCCAAATGTAACACACGAGTCCTACCAGGGGGCATGTCTAGATTTGTGCAATCATGGCTCTACTGTTGCCGGTGTAGTGGGTTGGCAGCCGTCAATCCAGTATCAGAAGGTTGACCTGATGAATTTGGCTGGAAACTGTCCATATCCAGATCTAGTGGTATGCCTCCTTCCATTGCCATTATAGACTACGATCATAACACGGAAATTGGATAGCGGTATGCTTGCCAAGAAATAAATAATATGCACCTTATTTGAAAATTGACAACTTGCATTATTTTGTCTAATTATCAAAGTTATGTGGATGAGAGTTAAACAGTAATACTAAACACAATCTTGACAGCAACCCTTTAAACTAGGAAGTTTTTCTGTTCTAAGTTACATGCAACATTTTGTATGTGTTTCATGATGAATCCATCAAGTTGACAAAAAAGTACGTGCTGGATTACTGGGCACAATTTGTCTGCATTACTAGCAAAGTTCAACAAAAAATGATGAAGTCATGAATCTTTCTTTTTTCTTCACCATAGATAACAAATGCACATGCGATGCGACATCACTTGGCCAAAATGCGAACGGGACCGAACATGCCTAGGTTCTAAAACCTCTGCCCAAAACCCGCCACGGGCCGGCCCATGGGCCCAATTTATTTTTTCCATTGATTTTTTTAATATCATTTAATAAGTACAAATGGTTTTATTACTGTCATTTGTACTTTATATAACTAATATAAATAGTTTACATGTTACTTGACATGTAAACTATTAAATTTAGGTAAAACTAGCATCATAGATGAAAACCTTAAAGTATATTATACTAAAACACGCCTTATCTAACTTCGCTTTATATACGTGTGTGTGTGTGTTGCGGGTCGGCCCATAGCTCAATTCTCTGTGTATTGCGGGTCGGGCTGGCCCCCCGCCCCATTGGCCAAGTCTATGCATTAGTGGGCGCAATTCGAATAATATAATGTGTCAGGAATTAACCTTATTGTATTTCTTCCAGTTTTTTTATTACCATTAATTTTTCTCACTGGAAATATTGCAATACCTTTTTCATCATCTGAAGGAATAAGGAGATTTCCCGTCGACTTTTTCAGGGGGCTGAGCAAGCGACACCGCTTCTATCTCCCTTTTCAATCACATCAAACAAAATCAAAGGGAAGGGTCGGGGAAGACGCAAAGGCAGTGTGAATTCTGTAAAGGTAGTGGTCATTATAACAGTGTTCTTTTTTCCTGACACTTTATGCTATTCAGCAGCGTCTGACATGTTACCCCACTCCCTAGCTCTATATTCCATTTTTTATACATAGAAATTATACTTTGTGATCAAGCAGGCCGGATTAGACATTTCTCACCTCATATATTGTGGTAGAAGGATTAGTTTTGGGATTGGAAGAGCATTATTTGTTTCTATCTCTTTAGGTGCTGCGGTCATGGTAATTGTATTTTTGAACAGCGCATTAGGTTTGCCACCTATTTTTCCGAGATCTTCTTTCCTCATTGTTGTTTGCTGGATTTGATGCATTCTAACTTTACAAGCTGAATGTTGGGAATCTTATTAAAATAAACATAACCACATAAACAAATGCTAAAGTCAAGTGGTCTCTAAACTATTTTGGCATGTTTTGGGGGATCTTGGCATCCTTTCCCCCCAACAAGAAACTAGTATTTCGTTCAATATAAGCACTGATATATCCTCTCTACTCATCATTGGGTTTGTTGGTGATGTTCTTGATATAGTTACGCTTATAGCTTTGGTAGAATGACAATGTTTACTACTAAAGTCAGTCTCTTGAATTATGCTATTATACTTTTATCACTATTTGACTGGAACTAACATGGAGTTGAGATCTGCGTACATGATTTTCTGTTCATGGATGTTTGCATGGTAGTAGCAATATATATTTTTTCTAATCTTCCAGTTATCATAGTGATGAATTTTTGATTCATCTACTTAACACTAAAGTTTTGTACTTACTTTCTGAGCAAAAACAAAAATTCGCATAAAATAATAAAATAATAAAAATCACTAAAGAAATAAAAATAAACTAAATGCATATTATTATCTTGGAAATAAGTCCAAGAAATACAATTAATAAAATCCCTAAAAAACAAAAAGTTAAAAATAAACTAAATGTATGTTATTATCTTTGATTAATGGACATTCAACTATCTACAAAATAAGATCAAATTCAAAAGAATCAGGTTTCATATAAGAAACTTAGATTTTGGGATCAAAGTGAAAATCATACAACAATATTGACTCTGCACCAATTATTTTATATACTTATTTAACTATTTTCAATTTTATTTCTTTTAGATTAATGTTTAATTATTTAATTAGTTAAAATTATTTATGCAAATAGTATTAAGATAAATCAAATAAAAAACATTAAACCTTGAAAAAGGTACATTGTACTTATAAAATAGCAAAAAAAATCCGTATTTTGTACAACCAATTTATTTTGATTTTAAGGTTTTAATGAAAAATGTAGATCTACATTTTTTATTTTTACCACTTTTCATTTGGCTTTATTTTATATCCGCTTTTCAATTTTTTTGTTTTCTAGCTTATTAACGCATGGTGGCGTCCTTTTACTGGCTTCACTGGGAAAGTCACTTCGCTTATTAACCCTTTATCAACACGCTTGCTCCTTCTCCACCAACCCTTTTCTGCCACATTGGTGGGAGCTGTTGACTTTGTGGTCAAAGACTCCTCTCACGTTCTGCCTGTGCATGGCCCATGTTCTCTACTATGAGCCCCTACCAAACCCACTACACCTACATGCCTTCTTCATAATTCCAACTGCTTAAGCCACGCCCATCCACCGGTTAACGAGCTCCAACACCCATGGTCCCATGTCCACTTGCGAAACCATCTACTTCGTTTGTAACCTCCCATCACACAAAACCCTCGAGTTCACCTCACTTACATTTTATGTGAGAGAGGAAAGAGCTCTCGAGTATCTTAGATGACCGTTGGAGAGCTCCTACAATCGTGCAGAGACCTCATATACATTGCATGATCCAAGGTCATGGTAGAACCTAGCTACAACTCCACCTTCGCATGTGTTGAGCTCTGCCCTTGCCGAGGTGTCAGGCGAAGATCAAGGTCCTTCGAGCATCTCATTCCCATGCATAACCCATCATCACTCCGGGTATAGCTTTCTCTCTCCCTTTTTTTCTTCTTCCTCTCACTTGCTCTTCTTTGTCTTGTTTCTTATGCTACTCTTCTCCCCTAAATTCTTCCCGTTTTGATTTTTACCCAAACCCATCTACGATCCCACACACCTCCGGCAATCTCTTCGCTTTCTTCTCTGTCTTAGGAAAGCTACTCCCTCCGTTTGAGCACACGATCGGAGCGATTTGCTTATGTCCCTCACCAACAGGGGAGTGTCCCTTCATTTGATTTCTTCCGCACATCACTCTTGTCGAACTGCCAAGCTCAAGCACCCCTTATTTATCAGTACCCTTGATCGTATCTTCATCAAGCGGAACACCACCGCATCCTTGAAGCAAAATTTGATAGCTGAAGCACCTCCAACAACTCAACCACATCGACATGCTTCTTTCCTGCAGAAGCCCTTCAGAACATTACTCGTCATCCAAGCTTCGCTAGCAGTTCTGGAGCAACTACAACACCAAGGCGTCTTCACCAACCAACACCCTTGTGGTCACCTCCAATCACCATCAAAAGCTTCATCCCTACATCCATTGAGGCCTAACACATCCAAATCGAAGAAGAAGGCAAGGTATGAGATGCAAAGATCATTGTTCTCTGCTTACATCTTAATCCTAGCTGTTAGAATACCATTCCTCTTTAACCATCTGATCCAGTTCCAGTAGCCATCAAGACCGCTGGATCCCTCGCCTGCCACAATTGTCATATTAGCAAAGATCAACAGGCTCACTACAACCACATGTTCAGCCCTCCGATCCACAGAGCAATCACATGTTGAGAGCACTTACATGGGAAGGCTACGCCGAAGTCCCTCCAAATTCTTCAAATATCTATTTAATCCAGACTTGACGGGTGCACAATATACATTGGAGAGATTGCATCTATACCCCACTAGGAATTCTTAGTATTCCTAATCATAGAAGCATTCGTGCGTGCAATATTCATTTTTCTGATTTTTTATTTATTGCATTTTCTCCCCTTTGTTTGAACATTTCTTTCAAATTTCATCATTTTTAAATTCTAAAAATTGCATGTCAAAGCTTGATTAAAACACATGTCGCTGTCACCCTCACGGGCATGAGAATACTCAACAAACATACATTTGGTAGCTCAAGGAGCGAGCTTGTCACGACATGGAGGTAGAAGATGGACAAATGCCTCACAACTAAAAACCCACGATGTAAGAGAGAAAAGGTCCTTCTCAGGAAACACAAGGGAGAATGGAGTCTTTTCTCTCAGAATAGTAGAGGGTATCCATCGATCCGATTGATGAGATAGCATGCTGTCATAACAACATCACCCTAGAAGGAATGAGGAGCACGACTCTGTATGAGAAGTGTTCCGGTGATGTCCAAAAAGTAACGGTGTTTGCATTCAGCAACACCGTTCTGCTGTGAAGTGTCAGGGCACGAGGTTTGATGGATAATGCTATGTGAACTCAGAAATTGGGAAATTGAGAAGTGCAAAATTCCAAAGCATTATCAGATCAAATATACATCATAGAAGCAGAGAAGAGATTTTTCATTTCAATAACATAATATCGAAATATAGTACTCGCATTAGACTTATTATTCAACAAAATTTCAATGGTAATATGGGGAAATAATCCACAAAAACTAAGTAATACCTGTGCTCCTGATGATATGGGATACAACTTAGACCCCACATATCAAAATGAAAAAGTTTAAAAATACTCTGACTACTATGGCGTTGACGACTTGGAAAGCTAGAGCAGTGATGCTTTCCAATATGACATGGTTCACACTGAAACGTGGGCTTGATAGAAATTCCAGGTATGAGATGCCAAATCTTTTGTAACAGAAATGACCAAAGCGAAGATGCCAAGTGTAAGGAGAGACCAATCCAACAGAAAGGGAACTAGCACCAACACACAGAGACTGGATCAACCTATAAGACCTCTATGCTCACGGCCACATCCAATCACCTCGCCCGTAAGTATATCTTGAAAAAAAGGGGAAGCATGTTCAAATATTGCACGACAATTTAAATTTGTTGTAATACGACTAATAGACATCAAGAACTCTGGTACATGAAGAATATTCTACAAACTTATTAAGGGAGTCAAATTGACCTTCTCTTGTCCAATGATGGGAGAATGGGACCCATCTGACTGATCTACCATGTTGTACATGAGTATACGAGCTGAACTATGAGCTATCTCCACATAGATGCGGATAAGCTCCATAGTCCATGATCCATTCCGAAGGGTCTGGTTGAGAACGACTAGTAAAAGCATGAGTAATACCTGATGTGCTCGTGGAGGCGGAAGCAATAATGTCTGATGGACCTGTAGAAGTTCCAGAAGATCCTGTACTCGGGGGCGTGATCTCTCGTAGTCGTGCAACAAAGTCATCATAACGATGATCGGTAAGGTCATGAGCAGTCTGGACTTGCTCAACAACACGTGCGGATGGCGGGAAGCCATGCTTGTAATAGCATGCATCCTCTGAATGGCCTGATCAGTGACAATACAAACATGGCGGACGCAGACGTGTGCCTCATCTGATGCATGTACTGAGATGAGCCACTTCCACGTAGGGAAGCCGCCATAGCCAATGACGTCTGAGAAGATGTAGTGGAGGGGATGCTCAATCTGCGATATACCTCCTCCATTGGCAGTACAGTAGCATCTGCAAGGAGCTGAGAGCGAGCTGAGTTGCATTTCGGGTTAAGAGCAGACAGAAACACCTCATTCACGATAGAATCTGTATACGCCTTATGCTGCTCTGGTGAGGCTGTTAGATGTATGTAGCTTTGGAGTTGCTCAAACATACCCCTCGGAGATGTGTACGGGACGTGAAGAGGACGATCACCCTATTTGGTTGTGAAGATATCATGCTGGAGTTGCAATACCTTCGAGTCATTCCTCACTTGAGAGTATGTGTCTGCGAGGATGTCCCACATTGCCTTTGCTGTGGGCTAACTTAAGATATAGTTGTCTATCTCAACAGAGACAATACCGGATAGCCATAACTTAGCATACACCCCATCTACCTCCCATGAGACATTGGTCCTAGTCTTGTCCACCGGTTCATCCTGCGTTAGAATATGCTTCTTACCATGACTCTACAGTAGATTCATGAATTGCATCACCCACACCTCCTTTACGTCATCCATCTGGACCATAGGTACCAGACCCTCGTAGGCATCTGTAGATGTGGTATCAACTCTACTTTCTGACATCGTAGATAGATAACCATAGACAGATCGTGGAGTGTCTACACGAAAATGAAGAGATGTGGTTTTGGGCATATAATCGTACCACAACTAACCAAGTTAGGAAATATCGATATCAATTTCATATCAGTTTGTCCGGAAAAGGATATATCGGGGATATATCGAGATATATCGGGGATATATGGTGGTATATTGATGCTATCGATGTAAATCTTGAAAATGATGCAAAAGCTATTTTTTCATGAATTAAGATCATCTTAGTTATTAAAACAATAAATAACATACAAATACACATTTATATGCGAGAATGAGGTGTATTTAGCACACTAATACACATTATATAGCACGTATTGCTGGTTGTTAATGCTGAATGCTGATTGCTGAGATATATTTTGGACCTGTGATTCTAACTTGATCAGCATTAGACTTGTTTCATCTCTATTGTCCATCAATTGAAGAACTGTTATATGCACCCTCTGTCACACCATATCCCACCGACCCGAAATAAAATATATAAATCATGATTTGTTTTAATACTAGGAGTAGCAACATAAATAGTGAAATCAAGCTTATAAGTGTAATATTCATCAATATATATATATATATATGTATATCGGCTAAATATCGATGATATCATTCGATATCTTTTGTTCTAAAATCAATCATTTTAAGCAATATGACTCGATATGGCGATATATCGCCGATATCTCGCGAGATATCAGCCGATATCCGATGTCCTGGAAAAGGATATATATGTGGATATCGAGTCCATCTTGTCGATACCTATATATCGGCGGTAATATATCACGATATTGCCTACTTTGCAACGAACCCCAGACAAGATTCGGTGAAAAGTTGTCTGATTTTGATCTGAAAATGGGTGAAATCAGACCAAAAACTCTTAAATCAAACCAAAAACTGCGAACTCAGGGTAGCAGGAGGGTCACCGAGCGACGTCGAATGGTGCTCAGCGGCTATGGGGGCCGCTGGGCAGTGTCGACAGTGCCGTCAGGTGCTGCTGGGGACAACAGCTAGCCAAGGCTGCCATCAGGGTAGCAGCGGCGGCCGGAACTGCCGCTAGGCCAGCAATGGCTGGGCGGAACTGCTGCAAACAACGGTGAGCGGTGAGGCTAACGCTAGGGCAACATCGGCGGGCGGCAAAGATGCTGCTAGGGCGGCGGTTGCACTGCTGGAGTGAGGTGTGACGGGTGAGGATGGAGGTAGGGTGGGAGGTGGGGCTTAGGGCTATGGTATAGGATCGCCGCTCTGATACCACGTTGGAGAAAATACTTTGTTTATTGATAGAACCCAAGAGTTCTCTTATATAGAAGACAGAAATCCTAATGGGTAAATTATATAATGAGGATTGAGAAATAAATAATCCGAGAAAGAATGACATAACTTAAAAGCTCTCAACAGATTTACTTTAAACAATTATTGAACGACTTTGTGTAAATATTTCTTAATTAATTCTTTTTTAATATTCTGCAAAAATCTTGTGTTGCCTATTAGATTATCTCTCGATAGAACTTTGGTATTGGAAAAATAATGATGTTGGTTATTTACTAGGATTTAAATACTCAAAATCGTTATATATCATAAAAATCATTAAATCATTTTAATTCCAAATTAATGAAAAAAACAAGTACGTGTATTCCTAGTATTTATACCTCATGGCAAATTTCATTCATGGCATAACTCCATTTTTTGTTAGTGTTTGTATCATAATTTGTACAAAACCCAAAAGCAACCCCCTCTTTTTCATGCATATATTTTAAACCAGAAAGTACATAAAAAGGCATTTCATGTAGTTTTTAGGAAAAAATGCAAATTTTCATAAAATCATACTTATAGTATTTTCTAGATAAATAGGGAGTTAAAGGCTGCGTCAATAATACAAACATGTTTTCCCATTTTTATTCCAACAAAATTGATTTTTAAAACGACCAAAAATTTTGTTAAGTAATTTATTTTCTTTTAGTACCAAAAATATTCTTATCCAATTTTCATGATGTGTTCTGATCTTTGAAATCTATTTGCAAAAATACCCTCATATAGATATATATCATTGGTTTCAAAATGCGCATTGCTTTCATTTTGCTTTTTTATCATTTTATACTGGCTTGCATAAATTCATTCAAAAAAATATTTCCGGGAATCTTGCTAGCTTTCTTGTCTGGTTTGTCATTAAGCCCACGTATTTGCCTCCTTTTGTTTGATTTCAACCTTAGGCTTTCCCGAGTAAAATTAAAACATAGTTACATAGTACATCACTTAATTAACATTATTCTATGATTTTTTGATAATTGACTATTTTTAAGAGGCAGAAAAAGGTGTTTTTCTCATACACATAATTGTAGCACTTACCATTCGCTTAGACTATTATTAATGGGATGCTTTATCGATTCATATCACATGCATCTTAGAAGCGTTTATTCGGAGATTGATCGATGTTAATATTACTTATAATTTATCAGCTGCCACTAGTTGATGTTGAATTTGGGTTGTTTCATCACATCCAAGATCTTTTCTTGACACATAGAACCGATGTTGTTGGTTTCCTTTCATTTATCTCCAATAATATGCACATGAAGTTCACAGGGAGGGGCTTAAGGCCATACAAAGTGGAAAAAGTAAAAACAAGAGTATGATTGGCATAACCTTATGGATTGCAGAACAAAAGAGGGCCTCATCTAACATTTAAAATATAATGGGCCGAAGAGGCCCGAAGTAAGGTGATACTATACATAAAAAATAAAATAAGTTGATTGTTGGAAAGAGTCGCTTCTTGTCCTCAGTCCATTTTTTAGCTTTCTTTTCATTGGATAATTACAATAGGCCTTAATTTCTGTTCCTACAAGTTTGGCATTTGTTTGTCCTTGCTTTCTAACCTCCAATAGGAATCATCAAGCTCTGCATGAGTCCAAGCTTCCACATTGGATCCCTTTGTTTCTTTTATATTTTTTAATACCATATTCTAAGATATCCCTGGACCCCGTGTCACCTTTTTTTCTTTCTAAATCTATTCCACCAATAATTCGTCCTAGATGATACTTTCGTTGTGGTTTCACTAACCACTTGTCAATATTGCCTTCTGTGTTGTGAGGCGAACTTATTTCAACATTATCTCAAACCATCTCACAATTCAATACACAGGCCCCTGTGATTAAGCTTGGAGGCTTCCACCTTAAATGACTCAAGACCGGTGTCGTCAATTTTTAGTTCTGTTCATCTATTAGCCATTACCTACTTTGATGTCAATCCACAACCAGACATGTAACTGAATGTCACATGCAATTACATGACTTATATAATAGTGAGTAAAAGTTACAATATATTGCAAAGTACACATATCCCTGACCACGAAATACAAGACCTTACATTGTAATACTAAACAAAAGAAAACCTAACATCTCCAACTTTTCTACTACGCAAGCAGCTCAATTCTCAAAGTAATAAGACACATGTGCTTTTATAATATTTATTTTCCTAAGACACACAATATGGAGAGCGGCAATGCCTTTGGAAAGACCATATTTATAAAGCGAGGTGAAACCAGCACGAAAAATGTACGAATCAGAGTAACTCAATGAATATAAGTTGGTGAATTTATAGATTTCATATATATTTATCACTACCCATTTCGGTACCCAGGATAGAAGACCTTTTTGAGCCTGATTACGCCTAATGTTTACCTTAATATTCCCGGGTTAGAATTTATGATGTGGGTCCCACATTTTCTATACAATAATATTTTCAACTACTTTAAATGAAAAATCAGCATAAATATATATTCTAACCAAAACGTACTCTAATCATAGGTTCCCAAACTCGGGGTTTCCTTTGGTAGGTGGAAGACTGATGCGGAATGATTGGAGGTTGATGATTGAGAAAGTGGAACAAAAGCTTGCGGTGGTGAACGTCCTCCCTCCCAATGGGGAGTGGGTCTTGCCCTTTTGAAGGCAGTGTTATCGACGATTCTGGTCTTCTTTCTGTCTACTAGGTTGCTCCATGGTGTTTGGGGGTAGGCTGAAAAGTTGATGCAGTCTTGTAAAGATTTTTGAGGTCTAGTAGTGATGAAAGTCAGTGGATGCCTGATGCAAATGAAAAGAAATCCAACGGTGGAAATATTGATTTTGGTGGAAAAAATTTAGAGGGGTGGGAGAAGGAGAAAACGCGTCGGCTACGTGGGGTTTTGGAGAGCAATTGTGAAGAACACGTTGAGAGGGAGAAAGAGACGAGAGAGGGAGAGAGATAAATCTCAAAACTTCATATAATCTGACATGTCCCTTACAATAGACTACCGAGCTCTTTATATAGGAGAGGTGGAATTACAAAAATAGAAAGTGAATCAAATTCGAATTCAAATAAAATCCGACTCGATCCTAATTGACTCTAACTAATTTTATCTACCAAAAGAGTTGAGACTGCAATCTCAATTTATTTAGATTAAATAAGCAAACTAATTAAAATTGACTAATTAAGAATGGAAATCCTTAATTTGAAAAATCTCCAAATCAGTCTTTTCTTCATTTCGGGTTGCCCTATCAATTTGAAAATAATTGCATCAATTCTCCTCCACTTGAGAAATTCGTCTCCTGACGAATTGCTTGATCTTCGATTTGTCATTGGAGAATTCGATCTGAAACCATAGTTCCAAACTCCCCAATTTGATTCTTTTCCATGTTACGTTTGTAATTTCTTTTCACTGAGGGGCGTCACTGCAAATCTTCTACCCCTTCACTTAAACAAAACTCATAAGATAAGTTCCCCAATATGCCCTTTAAATAAAAACTTTTGGGAGAAGGGGGTCGCTCATAATATTTCCAAATCAATCCATCCCTACTTATTTTAGGGGATCCGACGAGAGAGAGCTTCCCAACACCTTTTAGGGTTCTGCTCTCTTCGTCCCAAAGACAGTAGTGGCGGCGCCATTGGAGTAGCTTGCGGCTAGGGCACCGCGTGCATCGACGTCGGCAATGGGAATGGCGGTGCAGATGGTTCCAGCAGGATGGTAATTGAAGGTGCAGGAGGCAGTGACGGTGAAGCTCGGAGTCCGCGCAGTTGCGGTGACGACGAGGGAGGTTCCGACAAAAGGACCTCGTGACTGTGTGGTATCGCTTCCAACAGTAGTAATAGCGGCTGTGCAAGTCGCACGCATGGTGGTGACGGTCGTGCGCAAGGCGGTGGGGGCTTCCTTGGCGAAAGAGGTGGAAGCGACGAAGGTGCCCAGGTTTTCGAAGGATCCAATGGAGTGGGCGACGTCGAGGACCGTGGTCATGTTTTCGAAACTGGGAGCCAACTTGTTGAACGTTTTGACGCTGGAAAGTGGCATGGTACGGGGGTAGTGGCGAGGTGGGCCGTTGAGGTTCCGGTGGGGTTTTTAGGGTCACGACCTCGACCATGGGCAGATCTACAGCCTTTTGGACAACAGCCTTGGATGAGAGCAAATCGATGACTTCAAACTCTTCATCTTAGGGTTCATCAAATATTGGCCCCAAATCTTCATTTTTTCATTTTTTGATTTCTGGACAGCAACTTCGACCTCTAAAATCTCGACGATTTCATATTCTTCTCCCATAGGATCTTTATCAAATATGGGTCCCAAATCTTCCTTTTCATCTTGTATTACTACTGTATCAAATAAATCTTCGGTATGAATGAAAATACCTTCATTTTTTGGCTGAAATCGATTTGAACTGCAGGCACAACGTGCTGATTTTTGTTGTCGACGGGCGAATCTTCATCGATTTGCGCATCCAACCTTGCTTGGACTTTGAGACTTGATAGGAGGCGATGCTTGAACTTTCTCAAACACGAGCGTGAATGCGTGTCGTGGGAGAGACAACTTAAATCGTATTGCATCTTCTAATATGCAATCAGATCGTCGAATCGTAAGAACGATTCGGTTGTTATGCTCTGATACCACTTGATGCAAATGAAAAAAAATCCAACGGTGGAAATATTGATTTTAATGGAAGAAATTTAGAGGGGAGGGAGAAGGAGAAAACGCGTTGGCTACGCGGGGTTTTGGAGAGGAATCGTGAAGAACACGTTGAAAGGGAGAAAGAGACGAGAGAGGAAGAGAGATAAATCTCAAAACTTCATATAATCTGAAATGTCCCTTACAATAGACTACCGACCTCTTTATATAGGATAGGTGGAATTATAAAAATAGAAAGTGAATCAAATTCGAATTCAAATAAAATCCAACTCGATCCTAATTGACTCTAACTAATTTTATCTACCAAAAGAGTTGAGATTGCAATGTCAATTTTTTTAGATTAAATAAACGAACTAGTTAAAATTGACTAATTAGGAATGAAAATCCCTAATTTGAAAAATCTCCAAATCAGTCTTTTCTTCAATTCGGGTTGCCCTATCAATTTGAAAATAATTGCATCAATTCTCCTCCGCTTGAAAAATTCGTCTCCTGACGAATTGCTTGATCTTCCATTTGTCGTAGGAGAATTCGATCTAAAATCATAGTTCCAAACTCCCCAATTTGATTCTTTTCCATGTTACGTTTGTAATTTCTTTTCACTGAGGGGCGTCGCTGCAAATCTTCTACCCCTTCACTTAAACAAAACTCATAAGATAAGTTCTCCAATATGCCCTTTATATAAAAACTTTTGGGAGAAGGGGGTCGCTCATAATATTTCCAAATCAATCCATCCCTACTTATTTTAGGGGATCCGACGAGAGAGAGCTTCCCAACACCTTTTAGGGTTCTGCTCTCTTCGTCCCAAAGACGGTAGTGGCGGCGCCATTGGAGTAGCTTGCGGCTAGGGCACCGCGTGCAGCGACATCGGCAATGTGAATGGTGGTGCAGATGGTTCCTGCTGGATGGTAATTGAATGTGCAGGAGGCGGTGACGGTGAAGCTCGGAGTCCGCGCAGTTGCGGTGACGACGAGGGAGGTTCCGACAAAAGGACCTCGTGACTGTGTGGTATCGCTTCCAACGGTAGTAATAGCGGCTGTGCAAGTCGCACGCATGGTGGTGACGGTCGTGCGCAAGGCGGTGGGGGCTTCCTTGGCGAAAGAGGTGGAAGCGACGAAGGTGCCCAGGTTTTTGAAGGATCCAGTGGAGTAGGCGATGCCGAGGACCGTGGCCATGTTTTCGAAACTGGGAGCCAACTTGTTGAACGTTTTGACGCTGGAAAGTGGCATGGTACGAGGGTAGTGGCGAGGTGGGCCGTTGAGGTTCCGATGGGGTTTTCAGGGTCACGACCTCGACCATGGGCAGATCTACAGCCTCCTGGACAACAGCCTTGGATGAGAGCAGATCGTTGACTTCAAACTCTTCATCTGAGGGTTTATCAAATATTGGCCCCAAATCTTCATTTTTTTCATTTTTTGATTTCTGGACAGGAACTTCGACCTCTAAAATCTCGACGATTTTATATTCTTCTCCCGTAGGATCTTCATGAAATATGGGTCCCAAGTCTTCCTTTTCATCTTGTATTACTATTGTATCAAATAAATCTTCGGTATGAATGAAACTACCTTCATTTTTTGGCTGAAATCGATTTGAACTGCAGGTACAACGTGCTGATTTTTGTTGTCGACCGACGAATCTTCATCGATTTGCGCGTCCAACCTTGCTTGGACTTTGAGACTTGATAGGAGGCGATGCTTGAACTTTCTCAAACACGAGCGTGAATGCGTGTCGTGGGAGAGACAACTTAAATCGTATTGCATCTTCCAATATGCGATCAGATAGTCGAATCGTAAGAACGATTCGGTTGCCATGCTTTGATACCACTTGATGCAAATGAAAAAAATCCAACAGTGGACCCCTCCGCCATCCCCGTATCCGAAGAAGATAATGTTGTCATTGAAGGTCTTCTCGCTGTGCCGCCCGTTTCGCAAGAAAAAAATAGTCGACGACAACATTCCATTGGCTGTCCAGCAAACTTCAGAGAAGCCCGTGATGGAGAAAACGACTCCAGCACGACCCACAGTCCTCACGTGGGCTCTGTTCACCACCCACACATCCCCAACTGTCATTCCAGATCCTCCGCAGCCCCCCTTTGCTGTCATTACATCACCAGAAGAACCCCAAACCCCGCTACAAACCACCTCGGCACAACCCTCAGACCTTGCACCCTATCGACCCACCCCCCAAACTCCAGCTCCCCCTCCCGTTGCTCCCGCGCTCCCAAAGAAGTCCCCAGCCCTCTGTCGCCTACCCCAGCCTTCCCGCCTCCCGCTCCTTTGCCGCCTCCCGCCGCTACCCTCACCACCCATGTCACTACCCTGCCACTCGACCTCCATACGCGATGCCATCCTTCAGGTCGACGTCCGCCGGTAGTGATCACGCACCGCGTTCGCCTACTCCCGTCATGTTGCCGCTACCAAGTCAAGAGGGGACGAACCCTAACAAACATTGAGGGTGTTTGCTCCATCGGACCCCTTGATAACAGGAGTAAAGAGATATTTTGGGGATATTTCAAGAAGGCCCCTCTTCCAATGCTATTTATTCCAAAGGGCCCATGGGAAAACTTAGCTTATGAGTTTTTAAATGAAGGGGTACGAAAATTGCAGCCCACCACCGTAGAGCAGGAATATTTAAAAAGAAGGGCTGAAAGGAAGAAATTTGGGTGACCTCCTTATCCAATTAGGATTAGGATCATGGGTTTCACCTATTTAAAGGTCCCATGGCTTAATTCATTGGCCACATCTCCTCCTCTTTTCTACTTGTGCTATTATTTTGCTATGGAATCTCCAAAGACCGATTTGTCCGACATGAAGATGCCACACCAGTTCTTCAAGCACCATATCAAGGGGCTGAAACCCGGATGAGTGCTCGCATTCGCACCACACATGCTCTTCCGTCACGAAGGCAACGTCTCCAACATTCGTGCCACGTACGCATGGATTCCGCCATTTGCTCCACACCAGTTCTTCCATGGGATGATCGAGAACGCTGATTTAAATTTATCAACATCCAAGCCTGCAGATCCAGCAATTCGTCAGGAGACGAATTTTTCAAACGGAGGAGAACTGATGCAGCGTGAATCGGATATATAGGGCTATATTTATTTAATTTTGTCTAATAAATTAGAGTCTCATTTTATTTAATTTTGTCGTTGCATTTTTTTATAAATAAAGAGATCGCGTGTGATCTCAACTAATTAGTTAGAAATTTGAATTTCTTAGTTAGTCGGTTAGAGTCAAATTAGGATAAGTAGTTTTGAATTTGAATTTGATTTATTTTTGGAATCTCATCCCTCCTATATAAAGGGATGAAAGGCTATTGTTTTAGAGAGGTCAAAATATATAAACAATTGAGATTTATCTCTCTCTTGTCTCTCTCCTACCCCACGTGGTCTTCACGTTTCTCTTCTCCAACACCTCTTGTTTTTCCGACGAGCTTCTCTTCTCAACCCCTCCATTTTCTTCTATCAAACAATCTCCACCGATCAAATTTATTTTTATCCGTTGCAAAAATCCGTTTGCATCAACACTTTAGGGAGATGAGCAGGAGGGACTGTCTTGATGGGGTCCAATGGCACGATAGAGATGTGCCTCAAATTTCGGAGGTCCATGCGTCACCGTTACTTTGCCCTTTCCCCCTTCAAGAGGTCTGCGTAACAGTTTTTTATTTGAATGCAGATGGCTCTTCGAGGCCAGATGGGTTTCCTATTTTTCTCTTTCGAGAATTCTGTGACTTGATGGGCCAGGACGTGTCGCTGTGATGGAGGAGTTGAGGTCAGAGAATCGTGGCTTTGATCGGTTAAATCGCTCTTTACTTTTCCTTCTACCTAAGAGGGAGGTGGCAGATAGAATAGAGGACTTCAAACCTATTGCCCTTTTAAATGCCATTTATCTCATTGTTGTAAAAGTTCTTGCAAATAGGCTACATGTTATTTTGGGTCACATTATCAGTGACTTGCAGACATGGAAGGAAATATTGGGATATATCGAGGATATATCGTCGATATATCGATATCGACATGGGACCGATATGGGTACCGGTATGGCGATATATCCCGATTTTCAGACATTTTCTTCACAAAAGCTCATCGATATGGGCGATATTTCGATGATATATCGTCTAAATATCGTATCGAAACGATATCGATATCGATACGACCTTCCATGCTTGCAGACAACTTTTGTTCGTGGCAGACTTTTGATGGATGACGAAGATTGTTGCTGATTGGAAGAGGAGGAATGCCAAAGATTTTCTTTGAAAGGTTGACTTCTCCAAAACATATGATTGTGTTAGCTGGAAGTTCATCCGTGTATCTCTTCGACTTCTTGCTCAATGCTGGTTAATGGAAGTCAAAAGGGGGTTTTTTTCCGCTGCAAAGGGGGGTTAGGCCGGGATGTCCGCTAGCTCCTCTTCTTTTTGTTATTGTGACAGATGCGTTGTCGAGGATGGTTACTCGTGTGGTGGAGGGAAATTTCCTCTAGGGTTATAATTTAAATGGCTTGTCAATCCCGATCTTACAGTACGCTGATGGAACAATCTTGTTTGTGGAAGGTGGAGTTCGTGAGGTTGAGGGAATTGGTACAGTTTTGAAGCTATTTGGGGTTGTCTCAGGGTTGAAACTCAACGAGGAGAAACCGGTTTTCGTTCCCTTTGGTCTTAAAAAGGGGGGGGATCGAGGCTTGTCGGGCATTCTTACACTCGCGGCGAGGGTTTCTTCCAATGAACTATTTGTGGTTGCCTTTGGTGGACGACCATCTAAAGCAATTAGATTGGTTGCCATTGATAGAGACTTGAGACCAAGCTTGTGGGCTGGCGTGAGCCTACCACAAGTAGGACATTTGGTGCACTTAAGGTTGGTCCTTTATGCAATTCCTGTTTTTTTTCTATCTTCTCGCCTGCTCCCGGTGGAGATTCGTATACGGTTGAAGACGTTGATGCGTTGATTCTTTTGGACCGACACTCCACTAGTTAGTTGGAGGATTGTGATTCTTACTGAGGTCGATGGTGGTCTTGTGGTGATGAACAATGCCCTCCTTGCTAAATGGGTCAGGGTCATTCGTATTTGGGGTGAAGGATCAATACACTTTATACATTGTTGAGGAATGTTTGTGGTGTGATAGGGAGCCTAGAGTGGCATCTTAATAAAATGGTAAAGCCTTCCAACTTTTGGCATGGGGTGTGCTCGGTGCTTCCCCTGATTACTCTATATCTAAAACCTATGCTGAGGGATGGTGAAGAAGCTAATTATTGGATATGGGCAGATGGCGCTTTTAATGTGAAGAAATCATACACAAAGTACCCACTTAATGGTCTAGTGGTAGTACAGTGTGTCTACCACACAAAGACTAGGGTTCAAATCCCACTCTTGCAGGGGTTGCGTTAGGTAGTCAACGACCAGCGTGATAATAGTCGAATCTTTCAACATGGATTTGAGTAAGAATCCATGTTGCCGACCCTACTTATAGTGGGAGAAGGCTTAGTATATTTATAAAGCATACACAATATTATATGCATCCGTAGTTCTGATCCATGAATTGCTATACTGACATTAGGACAAATCTGGTCTTGGCGGATTCCTAAAAGAGTGAAAGTATTTCTCTGGTTGTTCAGTTGAGAGCAAGTAATGACTGATGCTCGGAGGGTCAGGCTTTTTGGGGCTAATAGCTTCTGCCATCGATGTGGTGAGGAGATGGAGGATGTTGATCATCTGTTTTTTCTTTGCTCTTTTTCAAAACATATTTGGGCAGAGGCCAATATATCTACTGTTGCATCCTTAGGGGTTAGAGAGTTCTGGGAGTCCATTGGTACGTTCGGGACTTGCACAATAGCTGAGAAACTTCATGTTGCATCTATTTTGTGAGCGCAAGGAATGGAATTATTTTTCTTAGGGAGAGATTTTATAATCGAAAATGTAATAAAGCATTCCAGACTCTTACATAGGTCTTGGTCACTATATCCTCTGTACCTAACTTGTGAATATAAGTTTTTGGGTGTCCACCTTCACGGTTCGACACCCTTTTTCCTTTCAAAAAAATGTGTATGATGTTTTAACATATCTAATTTATCGAGAGGGACTGGTCTGTGCCCCATCAAATATTTGGAAGGGCTTCTATTCAGAATGCCCTTTGTCGCGCATCACTTTAGAATGATTTTGGACAAGGGGAGATTTTTCACTTCTGGCTTGATGACTAGATGTGGGCTTGGCATATTGTGTGATCAGTTCTCTCACGTCTTCACTCTAGGGGCAGATAGGGCACTTTTGTGAATAAGGCTTGGGATGCGGGTGGTTGGTGCCCGTGATTTCATAGTGAGCTATCGTATTGGAGTATGGTTGGATTCCTGATGCTTTTGGAGTTTCTCCCTAGGACAGGGGTTCCTTTTTATGTCATGGAATTTGGAAGGTGTACAAATCCTGCACACAACCATGGTTTTTGACCCAGACATCATATCTATCGAGTCTAGCATTATCTAGAGATGGAGGATCCCTTTGCAGGTTCAAGTGTTCCTATGATGTAGGCCATGTGGCATGAATGACTGCTGACAAAGGCATTGTAGGGTCAGATTCTTTAAGAGCTAGTTTGGGGGTAACCTCTTGTGAATAGTAGCTGTTTGGATGGCTATGAGGGTTGGAATAAGAAATGTGATATGATGTCACAATGATTTGTGATGGAATTCCAACCCAGGTTGGGAGGGTTGGAGGGAGGGGTATGCCGGTGTACACCAGCAACCATACGAAGCCTTGGGGGGTGATTAGAGATGCTTATAGATGATGAAGACATGATCACTTGTTATTCTTATGCATCATATCTAGAGAGGCATGGGAAACTGTTAGTCTGTCTATGATCTCTTCCGGTTGTGCCGCTACCCTTTGGGACTCATTTGACCAACAAAGGGCTGTGTGGACTCGGAGACCACTTGGTACATGTTAGATTGTGTATATAAAGTTTTTTGGGTGGACACTTTCTCGATGTTTCACCCTTTTCCTTTAAAACAATATCATGCCACATCACATTTACTATTCCACAGCTTGGAGGAGATGAACAAGGCCCTCCTTAGTAGGTGGGTGACTCGTATTTGGGGAGATTGTGACAGCCTGGTGTGCAATGTTATTCGGATGATTGACATGCGCCTCACTCTCTAACGTTAGGGAGCCTGGATCCTCACCTTCTTACTTCTGGCATTTCATCTGTGGGGTTGCTTAGGAGATCGACAGTTCTTGGGACATGTGGTTGGCGGTGGCAAGGGGTTCAAGTTCTGGCGTGATGACTGGAGTGAGGGAGGTTTTCTTGGAGTGAGATACCTGCGGTTGCTGGCGCTCGCTACCGATTTGAAGGCATCGATCGTTGAGATTTGGTAAGAACATGGTTTTTTCCCTATGTTCATGTCTGAACTCTATAAATAACGTGTTGAAGAGCTGATGTTGATGCCGGAGAGCTGGAAAATGCATCGGGACCCTCATAGGGTAGAGATTGCTGGTGTTGGAGGGACGGTATTTTCACGGTGGAGAAGGCCTACAAAGCTCTGAAGGGGGTCCTGAGACCTACGACACAGGAGGGTGTGAGGCTGACTACAAAAGGATTTGCAAATGGAAAGTTTCGGCTCGGGTGAAGGTAAGGTATCCCTTTGGATCCTCAGAAGAGGTAGAATCTTGACGGGTGAAAGATTGGCGCACCTATTTCCTGGCTTCGTCCCAACTTGCTCCAAATGCCATGACGAAACAAAAGACTTGGGTCACCTTTTTTACAAATGCAGGTCATCTGCAGAAGTTTGACCCTTGTTCCACGATCTGGCGATCCAATGCGATGGATTGAATGGTTTCTGGGAGGACCTTGGGGAAGGCTAAGGAGCAATCTCAGCACATATCGCTCATCGCTCATCTGAGCTATTTGAATGACTAGAAACGGCGTGGTGTTTCGTGGGGATAGATGGTATGGGGAAAATGTTCTTGCTCATGCGAGGGTGTGGGCAGATTGTTGGACTATGTAAATTGTTTTTTCGTATCGTATGGTGGCATGCTAAAGTTGTAAATTTCTTTTTTGGTGATAAATGGTGAAGTTTTTGGTCACACATCTACACGGTATAGGCCCTTTTTCCTTTCAAAAAAGCATTTACTATCCCAACCCTCATAACCATCCGAACACCTACTATTTACAAAAGGGTTACCAATCACTTCACCTTGTTCTGCTCATTTCCTACTTGACAACTAACTTCTATGTTTGAATCCATATATTTAAAATATTATTCTTTCATTTTTTTGACGCTCAATATTATTCTTTCATGGACTTAGTTATCAATTTGAATCCTAGTATGCAATTTCTAGTCCAATCCAATCATAGGAGTCCAATCCAACCCTTTTTTCTTTAGCCGCTTACAACCCGTTTAACCTGTGCTACGGGGGTTATAGAGAGATACCCTAAACCCTAAACCCTAATAGGGAGATACTCAAACATAATTATAAGAATAAGTTTGACTAGGAAAATAATAAGTTAATAATTATAATAAAATGAATAGACTTATTAACTGCTGATTAAATTGGATTCGAGTAGTAATCCAATCTATATGCTAATGGCTTTGAAAACATTGATCCGATCTAATCCAGTCAAGCAAAAAAACTAGACCAATCCAATCGAATAATGGATCAGATAGGATTCACACTTTATATGATCCGGGTGTCTGGTTGTGCTCCTACTGGCTAATATCTTCATGGATTTCTTATTTGGTATTCATGAATTACTCTTTTTACCCTTGTTTGATGTGTTTGTTCCACTGCATCAGATTTTGTAAATTTATACCCCCAACTTTTTTTGTGTTCCCTATATCACCTCATGCCGTTCAGGTCAGTTTTCTATTCCAAAATCATTCAGTCGACAAGTTTTCTCTTTCTGTGAACTGTATGCTTGTTGGGTAGTCTGGGATTCTTATCGCCTATCATGTTTATAATCACCGTATAGATGTCACTTTGTAGGTGTAGATATGACTTTCTTTGGGGAGAGCCAATATTATTTTAATGGGAGAGAAACTATGAATACACTGTTCTACGTGAGATGCCCTTGCCTACATTTACATGTCCATCGATTACTCTATGAATCATGTCGATTCTTCCAAATTTTTGTCATCCAAGACCCAAGAACTCATCCTATACACAACCTTACCCTGAACCAGTTATTACCTTGGAAGATGTTCAATCCTGTCGGGATGATGCTTCATCAGAAGGGGATAAACGACTTCACTTGATAGGTGACTATGAACTACCTATTGCTCTTCAAAAGGTAAAGATGCCATGGTCTGCCATGGTCACTCACTACCTGCACGGTATCTTGTTTTTCTAAAGGAAGAAAGGTGGTCACTGATAAGGCACACATACCCATTCACTAGCAATTCATCTTGTTTTGGATTGGGTTTTTCTTAGTGAAAACTTTGGTAAGGCTGATAAGATCCTGAATGGAGGTTCATAGACGGTTGTTTCCTTTTACACCTATACTAACTATGTGGTTGGCCGCTTAGATACTTCCTCTCATGTTGCTGGACCTAATTCTGTTAGAATTCTAGTTTCTATTCCTGTGAACTCTATGGTTTTGCTCAACTTGATGTTAATAATGCCTTTTTTATTTGGAGATCTTTCTGAAAATGCTTACATGCAACCACCTGATGTTGCCCCTCAGCATATTGGATTTTTGCTTTAATGGCAATCTGTTATCTCAAGCAAAGTCCCTTGTGCATTCTCTGGCAAATTTAGCTGGGTTTGAAAGTTGTGGGTTCGAGGATTTGACCGTAAAACATTCTCTTTTTACAATGTACATGTACTCCCTTTTGTTTAGTTGTAGCATATGTTGATGATATTCTCCACGTGGAAGTGATAATAATGGTGCAGAGTAAGCTAAGAAATTTCTCCACCCTCAATCTATGACCAATGATTTGGTCTTATCAAATATTTTGTCATAGTCGAAATACATATGCTGGTGTCCTTTTATGAATTTAATGCAAAAGAAGTATGTTTTTTCGAGAAAGGAAGTGTGCATTTATTTGCTAGTTAAAGTTGACATGTCTGACTCCGACCGTAAATCATCACCCGTACTAATGAATTTTAAGATCATATCACATGTGCATGATCCTGATAGATCAATTTATCAGAAAATTTGACATTACGGGGGTTTTGTGAATCAGTTATTTCTAACTGTTGACAAGGTATATCTTTTACCATCGGAAGCAGCAATCAGTCTATGGACAAATCTAACTGGTTTACTGAAGTGCATCATCTTCTAGATTTGAAGTCCTCTGTATGCACTTTAGAAACATGGGCATCTTTATGTTGTTGCAGTCTCCATTGCTGTTTGGATTTAATTTTGTTGCATTCTCAAATGTTAATTATGTTGGAACCCAAGAGAACACTCCATGCCTGGACATGATACTATGTTTGTAGCAATTTTATCATTTGGCGTAGTAAGAAGCAAAATGCAGCCTTGAGACCGAATGCTGAACCCAGGTATTCGGCAATGGTGCATAGTGCTTGTGAATTATTGTTGTGCATCCAGACATATCTCGGTCCGGTTATTTATGCCCATACACGGCACCACCTTTATTATCAAACTTCCCACTTTCCATGAACGCATGAAAAACACATTGAAGTTGAAAATCATCCTACAAAATTTTAGACGGACAGCCATATATTCCCTTTTCTCAGATTATGTAAATAGCTTGTTGATATTTTTCCAAAAAACTCGTACAATTCATTTAGAGAGTTTTTTTTCCAAGCTGGTTTCACAAGGCATCTGTACGTATTAAAAATTCATAGTTAGAACTTATAATTATATGTAACTATTTTGTTTTATTATAGTTGACATGTTTGATGTTTTTGCCTTAAATGCATTGTTGCTCTATATGTAATAGTTTTCTTGCAAGCTTTGATGCTTTTTCTCGATAGTGTTCGAGCATATTCATCGTATAAAGAACTTAGCCATGGTCGGTTCCAAGTCCTCATAAATTGAGGAGGGTTGCGCGTTAGGTAGCCAACAACCAGAACAAGAGAGACAAATTCCTAAACAACATTCTTTTAATTTTTAGAAATTTTTCTCAAAGCAGTTCGGATCTTTTCAACATGGATTTAAGCAAACATTTAGAATTCGTTGGGGCATTCCCTACTAGCGACACATTGCATCACCAAAATGCAATGAGAAGTTGGCAAGGCTACTAAATCGCTACCCGGATGTAGTTCAAAAGTTGCAAGGGTTCTCGTTTGAGGAGCGCATGCGAGTAAATAAACTAGTTCCGCTGCATTGTCACTCGGATGCAGTCCACAATTTGCAAGTGTTGTCGCATGATGGATGCATGCGGGTAAAGAAGTTAGTCCAGAAGACGTTGCAGATGAAGTTGCGGATAGTTAGTTGGAATATTGGTACTTTGTCTGGCAAATCGATGGAGATAGTCTATACGATGGAAAGAAGGAAGATTCAGATACTTTGTCTGGCAAGAAACAGAATGAGTTGGAAAGAAAGCAAGAGAGATCAAGAAAATATGTGTTAAAAACTTTGGTATTCATGTAAAGATAAGGGCAGAAATGGTGTTGGAGTGGGCTGTTCATAAGGATTTGAAGGATTGTGTGGTTGAGGTGCAAAGATTGGGGGATCTACTTATTTTGTTAAAAGTGGTGCTCAAAGAAGAAATTCTGAATATCATCTTAGTTTTTGCACCACAAATTGGTTTAGATGAAAGGATTAAACACGATTTTTGGGATGATTTGGATAAGATTATGTAAGGAATCCCATAAAGAGATGATTTGTCCTGGTGGAGATTTAATGAACATGTGGGAAAGGATGCAATAGGGTATGCTAGTATTCAGGAGGATGTGGTTTCAGAGATAGAACGAAGAGGGAAAAGTCATTCTGAATTTTGCAACAACTTATGATCTTTAGCAAACACTCTCTTCAAGAAGAGGGAAGAGCATTTAATTACTTATAAGAGTGGCTTGACTAGAACACATATAGATTACATTGTGTTGAGTAGAAGGGATCGGTTGTGTTTCAAAGACTACAAAGTAATCCAAGAGAGAGTTTGACTACCTAACATTGCTTGTTAGTCATGGATGTGCAAATATAAGGGTTGATAAAGAAAAGAAGGGTTTTCAAGATCACTAGAACTAGATAGTGGAATCTTTAATTGAAGCAAATCAAGTTTCGAGGAGAAGTTTTAGAAGACTTATCTTGAGATTGTAATGGAAGTGCAAATGAAATGTAGGAGGCCGTTGTATCCGAAAGGTATCCAAAAGGATGCTAGACATGTCAAAGGGAGGAGCTCCGGGCCAAAATGAGGCTTGGTGGTGGAGTGAAGGGATGCAAGAAAAGCTCAAAATTAAAAGAGCATGCTTTAAAGCTATGTCTAAGGATATAACATATGAATCTGTCACAAATTACAAAATACGGAAGAAGGAAGCAAAGAAGGCTGTAATCGAAGCTAAATCAAAATCTTATGCAGTTTTGTACAAAAATCTCGACTCAGAAGGATATATGTAGGTTGGCTAAAGCAAGAGAAAGAAAGATCAAAGACATTTTCAAGTGAGATGCATTAAGGATGAGGAAGTTCACGCGGTTGTTACTCAGAAGGATATAGAAACTAGATGGAAGTAATACTATCCTAAGCTTTTCATTGGGGAAGGAAATAAAGAGATCGCTTTAGGAGATCTAGCTAGTAGTGCAAGTTACTTGAATCGTGCAAGCTATAGAGGGATACATATGAAGGAAGTAGAGGAGGCTTTGAAGGTTATGGGACATGGGAAAGTTGTAGGACATGATGACATTCCTATAGAAGTTTGGAGAGTTTTAGGTGAGCGTGGTTTGACTTGGCTTACAAATTTATTCAATGTTATTTGGTGAAGCAAAAAAATGCCTGAAGTTGGAGGAGAAGTATCGCGGTGCCTCTTTATAAGAACAAATGAGACATTTAAAATTGTTCAAATTACAAAGGTATCAAGCTGACGAGTAAAAATTTGGGAACATGTAATTGAAAGAACGTTGAGGTAAATTTCCGCAGTAAAAGAAAATCAATTCGGTTTCATGCATGATCGTTCAACTATTGAAGCCATCCAATTGCTGAGGAGAACAATGGAGATTTATAAAGCTAAAAGGAAGAACCTCATATGGTTTTTATTGATTTCGAGAAGGCTTATGATTCTGTCATATAAGAGATATTGTATAGAGTTTTGGAGAAGAGACAAGTACATGTCCTATACATTAACCCCATAAAAGATATGTACGATAGGGCTTCATCTTATGTAAGGATACAATCTGGGAAGACTAACTATTTTGACATCATCATTGATCTGCATCAAGGTTCAACTTTGAGTCTATTCCATTTTAATTTGATTATGGGCGAGTTGAGAAGTCACATTCAAGATGAGATATCTTGGTGTATGTTATTTGCTCATTGCTGATGATATTGTGTTAATTGATGAGACTAGAGATGGAGTAAATGAGAAGCTTGAGGTCTGGAGACATGCAGTGGAGATTAAAGGCTTTCATATAAGTAGGGTTAAGACTGAATATATGGAATGCACTTTTGATGGAAGGAATGGCGAAGGAATCGAGGTGAAGATTGGTGATGATAACATTTGGAAGAGAGATTATTTTAGATACTTGGGATCTATTTTGCAACATTATGGGGATATTGATGGAGATGTTACAAATAAAATAAATGCATGTTAGCTAAAGTGGAGAAGAGCATCTACTGTTCTTTGTAAGAAGAAATTCCTTTGAAAATCAAAGGAAAGTTTTACAAAGCAGCTGTGAGACCCGCTATAGTTTATGGATCTGAATGTTGGCCTGTGAACTACAGAAATGTGCAAACAATGGCAGTAATAGAAATGAAAATGTTAAGGTGGATGTGTGGACATATACATAAAGATCAGATTTGGAATGATACAATCAGAAGGAAGTTCATGTAGCTCCGATGGTGGATAAGATGCGAGAAAATCACTGAAAGTTGTTTGACCATTTGCAAAGGAGGTTAGCTGCTGCACCAATGAGGAGATGCAAGTTTTGGTATGTTGCCCGTTAAAAGACATTGAGGAAGGCCCAAAAAGTGTTGGAATGAGGCTATACAAAGGAATCTTAGTTTTTTGGATCTAGATCCGAGAATGACCCAAGATAGATTTGAATGGAGGCAAAGAATCTATGTAGCTGGTCGTACTTAATGTGGGAAAAGGCTTTGTTGTTGTATATTCATCGTTCAAAGCTGTTATGTTGGTGAAGTTATGTGACATCCTGCTTTACTATTAATTTTCAAGTTTCTTGTTCTCATATTGGTAGCTGGGTAATTGGAAAAAAATTGCATTCTCTTGTTTACTCAATTTAATTTGAGCTTTTCTTTTTGGAAAAAGTATTCCGGGGACCACCCTAAATCATATTGTTTGTCACCCAAACTATCAGTTTTTATGTTCTCATGATTAATTCTACCTTGTAAACTAAATAATGATGTTATCTAGTACAGTTTCATCATGTTAAAAATAGTGTATGTGGCTCGGAATTTCTTCAGCATCTGCCATCTGTTGTCAAGTACGATCCTTCTAATTTTTTTAATATATTAGATAACACATTTTGTTTTTCAATGTTTATCTGCATGAACATCACAGGTGTGCAATATTGGTGGAGAGTTGAATTGCTGTTATCACTATTTTTGGAGTGCTTTCCTTAATCCTCTAAACTTGCTTCACCAGCTTTCCGTTTTTCTGTTTGTTATCCTGCTTGCATTTGCCTGTTCTCTGGAGATGCTTATGGTGGGTTGTCAAGCCCGAAGTTAAATATTCGGCAGTGAGTAGATACTTTTTCTCCTCTTTTACAGAGAAAAACAGAACAAGTAAATGCCGACGGGGCAAATTTAGATGCTCCTCAATCTGAGAAGGCCATCCCTAGCGGAAAAGGTGATACTTCTGAAGCGCTTGAACCTGATGATTTGCAACCTCAATCTCCTGATATGGAGAGTCCGGCTGAAAGTGATCCTGAAGTAGCAGAGAATGATGGTCTGGGGGATCTCTGGCAGGAGATGTCATTAGCCATGGAGTTCTCTAAGGTTAGGCTTTCTATCCGTTGTCCCTCAATTATAACCAGAGTAATAGAGGCATTTTTAAATAAAATAACTTCACTTGTCATAGCTGTATCTAATCCTCATACCCAGAATTTGAATAAAAATTTACGAATAAATAATACATATATCCCCGTTGAAATTTTATTTATACTGTTTGTATTATATATTTCCGTATAGGCATCTTTAACATGTTCTGCTATCTAGAACTTTGAGATCACATTTTGTATTTCAATTAATATAGAGTAGGGATATCTATATTTGTTAGTAATTCATTACCTAGAAACCAGTGTCATTGAACATATTGGAGTACACATGCATTTATTTATCCCCAGAAGTGGATGATAGATCTTTTTTTCAGAGAACTAAACTTATTCCTTTATCAAACCAACGGTTGTGTGGTTGAGGTACAAAGATTCAGGATCGGATTATTTTGTTAAAAGTGGTGCTCGAAGAAAAAAATTCTGAATATCATCTCAGTTTATGCACCACAGATTGGTTTAGATGAAAGGATTAAACAAGCTTTGTGGGAGGATTTGTATAAGATAATGCAAGAAATCCCATAAAGAGAAATGATTTGCATAGGAGGAGATTTTAGTGGACAGGTGGGACATGTTTCTTCAGGGTATGCCGGTGTTCATGGAGGACATGGCTTGTGAGATAGAAATGAAGAGGGAAAAATCATTCTGGATTTTGTAATGGTTTATGATCTTTTCATAGCAAACACTCTCGTCAAGAAGAGCGTAAAATATTTAATTACTTATGAGAGTGACCTGACTAGAACATAGATAGATTACTTTACATTGAGGAGAAGAGATCAGTTGTGTTGCAAAGACTGTAAAGTAATCCAGGAGAGTTTGACAATCCAACATCATTTGTTAGTCGTGGATGTACAAATAAAAGATTTGGTAAAGAAAAGGAGGGTTTCCAAGATCACTAGAATTAGATGGTGGAATCTTCAATTGAAGCAATCAAAACTTCAAGGAGAAGGTTTTACAAGACTTATCTTGGGATTATAATGGAAGTGCAAACGAGACGTGGGAGGCGGTAGTATCTTTTATTTGAAGGATAGCCAAAGAGATGCTAGGCGAGTCAAAGGGAGGAGCTCCAGGACAAAAGGAGGCTTGGTGGTGGAGTGGAGGGGTACAAGAGAAGCTCAAAATTAAAAGAGAACGCTTTAAAGCTATGTCTAAAGATGGATCAAAGGAAACTGCCACTAACTATAAAATAGTAAAAGAAGCAAAAAAAGGCTATAAGAAAAGCTAAGTCAACGCTTATGTAGTTTTGTACAAAAATATCGACTCAAAAGAAGGTCGGAAGGATATATTCAGGTTGGCTAAAGCAAGAGAAAGAAAGTCCAAAGACCTTTCTCAAGTGAGATGAATTAAGGATGAGGAAGGTCACATGCTTGTTACTCAAAAGGATTTAGAGATTAGATGGATGTAGTACTACCATAAGCTTTTCATTAAGGAAATAAATAGATAAATTTGAGAGATCTAGCTAGCAGTAAAAGTTACTTGAATCGTGCAAGCTATAGACGAATACAAAGGAAGGAAGTAGAGGAGGCTTTGAAGGTTATGAGAAATGGGAAAAATGTAGGACATGATGACATTCCTATAGAAGTTTGGAGAGTTTTCGGTGAGCGTGGTTTGACTTGGCTTACAAATTTATGCAATGTTATTTTGCGAAGCATGAAAATGCCTGAAGATTGGAGTAGAGGCATCGTGGTGACTCTTTATAAGAACAATGGAGACATTCAAAATTGCTCAAATTATAGAGGTATCAAGCTGATGAGTCACACTATGAAAAATTTGAGAACATGTGATCGAAAGAAGGTTGAGGCATGTTTTAAAGAGAAAAGCAATTTGGATTCATGCCAGGTGACGCAATTTAGACCCTATTCTAGGGGTCAAATGAAAATCTGTTAGGATATAAAATAATGACAGGGACATTGTTGCAATTGTTTTTTTATTATGTATTTTCTTTTTTTTAGTCCAACATCTAGGGTTTGGAAGGTGCTCCTACGTGGGTATAAAAGAAGGCCTTGGGAAAAGTGTGCGACGGCTTTTGGATATACAAAGAAACCGTACGGGCCCCCACCTCTCTTTCTCTCTCTTTCCCTCCCTTTCTCCCCGACATCCTTTCTCCTTCCACGGTTCTTCCCCTCAGCCCTAACCCTCCCTCCTCCTTATCCCTCCCTCTTCCGCTGCCGGCCTCGCCATCCCCTCTCCTCCAACTTCCACCGCCAACATCCCCGCTACCATCCTGGACATCATCATCACCCCATCCCAGATTCCAGCGCCACTGCAAATTGCCAACCTCGCCATCCCAACCCTGCCAATCGATGCTGCTCTCTCCGGATATTTTCTGTCGGGTAGTCCACGTGTTTGATTCTTTTGGGCCTTCTCTCTGTTCGGTTCTGTGGTGTTTTGTTCTGCAATGATTTTAAGTTAAACAAACAGTCGTTCATTTATTTTTTTTCTATTCTGTACGGATTTTTTAATCCTGTCTTCATTTTGTCTTCATTTTGAATACTCTGATTCATTTATTTTCCCCATACGACAATAGTTATCTCTGTATCTGCCAGTCATCGCAAATTATGCGTTGGTTATTTCCTAAATCTAGTGGGTATTGTTCCTTTATGCTTGCAGCAATTAGTCCAAAGATCTGTTTATTGCATTGATTAAATAGTCAAAAGCTTGTAAATTTTACCCACCAGTTAGGCATTCATGGCATAAAATATTATGTAGACCCAATAGGACGTTGATTCACCCGCATTGTGAATGGTAGTCGAGTGACCTGTGAACATCCCCTTTTATGTTTGCATCACCAGGTCACCCAACTATTGAAGCCGTCCACTTGCTGATGAGAACGATGGAGTTTTATATAGCTAAAGGAAGAACCTTTATATGATTTATATTGATTTGGAGAAGGCTTATGATCTTGTACCACGGGAGATATTGTGGAGACTTTTAACGAAGAGACAAGTATTTGTCATATACATTAACCTCATAAAAGATATGCATCATAGAGCTTCATCTTGTGTAAGGATATAGTCTGGGAAGGCCGACTATTTTTTTGAAAGAAAAAGGACCACACTGTATGTGCTCGTCCAAAAACTTCACGATTTATCACCTTTAAAAGAGATTGGAAGACTGAATATTTCGATATCAACATTGATTTGCATCAAGGTTCAACTTTGAGTCAATTCTTTTTTACTTTGATTCTGGATGAGTTGATAAGTCACATTCTGGATGAGATACCTTGGTGTATGTTATTCGCTTGTGGATGAGATAATTAGGGCTAGGACCGAATATATAGAGTACACTTTTGATGGAAGAAATGTTGATTGGTGACGATAACATTCAGAAGAGAGATTCTTTTCGATACTTGGGATCTATTTTGCAACATGATGGAGAAATTGATAGAGATGTTACTAATAGAATAAATGCAGGTTGACTAAAGTGGAGAGGGACTTCTACTGTTTTATGTGATAAGAAAATTCCTTTAAAAATCAAAGGAAAGTTTTACAAAGCACCCATGATACCTGTTATGCTCTATGGATCTGAATGTTTACATGTGAACTATAGACATGTGCAGAGAATTACAATAGCAAAAATGAAAATGCTAAGGTGGATGCGTGGACACACACCCACACACACCCACACACGTAAAGACCAGATTCGGAAAGATGCAATCAAAAGGAAAGTTGGTGTAGCTCTGATCGAGGATAAGATGCGAGAAAATCGCTTAAGGTGGTTTGACCATTTGCAAAGGAGGTTAGCTGATGCACCGGTGAGGAGATGTGGGTTTTGAGATGTTAAGCCGACTAAGAGAGGGTGAGGAAGGTCCACGAAGTGTTGGAATGTGACTATATAAAGGAATCTTAGTTTTTTTGGATCTAAGCCCGAGAACGACCCAAGATAGATTTGATTGGAGGCAAAGAATCCATGTAGCCAACCCTACTTAATGTGGGAATAGGCTTTGTTGTTGTAGTAGTTGTGGTCAGCTGATGCAATTTGGCCTTAGTGCAACCAATATTAAGAGCACACCTAAGGTACATTTCACCAATTAAGTTCACACATATTTCCATCTTGGAGCTAATATTGCGACCTCTCAGGCCCAAAATCAAGCCATTATCAAGGATAATTGGCCATGAGAACTTGTTGGGCTTGGTTCAATTGGACTTTGTTGGGAAAATAGAAGGAGTTGTTTATTCCTTGGGCCGTAGGCTCTCTTATATAGGGAGAAGCTTATGGGCAAATTACATAAAGTGGACAGGAGAACAGGAAAAATATATAAACGATACACATATGAAATATATATCTATACTCCCCCTCAAGATGGAGCATAGATATCTATCTTGCTCCGCTTGGATGAACACTTCTGGAAGGGCTCTCTCAATAGGGTCCCTCGAGCTGACATGGATGTAGAAATGAATCCCTTGTGTATCATATCGCGTATATAATGGCAATCAACCTCAATATGCTTTGTACTCTCATGAAAAACATGGTTATTAGCATTGAATAAGCAACCTGGTTGTCACATTCTAGCGACATGGGAAGAGATACATCTATATGTATTTCATTTAGGATTGCTCGAACCCACATCATTTCTGTACCTGCTTGTGCCATAGTCTGCACTCAGATTCAACAATAGATCTAGCAACCATAGTTTTCTTCTTACATTTCCTTGAGACAAGAGAATCTCCAACAAATATAGCAAACACTGATGTAGACTTCCTGTCCTTGGGGCACCCTACATAGTATGCATCTGCACGTGCAGAGATAGTCATAGAATCACCCCTTTAAACAACAGTTTCGCACCTGGAGATGATTTGAGATATCTTAGTATCATATGTATAGCATTCATATGAACTTGATGAGGTTGTTACATGAATTGGCTCACCTGACTGACTGCAAGTGAAATATCGGGTCTAGTAATGGTAACGTAAAGAAGCTTTCCAATCAGCTCTCTGTATCTTATCCTGTCCACTTCATCAGTATCATCATCATAAAGCTTCATGCTTGGATCCATGGGTGTGGTCGCAGGTCGACATCCAAGTATTTTCGTGTCACTCAACAAATCAGTGACATACTTTCTCTGAGTCATCCCAAGCCCTTGTTGGTTTCTGGCAAACTCCAATTCCAGAAAGTATCTTAGAACTCCCTGATCTTTGATAAGAAACTCACAACACAAAAATTCTTTTGCTCTTTTTATTCCCTACATATCATCTCCTGTAATAAGTATATCATCAACATACACTATAATAGCAGCCATACCTCTGGAGGTTCTCTGTGTAAAAAGAGAGTAATCTGCATTCGACTGTTTGAACCCTTGTTTCTTAAACAAGTCTGAGAGCTTTAGGAACCAAGCTCTAGGGCTCTACTTAAGGTCATAGATTGCCTTATGAAGTCTACATACTTGTGAACACTTCCCCTCAACAACAAACCCCGATGGCTGTTGCATGTAGACTCCCTCCCGAAGATCACCATACAGAAATGCATTCTTGACATATAATTGAAACAAGGACTAATCTCGAATCACAACAACATATAGAAGGACCCGTAAGGTGGAATGTCGAGCAACTAGGGAGTACATATCAAGATAATCCCCCCCATATGTCTGAGTAAACCCTCGTGCAACTAGTCGAGCTTTGTACATGTCAATGCTACCATATACATTTTGCTTCACTGTAAAAACCCATTTACAACTTACTATAGATGCTCCAGTGGAAGCTGAGCCAAGACTCCAGGTATCTCTCGACTGAAGGTCAGTTATTTCCTCTTCCATAGTTAATCGCCACCGACTGTCCTGCAGAGCCTCCTGATAATTCCGTGGAATTGCCATGGCTGACAATGCAACTGCAAATTTCCTGAAATTGCCAGTCAAGCGATCAAAGGAGACCATGGATGCTATAGGATATGATGTACAACTGCGCGTCTGCTTCTGAAGCGCAATAGTTAAGTCTAAACCAGCAATCTCCACGTCTGTCCCCTGTAAAGAGTCATGCTCAGGTAGATCACCAGACCCATCTGTTGGGAGAAAACCTTTTCATAGTTTATTCCATAACCCTAGGCTCTCCTATACAGGAGAGGAGCCTATGGGTAAATTACACGAGTCATACATAAGTAGAAAGAAAATAAAGAAACGATACATAAAACATAAATAATATATTGCTACACTCCCCCTCAAGATGGAGCATAGATGTCGATCATGCTCAGCTTGGACGAACATTTCTGAAATGGCCCTCTTAGTAAAGCCTTGGTGAATATATCCGCAGTCTGATCCCCTGAGCTGACATGAGATGTAGAGATAAAACATTTCTGAATCACATCTCGTATGTAATGACAATCAACTTCAATGTGCTTGGTGCGTTCATGAAATGTTGGATTATTTGCAATGAATATAGCAGCCTGATTGTCACATTCAAGTACCATAGGAAGAGGGACCTCTATATGTAAATATGTAAGCACAGCTCGGATCCACATCATTTCTGTAGTAGCCTGGGCCATTGCCCTATAGTCTGACTCAGCACTAGATCTAGTTACAACAGTTTGCTTCTTGCTTCTCCATGAGATAAGAGAATCTCCGATGTATACAGCAAATCCAGTTGTGGACTTCCTATCCTTTGGGCACCCTGCATAGTCTGCATCCACGCATGTTGAAATGCTGTCCTCCTTCCCTTTTTTAAACAGTAGCCCTGCGCCAGGAGATCTTTTAAGATAGCTGAGTATCATCTGTACAACATCCATATGAACCTGACGTGGTTGTTTCATGAACTGGCTCACCCGACTAACAGCAAATGAGATGTCGGGTCTGATAATGGTGACATAAAGGAGCTTTCCTACCAGCTCTCTGTACCTCCTCCTATCAACCTAATCAGTGTCACCATCGTATAGTTTCATGCTTGGATCCATAGGTGTGGTGGTCGGTTAACACCCAAGCATTCCTGTCTCACTTAGCAGATCAGTAACATATTTCCTTTGGGTCATTACAAGTCCCCGCTGATTTCTGGCGAACTTCAATCCCAGAAAGTATCTAAGAGTTTCAAGATCCTTGGTAACAAATTCATGACCCAAGAATTCTTTTACCTTTTTTATTCCTTGCACATCATCGTCTGTAATGAGAATATCATCAACATATACCATAATAGCAACCGTACCTTTGGATGTTCTCTGTACAAAAAAGGGAATGATCTGCATTTGAACGTTTGTATCCATGCTTCTCAAACAGGTCTGAGAGCTTTTGGAACCAAGCTCCAGGGCTCTGCTTCAGGACATAGATCGCTTTATGAAGTCTACACACCTGTGAACACTCCCCCTCAACAATCCAGGTGGCTGTTGCATGTAGAGTTCTTCTTGAAGATCCCCATAAAGAAATGCATTCTTGACATCTAATTGAAACAATGGCCAATCACGAATCACAACCACAGAGAGAAGTATTTGTAAGGTAGAGTGACATGCGACATGGGAGAATGTGTCGAGATAATCGACACCATACGTCTGAGTATATCCTCGTGCAACCAGTCGTGCCTTGTATCTGTCTATGCTGCCATCTTTATTTTGTTTAATTGTAAATACCCAATTACAACTAACTCTAGAAGCATCCAGAGGAGCTGGTACAAGACTCCACGTTCCTCTAGACCGAAGAGCAGCCATCTCTTCTTCCATCGGTAATCGCCGCCGACTATCCCGCATCGCCTCCTGATAGTTTCTTGGAATTACCACCTCTGATAATGCAACTGCAAAAGACCTGAAGTCGCTAGTCAAGCGATCAAAGGACACCACAGATGCCATAGGGTAGGATGCACAGTGACGCTTTTGTTTACGAAGTGCAACGGGTAAGTCCAAATATGCATGCTCCATTTCTGTCTCATCTATAGAATCCTACTCAGGTAGACCATTAGACCCATCAGTAGAAAATGTGTTATCTGAACATACCTCATTCGTGCTTGGTGTTGAGCGTTGACTATGAGTAGGAGCGGGCCGACGGGTATAATGATGTGGTAATGGTGGAACTGGGACCGATATAGATGGTTGTGATGGCGTAGGTGTAGATTGTGGTGGTGGTATAATAGGTGGTAGAGGTGGTGGCAACATGTATATGTTGTCATCAGTATCTGAGGGAGTCGATCAGTCACCCGTAGGAGAGAAATACATCACAGACTCAAAGAAGGTGACATCGACACTAACATAATACTTCCTACTTAATGGGTAATAACACTTGTACCCTTTCTGTATCTTGGAATACCCAACGAACACACACTTGACAGCTCTAGGAGAGAGCTTGTCAACACCTGGTGACAACCGATGAACAAATGTAATGGAGCCAAACACACGAGAGGTGATTGAGAACAATTCCTTATCAGGAAATGCAAGGGAGAATGGAATTTTCTCACCTAGAACCGAGGATGGCATACGATTAATAAGGTAACATGCCGTAAGCACATCATCACCCCAAAATGAGTGAGGAGCACGACTCTGGATGAGGAGCGTGCGCGTAACATCAAGCAAATGCCGGTGTTTCCTTTATGCAATGCCATTTTGTTGAGACGTGTATGCACATGAAGTTTGATGGATGATACCTTGGGTTGAAAAATATTTGGATAGATCATGTGTACAAAATTCCATGGCGTTATTATTTCTCACAATTTTCACAGAAGCAGAAAATATTTTTAACCTCTGACAAGAAATTCTTGATAACATCTCCAGCTTCAGATTTATTATTTAATAAAAAGACCAACGACAGACGAGAGAAATCATCAACAACAACTAGATAAAACCTGTGTCCCTGGTGATCATGAACACGACTTGGACCCCA
Source organism: Ottelia alismoides (assembly GCA_037367405.1). Lineage (NCBI taxonomy): Eukaryota > Viridiplantae > Streptophyta > Magnoliopsida > Alismatales > Hydrocharitaceae > Ottelia > Ottelia alismoides. The sequence continues at coordinate 290,646 of JAZKJV010011701.1, read as the reverse complement.
AATATCGACATGAAATAACTAAAAAATGGAGCTACTACTCCGACTCGGACGACTAGGAAAGGTCGAGCGGTGATGCTTTCCCAACTGACATGCCTCACATTGGAAGGACGTGTGAGGCGATGCTTCCTATCCGCAACACCATTTTGTTGGGAAGTATAGGTAAATGAAGTTTGATGAATAATACCTTAGGATAAAAAATACTTGGAAAGAGTATGAGTAAGGTTCAGGAAAGCAGTAGCGTATGCGTTCGGGCTGATCACTAAATAGCGATTAAACAGTATCCGGGGGCATATGCGGGGTATATATGGTTTCCTAATTTTTTTTCTAAATAAATAAATATATACAAAATTGACTACAACTGAACTAAATTTATGTATAATTGTGGTCCAATAGAAGATTTAAGAAAAAAGACTTCCATATAGAGCTCAATCAAATATCAATACTTCAATAAAAAAAGTTGGCACACATAATAATTGAAAACAATCACCAAAATATGTAAGTATCCAAAAGAAAATCGAACTTTAACACTAATAACATTTTTAATGTACTAATTAAAATAGTAGAAGAAAATATAAATGTTCAAGTGACAATATTTTAATTGGCTAACTACAATATGTGGAGGTGAGACTTGTAACTTTATACGTCTACTAAATTCGTGATACAATGATATGATGTGCTTCTTAATAATAGATTAAGCGGACTGACTTTTGCTGCAACTTGTATAACAATATATGTGAATATATATTGTATAAATTCCTTTATTGTTGAATTATAATGTCATTTATCTCTGTCATTATATTTATTGCCGATTCTCCATCAAAAGTACCAACTGTATATATACTAATATATTACAATCAAAATAACTATTAGTTGACTAAATTACTTTGCTAAATTTTAAGTACATTATTTTTTTCTTCCTCACGCGTTTACTCCAATCTCGCAATACGACTACTTCGACGATGGATTTAAATGGTCATGGAATGCTTGGTTGGCATACATGTAAAAGAAAGGAATAAGGATAAAATGAGGGTGCAATATTATCCAAATTACGTCACATGATCGAATTCTGACAAGTAGTACAAATCATACAATAAAAACGTGACTTAAATATAAAACATAGCACAAATCATGCTATAACACATATTCATACAAACATTTGACACATTTCAGAATAACATGAAATAGGTGGCTTAAAAAATCACATATAAAAATTCACAATAAAAAAATTATATATAAAAATCACTTTTTACCTTAAGCGGGCGCACAAATGGCATATGCGACTGCACATCCCGTATATGCGGCCCGCATAAGCGCCATGGACACATAATGGAGGGCTTCCTGAAAGCGGTGCACTGAAGGTGCCACACACGCATACCGCATATACCGATTTCATGAACACTGAGTATGGGTACAAAATTTCAAGGCTTTATTAGTTCTTACAAATTTCACCGAGGTCGAAAACACATTTGTTACTTGAGTTAGAAAATTTTTTATAACATCTCCGGCTTCAGATTTATTCTTTAATAAAAAGACCCAGGACAAGCGAGAGAAAAGCAACAAGATAAAACTTATGCCCCTGATGATTAGGAACACTTCTGGGACCTCGAATATCTATATGAAACAACTCAAAAATTCTTTTTGTTCAAATAACAATTAAGGTAAAGCAGGGTCATGAACAACGAATCTCTTTATGATAAACGGATCCATTTTGCAAGTTCGTTATTATGGGTAGTTCTTACAAAGGATCAGACTAATGACGTATATAATAATTGAATTATCGATGTAAAAGTTATGTCTTGGTCCGAGTGGGGATAGCATTTTTCTTCTGCATGTCTATGGAGTTTTGAAAAATCTAAACATCTCATTGTGATGACTGTGCAATGTAGATCGATGATGATTTCTCAACCGACATGGCTCACATTGAAAGGATGAGTGAGGAGAGATCTGAGGTAGAACAAGACACATTTTCTAGAGCTGGAGATGACCAAAGCGCAGGTGCCACGTGAAGGGTGAGACAAGTCCAACAAAAAAAGAGAGGAAATACCAGCATACATAGTTCGAACTAAGCGATAGAGGCCACCTTGCTTACGACCACACCCAATCACCTTGCCTTTAAGGATGTCATGAAATACAAGTGAAGATGGGTCAAATATAGCTCAACAATGTAAATCCTTCGTAATATGACTAATAGATAACAAGTTCATAGAGAATTCAGGTGCATGCAACACATTCTGTGAATGCATAGAGGGCGTCAAACTAATCTCCCCTTGTCCAGTGATGGGGGAATGAGTCCCTTCTGCAATAACCACAATTCTTCATGGAGGAACCTGCCTGTATGTTGTAAGTTGATCCCTGTTTCCACACAAGTGATGTGTGATATCAGAGTCCATAATCCATTGCATAACATCAGATCTACTACTGCTAGTGAGTGCATAAGTACTTCGTGAGGTACTGGAGGAGGCTGAAGCAACTACATCAGAGTGACTCTCAGAGGTCGAGGAAGACATAACAAGACTGATTGGAGGTATAATGCCCCTCAATAGGGCTACAAGGTCATCAAATCATTGATCCAGAGAGGAGGCAGCCAGGGCCTCAATTTCCTCAGCCATTCGAGCAGAAGCAGGAAATCCATACTTAGAGTAGCATGTATCTTCGGTATGTCCAGAACGATGGCAAAATGTGCAGGGTTGGCGAACACGACCTCCTCTGCCACGAGATCCTCTCCCACGAAACTGAGAAGAGCCTCCTCGACCTCAGGAGGCTGCCATCGCTGAAGAAGTCCGACTGGCAATAGAAGATGGAATCATGATCTGACTGTCCTGTGAAAGGCTTCCTCCATAGGAGGAATAATAGAGTCTGCCAAAATCTGGGAACGAGCCATTTCATACTCAGGATCAAGGACTGCCAGGAATACACCAACTGTCACACCCCCAAATTCCGTGATCGAGAATAATCGTGCAGACACGGTAGTTGGATGCTCGAGAATGATCGATGGAGCTGGAGTCTGGAGGCTCAACCGTACGTTACAAGGGAGAAGCGTTACAGAGGACACTAGCTCGGTAGCAAAGTGTCGTGAAGATTGTAGCATTGCGAGCACAATGAGTAAAGGCAGCAATGCAAGACATGACGGTGGATACATGCAGTGGGTACGTACGTGAGCGTAGAAGGGCGGTATGCAGTGAAGTAGTATGCATTGATGAGCAAGGCGATACGGTTACATAGGCGTACGTACGAAGGTGCATGGTATCGGTACTGATGCGTGGTGATCCATTAAGGCATGGAACGTTGCAGGTGCTGAGTATGAGCATTGTCGAGCATGCTCGGTAGTACACGTACGAGAGTGGTGTGGAGGCCACGATAGCGAAGTTCTGGAGGACTTCCCCTTAGCATGCAGAACGCTAAGGAAGGATTTACCGCACGAGGGTCTAGAGGCCGCGGGTTCCCTTTAACATAAGACCGAGTGTTCGGTGACACTCGATGAATTATGGCAAAGCTGCATCAGCAAGCGTTGGAGCGCGAGTGTGCTGATGACTGAGCGGTTGACTGAGCATCAACTGTGTAGGAAGACGAAAGAACAACAAGGGAGTCGAAGAGACGAGCAGATGAAGAGTTGCTGAGGAACGCAAAGGGTTGCCGAAGAACTCGAAGGGTCTCTTGTGTCTTTATGTATCAATATTGTAAACGTAATAATGCGTGTCCTTTGGCTTGCCTTGAGTCTTGTATATAAAGAGGGGTGATGGCTCATCTGTAAACACAGAGTACACGAGAGAAAATGTAGTGGGTCACCCCACCCCAGAGAGAGTTCCTCTTCTAATAAAGAGAAGAACTTTGTGCCCGTGCTTTTGTGATTGCTTAGTTGACTTCTTGAGCGTTCTTAAGCGTGTTCTTGAGAGTGTTCTTGAGCAATCCGGAGTTCGTGCTCGTGTTTGTGTTGGAAGCGTCGATACGCTAGCAAGCAGGAGTACGAGGAGAGTTGGAGCGTGTCCGTGACCGTTGTATTCGGGAAGGCTGGTTAGTTACGAGTTAGCTAACGTCGCACAAGATTGGTCGAAATCAATAGCGGGATTTTGACTATGTGACATTTGGTATCAGAGCAATGGTTCGTGATACAATTCGTTGGCACGAATTGGTATCGGAGTAAGAAGCATATCACAGAGCTTGGTTGGTGCCAAGAAAGCGGGTAAAGCTACGAGCGACTGTTGGTGCAATCGATCGCGAGAACAGAAGGATACTTGTTGGAGCAAGTACATCTTTAATCAGCGGAGCGAAGATGGTGGGTGTTACCGATCACTTAGCATCACTGGAGCAGGCGATGGCAGAAGTGGAGTCCACTATTGGCACTCATGTCCATCGCATCGCCGTCTTGGAGGACCGTTCTTCAGAACGATCGGATGTTAGGGACGAGACCCAACAACGCTCAGCGGAGTAGATCAAGTCCTTGGAGGACTAACTGGAGGCGTTCAACACGATGATGGAGGATTTACGTAGCGAGATTTTCCTCATCAGGAAGGCATTGGCGAACAGCGGAGGCTCCACGGAGGTGCAACGACGCACGGTACCCGAACCCAAATCCTTCACAGGTATGCGGAGTGTTAAGGATTTGGAGAACTTCCTATGTGATATGGAAGTGTATTTCGAGGCGATCAAGACGAGGGAAGTCGAGAAAGTGGGCTTGGCATCAATGTATATGTCAAGCGACGCCAAGTTATGGTGGATGAGTCGTGCAGCAGACGAGGTAAGACCGAAGATATCCAGATGGGATGATCTAGTCACGGAACTGAAGGAGCAGTTCCTGCCGAAGAACACTGCATGGGTAGCACGGGAGGCTCTTCGACGCTTGAAGCAGACATGCATTGTTCGTGAGTATGTGAAGCAGTTCACGTCCTTGTTGCTAGACATCAAGGGGATGTCCGAGGAGGACAAGCTGTTCAACTTCACGATCGGGTTGCAGAGCTGGGTGCAAGTCGAACTGCAGAGGCATGGTGTAAAGGACCTAAATTCAGCGATCGTGGTGGCGGATGCGTTGGTCGACTACGGTGTCCAACCAGGCCACAACGCTGAAGAGTAGGAGTTCACCAGCAAACCGAAGGCGCGGTCGAAGGAAAAGGGTAAAGGCGTTGCCCATGATCCACCAATGGAGGAACGAGAGTACTGCAAGAGAAGAATGCAAACTAAGAGCAAGGGATGTTTCATATGCGACAGACCGCATCTGGCGCGGGAGTGCTCAAAGAAGGAGAAACTGAACTCTCTTCGTGCGGACGAGGAGGAAGGAGAAGAACGTAAGGTACGCTTGGGAGCAATCGGGGCTATGCGCAAGGTACACCTCACCACACTTCGAGCTGGAGCTTCGAATTCGGTGGAGGGAGGGAACTCTACAACCAAGAGCTTTGGAGGTGCCAAGGCTCGATCTAGGACGCACAAGAGTGCGTAGGTGCATGTTGAGCACCAAAATGTGCGCAGGAGGCACACAATCAAAGCGATGGATAGGAGAACATCCGTACATGTGAAGGTGAGGCAGAGCTCTGGAGGGCGATGCAACATGGACAAGAATTTATATGTCCATGAGGGTGGTGGAGTGGTGACGAACCACACCACTATAGATCTTGCAGGAGACAAGATACTGAAGATGCTCGGAGCACAGGAGGTGCTCATTTCCCAAGCTGTTGGGACGCTCACAGGAAACGACCGGGATCGTCAACGAGCGAGCGTGGAGGTGAGCACTCCACATGTGGAGCTAGAGCTGCCACATACCAGCGATGGAGCTGTTGTATCCAGGAGGGATACACCGAAAATGGGAGCTGACAAGGAAGCTCCACTTTTCACGTTGAAGACCAAGTCATGGAGGGACATGGTTCGTGAGAAGACCAAGTGCAGGAAGGGAGGTGGTGCAAGGCAGTACCACCCTTCCAATTGATCAATATCAGGAGATGCGTAGCGGATGGAGGATCGTGACGAGACGCCAGCTGAAAAGGGAATGCTCGGTTGAGGACAACCGATTCTTCAGGTGGGGGAGGCTTGTCGCACCCCTTAATTCCGTGATCGAGAATGATTGTGCAGACACGGTAGCTGGATGTTCGAGAATGATCGATGGAGCTGGACTGTAGGAGGAGTCCGAAAATGCGTCAGTATTACAGAGGTTATCCAAGGTAGTCTGAAGGCTCAACTGTACGTTACAAGAGAGAAACATCACAGAGGACACTAGCTCGGTAGCAGAGTGTCGTGAAACTTGTAGCAATGCGAACACATCGAGTACAGACAGCAATGCAAGACATGACGGTGGATACACGCAGCGGATACGTACACGAGCGCAAAAGGGCGGTATGCAGTGAAGTAGTATGCATTGATGAGCAATGCGATACGGTTACATAGGCGTACGTACGAAGGCGCATGGTATCGGTACTGATGCGTGGCGATCCACAAAGGCATGGAGCGTTACAGGTGCTGAGTACGAGCATTGTCGAGCATGCTCGGTAGTACACGTACGAGAGTGGTGTGGAGGCCACGATAGCGAAGTTCTTGAGGACTTCCCCTTAGCATGCAGAACGCTAAGGAAGGGTTTACCGCACGAGGGTCTGGAGGCTGCGGGTTCCCTTTGACACAAGATCGAGTGTTCGGTGGCACTTGGTGAATTATGGCAAAGCTGCATCAACAAGCGTTGGAGCGCGAGTGTGCTGATGACTGGGCAGTTGACTGGGCATCAACCGTGCAGGAAGATGAAAGGACAACAAGGGAGTTGAAGAGACGAGTAGACGAAGAGTTGCTGAGGAACGCAAAGGGTTGCCGAAGAACTTGAAGGGTCTCTTGTGTCTTTATGTATCATTATTGTGAATGTAATAATGAGTGCCCCTTGGCTTTCCTTGAGTCTTGTATATAAGGAGGGGTGGTGGCTCATTTGTAAACACAGAGTACACGAGAGAAAGTGTTGTGTGTCATACCACTCCAGAGAGTTCCCCTTCTAATAAAGAGAAGAGTTTTGTGCCCGTACTTTTGTGATTGCTTGGGTTAGTTATTGAGTGTTCTTTAGCGTGTTCTTGAGAGTGTTCTTGAGTAATCCGGAGTTCATGCTCGTGTTTGTGTTGGAAGAGTCGGTACACTAGCAGGCTGGAGTACGAGAAGAGTTGGAGCGTGTCTGTGACCGTTCTACTCGGGAAGGCTGGTTAGCTACGGGTTAGCTAACGCCGCACAAGATTGGTCGAAATCGATCGCGGGATTTTGACCCTGTGACACCAACCATGGTGGCATTTATATAAGTCTTCTTCTGCTCGGGAGTAGATCTGAGAGGCATGAAGCTATAGAGCTTCTCGAACATCCCACACAAGGATGTATATAGCGAGTGATGAGGGCATCCGTTCTGCTTGATAGTAAAGATATTTCGTTGGAGTTGCAGAATCTTTGTCTCATTCTTTGCATGGGAATAAGTAGCAGTGAGAATATCCCACATCGCCTTGGCTATGTGCTGATGGAGTATATGATTGGCGATATCTTTTGCTAATGTGCCTGAAAGCCAAACCTTGACATATGCATCATGCACCTCCCATGAGGCGTAAATCCCAGTCTTCTCAGCCGGCTCTTCTTCGGTAAGAATATCTTTCTTACATGTAGACTTCATCTTGCTCATGAACTGCATAACTCACAATTCAAAGTTTGACCCGTCCATCTTTACTATAGGCACATGACCTTTGAAGGCGCATGCGGAGGGGATATCTACCTTGCTTTCTGATATGACGACTGAAGAAGACTAGGATTGAAGATGAGACAAGTGTTTGTCTACAGACTCTACACTGACATTGGGAGATTTGGTTGCATCTGTAGACTTATGCAATCAATCTCATCAAGGGAGAAAGCTCGACGGTGGTGTTCCCCTCTTAAAAGGGAAGAGCGACGACACCCCTTGGAGCGAGTAGGTGTTACCGATTGAAGAGAGAGGGTTCACGAGGCCCTAGGCGAGCTGTGGTGCGCAAAGGTCGCGCTGCAGGGCCATGTTGTGGAAGGTTGGCCCGTGGGGTCCGCAGGGGCCTAGCAGGGCTTGGCGACAGTGATGGGGAGCCCGCAGGGGCTTGGCAGGGACTGCAGGGGCCTAGCGATGGCGGTGGGGAGCCCGCGGGGGGATTCACAGAGCCTGGCGACGACGAAGGGCCTCACAGGCGAGAGGGGAGGGGCCTCGCAAATGGGCTGTGGGGGTATGGAGGCCCGCGGGGGCTGGGCGGCGGAAGTCCTAGGCGGCACGCGTGAGGAAGATGCTTAATGTGGGGTTTAGGGCTAGGGTTTCGGTACAAGAGCTCCGATTTTGGACCGTCGCTCTGATACCATGTTTGGAAAATAGAAAGAGTTGTTTATTCCTTGGACCTTAGGCTCTCTTATATAGGGAGAAGCCTTTGGGCAAAATACATAAAGTGGACAGAAGAACATGTAAATATATAAAGGGATATTTACACCCATAACCCTGAGTAATTTCGCAATAACATTCATAACCCTGCATAATCGCGAATTACATGGGAAACCCTGAGTAGTGCTTAACTCTTACATGTCATAACCTGTGTCATGTTCCGTTTGGGATGTCCGTTATATTTGACGGTTTCTGTTTGTAAAAAGACAAAGATACCCCTCATACTCATTCTTATTTACAAATCATGTCATCTTTCTCTCTCCCTCACTTTGGAGAGGCTGGCGGGAGCCTTTGCCTCTTGACGCCGCAGGACGTCCGCACACCTCCCCTGCCTGCACGCTCTCCGCAGGTCCCCGCTTGCAATCGTATCCTGCCCTTCCGGTCGACCTTTATAAGCCCCCCTCCCCCTCCCTGGTGACCTTCGAATCTCGGTCACCCCCCTCCCAGCAACCCCCAACCCCCCACCGTTGACCTGCAAGCTCCTCGCACCTCTGCAATCCCCCTCCCCCGCCGTAGAACCGCCAACCCCCTAGCCGACATCCGGAAGCGACCCCCTCTCCCCGCGTCCCGTTGCTGTTGACCTGCAAGCTTCCCCCACCTTCCCCTCTCGCGGAATCGCCTGCCTTGGTCGACAACCTCCACCCGCACCTCTGCAACTCCCTTCCCTCGTCGCGGAGCCGCCTGGGTTGGTCGACAACCTCCACCCGCACCTCTGCAACTCCCTTCCCTCGTCGCGGAGCCGCCTGGGTTGGTCGACCCCCACAGCCCCCTACCCGACCACCGGAAGCCCCTCCCCCCCCTCCCCGCCATTTTGTCGTCGTTGACCTGCAAGCTCCCCCCACCCTCCCCCCTCACTGAATCGCTTGCCTTGGTCGACAACACCCACCCGCACATCTGCAACCCCCCTCCCTCGTCGCGGAACTGCCTTCGTACACCCGACCTCCGGAACACTCCCCACCCCCCACTCCGCACCTCTGCGATCCCCTCCCCCTACCGGTCCCCTGCAAGCCCCCCCCCTCGTCGACATCCCCGCCCCTCTCCCCATCCTCGGAACCGCCTGGGTTGACCCCCTCCTCTCCGCGGAACTGCCTTAGTCGACCCCCACAAGACCTCCGGCCGGAACCCCCGTGCGTCAACTCTGCAGGCGACCCTCCCCCCTCCCTCGAACTCTGCAAACCCCTGGAAGCTCAGCCCCCACCCGCACGATCCCTGCAATCACCCCCCTCGAACCTCGTTGACTTCCACCATCGTTCGGCATGCAAGATCCTCACCCTAGCTGTCGTCCTCCACCACCTCCTTCCCGCAGCGTGAAAGCCCATCAGCCCCCTGTCACGTTGTCACGTTTGTTATGGGTGCTGCCTCAAGAAAAAAACATGGGATATTTTTATTTAGGTTATAACCGTCAGATCTTTCATTGGTTAGATTAACTCAATCATCTGGTTGAGTTAATGGAGTAAAGTAACGGAAGGTTATAGATGTAAGACGACACACTTATTCAGGGTCTTGAACGTAATTCGCGATTATGCAGGGTTATGAATGTTATTGGGAAATTACTCAGGGTTATGGGTGTAAATATCCCATATATAAACGATACATATATATGAAATATATTTCAACAGACTTCACCACCCAAAATGTTTAAGACTAAGTTGTGAAGTAGTAATCCTCAATGTCAAATGCACGGGGCATTCTAAGGTGCTGGGGGTCCAAAACACCCGAGGTGTTGGTTGCTTGCCTAGGCCCTCTTCTGAGACAATCGAGGGTTGAAAATATATGTGTGTATATTTACACTTTTTATAAAATTTATATAACTTATACAAATTGCAAATGCCACACAATTGTAGCACTAGCATGCAATGAAAGTTCAAACATTAATTAAAAAAAATATAAAACTTTCAAACATTACTTGCAATATGTTAAATGTTCAAATTACATAAACAAAAGTGAAATAACGAGGCTTGTTTATTATCATCTGAAAATAGAGACCAATCCTAAAATGGCCATGCATTGAATTTTTGGTTTCCATCAGCTGAAGCTTTCCCATGTTTATTCTGGATTTGTGAGTGATATAGTTAATGACTTGTTTGAGATACCATCCTTCGTTTTTCTGGAGAGCTCTTATTTCTAGTCGAGATTGGAGTAGATGGTCTCTACTTGTATTTATGTCAATTAAGTGAGAAAAATAATTACATGATTTATATTCACATCACTACTCCTCATATAATGAGGCTTTACTGTTTCATTAGTTGGTTTCGTGCCTTGTTACCCCTGATATATTTGACCAATCAGATTTCATCTTTGATGATGATTTTCACTGAGATTGACCGTATTTGTTGCTTTGTTTCCCTTTTCTAGACTGTTGTATCCGACCAGCCCGAATCAGAAGATGAAGATGAATGTGAGCACTTATTTGTTATGAAAGATGATTTGGGTGTTGTATGTCGTGTATGCGGTATCATCCAGAAAAGTATTGAAAAAATAGTCGATTACCAGTTGACCAAGGTATGTGACTTTTCTTCCACAATTTGTTCGGTCTCTCTTTTGTGTTGACTAACATTTGTAGTGTGTCTGAAATTGCAGTATGTGTTCTTAAGGAGCGTCCATGATTCAATTTTTGCTTTGTTGATATTTTAATATGTCAAAACTCTACACATGATAGGATCTTGTAACCGTTATTTTGTGGAAATCTTATGATGGCTTAATCTTACCCATTACTAAAATGCATTATCATGTGTTGTGATAATTCTTGTAGAGCTGGATATTAGTTGGGAATGCACTGATGCATACTAGTTTTTCCTTGATATATTCTCTCCACTTTTTTATAGCACAATTTTACATGTTGCCATTATGCTGATTTACAACCAGGAAATCATTGATTTTTTCGATTAATTTTGGAATTTGATGAAGATTTTGTTAGGGATCATAGAAGACAAAAGAAATGAATTTCAAAATTAGCATCAAAATTTAGAGATTACAATGCATACATGGTCGCCTATTTTTTATTAATATGAATATGTGTGCGTTTCAGTTGATTTATCTGAGCCCTACAATTCAGTGGTTGATCATGTGGGGGATTTTTCGGCGACATAAGGGAGTATGGCAAGAATGTTTGTTGACATAACCGTTCTTTATCCTGGTCACGGGTCTTATTATCGCCACTCAACAAGTGATGTTGAGGGGTCATTTTAGAGGTTTCTCAATACATAATATATATTCCTTTACTTTTGTATGTAGATTATGGAAAATGGTGTACTAGAGGCTAAACATCTCTCAATGTTGGTAGATGTCTTTGGAGGTTTTTTAGGTTTCGAAATAAACAAAGAGAGGTTCGAATTACCTTTAGGTATTAGACTAAGAGATGATAGAAAATTGCAGATGGGTCTTGGATTGCTGAGGGTTGAACTTCCCGTGAGCTCTCTTGATTTACCTCTTACTGATGGTAAGCTGAAGCTGGACTTCACAAAGTGGGTCCTCTTACGAGATGAGGAGCCGAAGTCTGCAGGATGGAAAGCGAGTTGTCTAAGAGGAGGTCGGCCTGTGCTAATAAAATCAATGCTGTCAGCAATCCTGATTCTTTTCCTCTCCATATATAGGTTGCATGAGATTCAACAATATTTGGAAAGGTATCATGCGGAGATTCTTCTTGTCATCCTTTGGAAAGCAGATGCATGGCCTTGATTAGCTCGGACACCAGGTACAAAGAGACTATGAGTGGCGGTCTTGGGGTGATCAGATTGTGGGAAATGAACATGGCATTGTTGATGAATTGATACTGGGCAGTTTATGTCTGGAGAAATGGTAAAGGCCTTATATGTTACCTCACGGAAGACTTACAAGTTGGGTGTGGACCTCGAGATGTCTAGAGAGAGGGAAACATCCTTCGAGATTCTTGAAAGGATTTGCTTCATAATGTTACTAGAGAATACGTTGTACATGAGGCATGTGGTAAGGGATGGCATATGTTATAGGTTCGAGGCTTATTTGGTGCACCTTGTGACGAATTCCCTACTATATTTAGTTGCTATGGAAAAAAGTGCGACATTAAACACTTTTGCAAATTGTAGAGAGATTTATGTTTATGTACTATTTCCTTGTTTTTATTTTCTTATGTCCGTGTTATGTAATTTACCCTTACGTCTCTCCTCTATATAAGAGAGCCTAGGGTTCCCAGGAATAAACATCTTTCATTCTTTTTCCCAACATGGTATCGGATCAACGGTCTTAGGCTAGAGCTCTCATACCCGTGAAAAAAAACCTAACCCTAACCCCACCCGTCAAGCCCTTCTTACTCTCTTTCTATCACCGTCGTCATCGTCGCTACCATCATCGGGTGTCACTACCATCGACCGCTGCCCCCTCCGGATGTTGCTTTGCTGGGCACCGCTACCGTCAGTCGCCGCCCCCTCCGAGAGTTGCCCCCGCTGAGCATCGTCATCGTCGTCGGTCACCTCTTGCTGCCGGCCCTCCTCTTTGTCGTCGACGTCTCTCTCTAGTGGTGGTGGATTTGATTGACACATGCAATCAAATCCCTATATGTCTGTGTAGACAAAGTTATATTGGTCTACGAAACCCTAGTTTTTCTTCTTCCGACAATGTGTCAGAGAGCAAAGTCGATATCCCTGCCACATGTGCTTTCAGAGGTCCAATGCTGATTGTCAAGTTAGATGAGACAGAATATGAGCTTTGGGCCATGCAGTTCATGAGCCTCATGAAGTCTACAGGTAAGAAATATATTCTTACCAGGGAAGAGCGGTTGAGAAAACCAGGGTCAATGCCTCGTGGGAGGCCGATGATGCGTATTCCAAGGTTTCGCTTTCTAGTACATTGACGATATAGATCTCCAATGATGTGTTACATCATCCCACCGCCAAGGTAATGTGGGACATCCTCGCAACTACTTATTCCAAGTGAGGAATGGGACAAAGATCTTGCAGCTTCGGCACGATATCTTTACCATTAAGCAGAATGGATGGCCCCCTTCACTCTTTATATACATCCCGCGTGGAATGTTTGAGAAGCTCCACCGTTTCATGCCCCTCATGTCTACTCATGAGCACTAGAAGACATACATGAATGCCATTATGATTGGTGTATTCCTAACAGTACTTGACTTAGAGACTGAGGCATCCCTTTCACAGATACTGGCGGATGGTACTATTCCTCACATGGAGGAAGCGTTCCACAGGCTTAGCAGGATCATTGTGTCTTCTTTTCCTTCTAATCAGACATCTTCTGCGATGGCAACCTCTCGTCTCGTGGTAGGGATGCTCTTCTAAGTTTCGTGGTCATAGACCTTGTGATAGAGGTCATATTCGTCAACAGTAACCTATTGTCATCGACTAGGGCATACATAGGATACATGCTACTCAAAACATGGTTTTCCTGCATTGGCCCGTGTATCAGAGCAATCGATTATATCGTAGCTTGTTTAAGGAATATTATGCCTCATGCTTCTTCATCTACTCCAAGAGGCCACTCAGATGTTGTTGCTTCCGCCTCTGTTAGTACCTCTGCCACTACCAACACCTCAGGTAGTACCTATGCTTTTACTTCTTGTCTTGAATCTGAGATTACGAAATTGATTGTGGACTTCAGGGTGACACAGCACATATGTGGAGATAGAGATCAAATTGCAGCATATAGATAGGTTCCTCCAGGGAGAACCGTTGCATGGCCTCAAATTTCAACGAAATTCGGTCGAATTTCTGTCGAATATTGATATGTAGTCGAAATCGAAATTCTATCGAAATGACCGAAATATGGGGGTCCTAGTACAAAAAATGACCGAAATGACCGAAATTCCGGTCGAAATTCCACCGAAATTCCACTGAAATTCTATTTTGGTCGATATCGAAATGGTGACCGAAACCGACATTTAGGGCCTTGAACCATCGTAATAGTCGATGGGACTCATTCCTTGATCACAGGAGAGAGGGAGATAAGTTTGACGCCCTCGATGCATCTGTAGAATGTTTTACATGCATATGATTTTTCTATGAATTTGTTATCTATTAGTCAAATTACGAAGGATTTGCATTGTCGGATTATTTTTGAGCCATCACCCCTTGTTTTTCAGGACATTCTTATGGGTAGGGTGATTGGTTGTGGTCGTAAGCATGACGGTCTCTATCGTCCGGTCCAAACTCCGTACGCATGCCTATACTCTCATTCAACAGGACTTGCCTCTTCCTTCACTTGGCACATGCGTTTTGGTCACCTTCTGCTCCAGAAAATGTGTCATGTTCTGCCGCAGATCTCACCTCGCTCTTCCTTCCAATGCGAGGCATATCCGTTGGGAAAGCATCTTCATTTTGCTTTTAATAGTCGTCAGATATGGAACAATAGCTCTCTTTTTGTGTTATTTGATGTTGGTAATTTTGTGGTCCAAGTCGTGTTCCTGATCACCAGGGACACCATTTTTACCTTGTTGCCATTGATGATTTTTCTCGTTTGTCATTAGTCTTTTTGTTGAAGAATAAATCTGAACCTGAGGATGCGATCAAAACTTTTATCATTCAAATGCATAATGTTTCTTCTTTAGTGAAATTTGTGATAACCGATAATGCTTTGGAATTTTGTACCAGTCTCACGGTTATTTTCATCTTGTGGTATTATTCATCAAACAACATGTTCTTACACTTCTAAGCAAAATGGTGTTGCAGAGAAAAAACATCACCATCTACTTGTTGTCACTTGAACTCTTCTCATTTAGAGTCGTGCCCACATTCGTTTTGGGATGATGTAGTTCTTACGGCATATTATCTTGTAAATCGCATGCCCTCATCGATTTTGGGTGAGAAAATTCCTTTCTCCATGGCATTCCCAGAGAAGGAGTTGTTCTCACTCGTGTTTTTGGCTCTGTCGCATTCGTCCTCCAGTTGTCTCCGAGTCTGGACAAGCTTTCTCATAGAGCTGTCAATTGTTGGGTACTCCAGGACACAGAAGGGATACTGATGCTATGATTCATTGCTGGAAATATTATATTAGCGTTGATGTCACATTTTGAGTCTGTGATTTATTTTTCTCCTACAAGTGACAGGTTGACTTCATCAGATTCTAATGATGAGGTCTACATGCTACCTCCTCCTACGAGCCCATCACCATCTCCACTCATGCCTGCTGTTCCAACACCACCATTGCCTATTACTCCATCTCCATCCCCCCTCCTATACAACCTCATGTGCCCATCGTCCCACCATTGCTAGGACGTTATATCCATCAGCCTGCTTCTGCTCATAGTCATCGTTTGTCTTCCAGCACGTCCCATGTTTGTTTTGAATACAATGTTTCTAATGATGGGTCTGGAGATATGTCTGTGTAGAATCCTTTGCAGGAGGCTGGAACAAAGTTTAAGCAGATTCCTAATGATCTTTATAATACCTATTGCAATTCGAAAGCAAAAGCGTATATGTACATCATATCCTCTTACTTCCCATGTCTGCTTTGATTGTTTATAGAGGAATTCCAGAGATTAGCAATTGCTCTATCTGCCGTGGAGATCCCACGGAATTATCAGGAGGCTTAAAGGACAGTTGTTGGCGTCTTGCTATGGAAGAGGAGACGACCGCTCTACAGTCACATGGTATATGGAGCTTGGTATTTGCTCTTAATGGGGCATCTGTTGTCAGTTGCAAATAGGTATTTACTGTTAAACACTATGCAGATGGTAGCCTTGATCGCTACAAGGCTAGATTGGTGGCACGAGGGTTTACACAGACTTATGGAGTGGATCACCTGGATACTTTCTCTCCTGTTGCTCGTCCCTCCACTCTACGTATCCCTTTAGTTGCTATAGTACATTATTGGCCTTTATATTAGTTAGATGTTAAAAATGTGTTTTTGTATGGATATCTCCAGGAGGAAGTCTACATGCAGTAGCCTTTTGGGTTTGCTACTGGGAAGGAATGTCAGCAGGTCTGTAGACTTTACAAGGTAATATATGGCCTTAAGAAGAGTCTAAGGGTATTGTTTCAGAAGTTCTCGGATCTGATTGAAAAGCAAGGGTTTAAGAGGTGAAATGCAGATCATTCACTATTCGTGTAATGAATACCCCGAGGTACAGTTTTTATCATGGTGTATGTTGATGATATGCTTGTTACAGGAGATGATATATAGGGGATAAAGAAGGCAAAGTAATTTCTGGGTTGTCAGTTTGTCACTAAGGATCTTGGTACACTAAGTTATTTTCTTAGAGTGCGTTTGGTTCGTGGGTTATCTGGGGGAGTGTAACCTTTTTGTGTGTTTTGGTGTTTAGTTGGTGGGTTTAGAGTTGAGAGGGTTTATGTTATGTGATTGTGAATAGAAGTTGAGTATTTTATAATTTTTAGATGATATGTTGGTATAATATATATTATTTTGATGGAGAGAGAGTGTGCCCCACAAGAGGGTTAGAGAAATGGGTTTTGCAGGGTAACCCACCAAAAGTGGGGGTAACCCCCCAAACAGACGGGCCCTTAGGGTTAGAGTTTATTAGGAATACACATGGTCTTGTGATGACCCAAAGGAAGTATGTTACAAACATGCTTGTTGAGACGTGCATGAGTGGATGTCGATCCTTCATTACTCCTATGGATCCTAGCATGAGGTTATATGATAGATGATACATATGATGCTGACAAGAGGAGATACAGAGAGTTGATAGGAAAGATTCTCTATGTTACTATCACTAGACATAATATCTCTTTTATAGTGAGTCGGGCGAGTCAGTTTATGGAGCATCCCCGACTGGTACACATGAATATTATATATATGATATTGAGGTACCTAAAGTCTTCTTTAGGTGCAGGAATGCTATTCAGGAGCGGAGCAACTCTTTCTATTTTTGCATGTGCTGATGCCGATTATGTATGGTGTTCTAAGGACAAGAAGTCTACTTTGGGCTCTGCTGTGTTCGTTGGTAGTTCTCTTGTTTCTTGGAAAAGCAAGAAACAAACAGTTGTTGCTGGGTCAAGTGTTGAATCTGAATATAGGGCTATGGCACAAGCAAGCATATAAATGATTTGGCCCATGTGGGTTCGAGCAACGCTAGCATATTTGCATATAGATGCCCCTCTTCTTATGTATTTACAATGTGATAACCAAACTGCGCTATTTATTGCAAACAATCCCGCATTTCATCAAAGAACAAAGCACATTGAAGTAGACTGCCATTATACAAGTGACATGATTAAGAAGGAATTGCTTTCTACCTATTATGTTAGTACATGAGATTAAACGACACACATCTTTACCTAGGTTTGGCTTAGAGGACCATTTCAGAAGTGTTCATCCAAGCTGTACATGACTGACATCTATGCTCCATCTTGAGGGGGGGTGTAGAGATAGATTTATGTTTCAGTGCTATTTCCTTGATTTTATTTTATTATATCTGGCTATGTAATTTACGCATAGGTCTCTCTATATAAGAGAGCCTAATTCCCAGGAATAATCGTCTTTTGTTATTTTTCCCAACACAAACTAATCAAAGGTGTTGGGTTGGGCTTTCACCTCACATTGGTCTCTAACAACATTGTCCTCTGTCCTCCATCGCCCGCGCTGCTCCAAATAGAGGCACATGCCTTCGTACAACTCTTCAATGTCTCCACAACATCATTAGGCATCTCTTCAGCTTTGCTTACCTTTACACCGATTGAACTGCCCCCTTTTCACCGATCTCTGTTATGGGGAACCGTCACTGCCTTGTCATATGATGTCGCCTTATCGTTCTTGATCCATCCATGCAGTATACAACGAAAGTTGACATTGTTAACCCTATAGTCCTGAAACTTGTCAAACATCCCTTCGCCTAACCATCGCTCCTACTATATCAGGTTTCTTCGATTGTGATCAGTTGGTTTGTCCAATTGTAGTCAAATCTTGTAACCCTCGTTCATGCCACTTGCGTCTTGAATTCAAGGAGTCAGCTTTGTTAGAGTCTTCTATTGAAGAGAGGGACTAACATGCGGTTTGCAAGATATATTCTTCTAAAGCTGGTAATTCATCGGTCTCTGTAGCTGGAGCTGTACCTTTGTAGAAGGTCGCAACACAAATATTTATTAACTTATCTAAAGCTGAGTTTTCTGCATGGTTTCTGCCACATGGACAGCCCCATCGTCAAGCGTTGGTTCCCTATTCGAACACTCAATTATTCGGATTCTAATATGGTCATGTGTGATTTCCTTCCCACGTGACCACCCATTTGCGACATGCCTCGTTTTTTCTAAATGCCGCCATATATCTTGATTTATGTGTCCATAGATGAACATATAAATATAATATATATATATCCATAGATGAACCTTAACATATGTAATAATCCTTATTAGATCTAATATATGCGATATGAACCTTAACATATAATATATAGAAGATTTATATGTCCATAGATGATATAATCCCTATTGGATCTAATATTTATGAACAAATATTAGATAATCCCTATATATAATATATGATATAATATCATATAATAAAACATTTATTTATATTATGTATGGTATAATTTTTAGTATAACATATGATATATTATGGGTCATAACATTTAATTCATATTCATATGAACATATCACATATTCACTTCGATATATGTGTTATGATTCTTGCAAATAAACCACATATAATTAAGTGGATTCTGAGCTTACTATTAGCCATAAAATAGCTTTATGATATACGTTTAATATATATATATATATCATAAAATTGTTGATAAATTTTAACTTAACAATTTTATTATATATTATAAAATTTCCACATATTCAAGTTTGATGTAGGAAGTTGTATATATGAGTACGATTATATAATCTTCATACTAGATTCTTTTATAAATTCTAGTGTGAATTCAATTCTATGCATGGAATTTGTATATATATTAGTGATGATAAAAGAGGAAATGAAGAGAGAAGAAGAGAGAAGTTCCATATATAGATGATATTATTACTGGTCACTTTTTACTTTAACGAATAGTGTATGAAAAGGGTATATTTACAGATAACATCAGGCACGATATGATGGTAAAAAATATAGTTTAAGATGTAAACTTTATAAATAAGTAGATATCCACAGTGAAGTGTGGGCATTAACCTCCAGGAGGTATGCTCGAGGACAGAGGCCTATCGCTGCGAAGAGAGGTGGGAGCGACCTGGTATGATGGTAAGTTCAATTTGCATACAATAATATTTTGGATATTACAATAGGTATCTATTAATTGAAATGGATTCGACATCGTACAAATATTTCTAATGAACTCGAATAAATTTCTTACAAATCATTTAATTATTTAAAGTAAATGTTAAATTAATTCTTTATAAAAACAATTTTTTATATATGTTTTTATACATTTTTTTAGAAAACTTCGGAATTAACCTTTTATTTCGCATGACTCAATCAAAAATCATTCCGTCGCGAAGCACGGGTAATGTGCTAGTATTCTTCTAAAGCTGGTAATTCATCCGGTCTCTGTAGCTGGAGTTGTACCTTTGTAGAAGGTTGCAACACCATCTTCTGCTGCTTTCACATGTTTTTGCTTAAGGTGTGATGGTTGAGACCATCATGCTTCGATATTTATGAATCTTGTAACTTGCTTTTGCTATGAGAAAGTAGGTCATCTCTTGAATTCTCATTATTGTGTAGATCTTGGAAGGGATGATTGTTTCTAGTGGCTGTGAACTTGGCAAATATTGACTTGATGTTGATTAGAGTTTTGTTGGAGCACTCTCGTTCGTGGCATGTCAAATTCCGAGGTGAAACTTGAAGGAAGTTTTTAGCCTCTTGAATCTTATTTGATAAAATATGGACTCATCTTATGAGATGCATGTAACAAAAATTTAGACTAAAACCACACGATCAGGAAACTATCTCCATATCGTTTCACTATCCACACGAGTATAGATAATACCTTTGTAGTGTGATTGCAATTAACTTTCTCGAAACTATAAAATAATATGGTGTTGTGGTCTTCCATTACGTGTTAAGCTGTTCCTTTCGCTACTCAGGAGTGGACGTTTGACAACAAAGATGCTTATAGAGCCAAGATTATGTACACCAATGGCGATATCTACCCAAGATGCTTGGCTACACAAGAGGATGTGGATTATATTTTCTCCTCATGCACTCACACCATGGATCTTCAAAAATATTGCATGTGGAGGTGGAAAAACAATGGAGGGATTAGAGGGGTGTTTGTTGGTTGTGAAGATAAAATCCATTGGGAGATCATAAATGGTGTGCTTGTCATCTTTGGGGGAGGGGGCTCGCTAGCGAGAAGTGAAAGGGGGGTTTGCAATTGTGGAGATTGATGAAAGAATGTATGAATTGTTTTATTCATGATGTCTGGGGGTCCTTATATAGGATGAAACCCTAGAGTACTCATAAACGAGAGAATACATAAATAGCCCTGAAGGAATACAAGTAGGATGAAACATAACATTGTCTCTAACACTTTCCCTCAAGTTGGACCATATCTATCGATCATGGCCAAATTGGACGTTATCCATGAGAGATGCTTCTTTGGTAAGGCCTCTGTGAATACGTTTGCAAACTGAAGATCAATTGAGATGTGTGGGGTAGTGATCTTCCCTCCTCGTATGACATCATGAACAAAGTGGCAGTTTTTCTCTATGTTCTTGGTTCACTCATGAAACACAGAATCTGTAGCAGTGTATGTAGCTGACGTATTGTCACAATATAGAGGAATATGAAAAGCGGCAACAATGCCATGTTCATGTAGAAATGAGAGTAACCAAGTAATCTCACATGGAGCATGAGCCATTGCCTTGTTTTCTACATCTGCACTAGATCTGGAGACTACATTTTATTTCTTACTTCTTCAAGTGACAAGATTTCATCAGATCATCATAGAAAATCCTGTAGTGGATCGACGATCCTCATGTGAACTTACATAATCTGTATTAGCATATACAACATCAATGTGGCCATTTTCCCCATAGAAGAGGCCTCATCCCATTGACTCATCAAGTAGCGTAGGATCTGAAGAACATCCCTCCAATGGCTGTAACGTGGTTGCTCTATGTGTTGGCTGGCTCAACTTACACTATAGGATATATCTTACCTAGTGACAATAAGGTAAAGAAGTTTGCCCACCAGACTTCTGTACCGTGTAGTATCTTCAAAAACATGATTAATTGAAGTGGAGCGCTTCCTCGGTTCCGCAAGAATACCATATGGCTTATATCCAAGTAATCCAACCTCAGTCAGGATGTCCAAGCAATACTTCCTCTCTGATAGTGAAGTCCCTCTATAGTGCATATCACATCTATGCCAATGAAGTAACAGAGCTGACCAAGGTCCTTTGTGATGAAGACCTTCTCCAGGAAGGCTTTGGTGTCTAGTATGCCTTCATCATCATTACAATGACAACCATATCATCAATATAAATGACAAGTATGACAATACCAGATGGTCTTCTGACAAAAATAGAGTAGTCAGATGTTCTCTGAAAGCCAAGAGTGCTTATTTCAGTAGTGAGTCTGTCAAACCATGCCCTAGGACACTGCTTTAGACCATATATTACCTTCTGAAGTCGACACACACATTCCCCCTCGACTTCTAACCAGGAGACTGGTTCATGTAAACCTCCTCCTCGAGATTGCCATACAAGAAGGCATTCTTTTTTTTTGAGAAACGATAAGAAGGCATTCTTCACATCAAGTTGAAATAGGCCATCCCTTGTTAACAATCACTGAAAGAATCATCCAAATAGAGCCCATCTGTGCCATTGGGGAGGTCTCAAAGTAGTCGACCCCATATAATCGTGTAAAACCTTTAGCCCTAAGCCACACTTTTAAACTATCAAAGGACCTGTATGGTGACTGTTTGGTCATGAAGACCCATTTGCAAGCAACAAGTCGGACCTCCATGGTACATGGTATAAGGTCCTACATTCCCCTAGATGTGAGAACGTCCATTTCCTCATTCGTTGCCTGTCGTTAGCCATAATCCTGTAAAGCATTGTGATAATCTCTAGGAACAGAAATAGTCATGAGAGCATCTGCATATCTCTTGTCAGAGCATAATAAGCTAGCATTAGAAGTGAAATGAGACATAGGGTGAAAGGTACATCGCCTCTTAGTTTTGCGGAGAGCGATGGGAAACTCCAGAGGAGCATCCATGACAGCAATGGTGGGGGTACTTGAAGATGGCATGCCATCCTGCAAGAAAAGAACAGGTAAAGGCATAGGAGCAGGTGCAGATATATGCTTACGCTTACACACAATTGGTGGAAGAGGAAGATCCAAAGGTACATATGTGACATACTATGTAAAGAAACTAGTATGTTCAAAGAAGGTCACATTTGAAGAAATATAGTATCGATGCCCAACATGGTCATAGCACCTATAACTCTTCTGGGTGCGAGAATTACTAAGAAAGACACATTTGATCACATGTGGTAACAATTTGTCAGCAATATGAAAATTGTGGATGAAAATTATACACTTGAAAATTCTCAGAGGTAGTGGAAAGGGTGACTTATTGGGATATAGTAGCAAAAAAGGAGTTGACCCTTTAAGAGTCGTAGATGGGACCCTGTTGATAAGATGGATCACAGAAAGAATGACATCTCCCAAGTAGGTTCTCGAAACCTTCATCTGAGCGAGAATGGATCGAGCATTGTCAAGAAGATGACGAAGTTTCCGTCTTGCTACCCCATTTTGCTAAGAGGTATACGTACATGAGGTTTGGCAGATAGTTCCCTGAAAAGCAAATAAAGTTGTCAAGTCATGTTGAGTGAAATCCAAAGCATTATCATAATGAAATATTTGACACCAGCGGAGAAAATATTGATAATTTTATTGATATCCGAATGTTTCTCTGATAAATAGACCAAAGAGGATCGACTATAATCATAAGCAAAAACAACAAAATACTTGTGTCCACTGAGAGTACGGACCGGACAGGGTCCCATATATCACAATGAACAAGCGAAAAAGGAACTTCACAACGAGGCTTGGTAGATGTAGGGAAGGACGCTCGATGATGTTTCCCGAACTGGCACGCCTCGCACTCATAAGGCTTGCAAGTTGAGAGTTCAGGCATAATGTCAAGATAATAGACGTCATTCTCATGTCCCCCACCAAAAATCTATCTCGTTCGGATGTCATGAAAATAACAATAGAACTTATAAAAAATAACTATACATTTAAGCTTAGTACATAGCTTCTAAACAGATAATAGATTAAGAGGAAAAGTATGGGCACAATGAACTCCAGTCTGGCGGAGTTTGGAGGAAAACTCTACTGTGCCAACAACAATGATGGGGGAATGGGCCCCATTGGCAACCCGAACTATCTTCACAGAAGTAGAGGGTTGAGAAAAGATAAGTAGATTACCTTCTCTTGTCAAATGTGTAGATGCGCTTGAGTCAATAATCCAAGCATCATTGGACGTAGAAACAGAGTTGGCTATAATACATGAGGTTGTAACCGGATAAGCAATAGGAGCATAAGTACTATCACTAGCGGAGAAGCTAGAGGTCTGTAGGAGCTACCTCATATTGGAGTATTTAGAAGCTGTGAAGGGTGCATATGTTCCACCAGAGTGCTGATCGGATGTATCATCTGCTATATCATAATTTGGATGATACGAAACTGTCTCATAAGCACTGTTGGCATTTGGTTATATACCTAATTTTGCCGAGCAACGCTTAGACGGAGTGGTTCCAACGTTCACAATGTATGCATGTTGAATATTGGGAAGTGGTAGAATTATGTCCACAACCATGACCAAAGTCCCGTCCACGTCTTGAGTTGTGCCTACGACCACAACCAAAGTCATGGCCTCGTCCACACTGAAAGCTTCGTCGTCCTCTGTTCCCTAATGATGCATAACGAGCTGTGGTCTCTGCAGATGGTATGGTTGAAGGACGCTTAACATGTGTCTTAAGTTCCTGTAGACGATTAAAGATGGTTTCAATCGATGCCAGGTTGTCAGCTGTCTGAAACTGGTTGTTTACAGGTTTGTATCGTGGATGCAGTTTAGAGAGGAATAGGTAGACTTGCCATTCTGCACACTCTCCCACATGTTGAATACAACATGCTGACTGGAAAATTAGGAGTTCCTTAAAAAGGCTAGTTACCAGCATGTAGTATTTGACAAGACTTGAATCTTCTTCATTGGCTGACCAGATTTGCGTGTAGATATCGGAGAGTCGAGACTTGGTTGTCTTCTAGGAGTAGTTCCGTTCCCGATTTTCCTACATCGCCTTTGCAGAATCCTTGTAGAGAGTTTTTGCCGTGATGTTTTGGATTGACGTTGTTAGTCATCCGAGAGATAATTTGGCACTCGTCTGCATACCGGGTGTCGTAGTCCTTATCCGTTTCCTTGAGTACTTCCTTGGTAAGAATATGGTTCTTACCTTAACCACCAATGAACACCTTGAAGGATTGAGAACATAACACATAGTTTTTCGTGTCATTTAATTTGATAGAAGCACCCTATACCATCATAGAATAAGCCGAGTACATGGGCTTTGTTTCGGTGGACATCATCGTGGTCGCAAAGGTCAAGAAAAATTTATCTAGAAGATAAATTGTCTTAATCAAACATGGTAACCTAAGTCACTGTTTTGGCCCTCTTTCGAGCTTCTATCATGGAAGGAAATATCGATATCGATATCGTTTCGATACAATGTCGATACCGATATATCACCAATATATCGGCGATATATCGACGCATATCGCCGAAACCCGGTATCCATTAGGCATTTTCTCCTGTCGATACCCGATATCGTCCATATCGACGATATATCGGTGACCTGTCGATACCGATATATCACCGATATATCGACGATATATCGCGATATGACGATCCCTGGCTTCTATAGTGGTAAACTACGGCTGTATCATCACAAATCGATTTCAGTGGAGATCTTGGTGCAGTTTGGCAGCATCGACAGGGGGCTAAGGAGTAGCCTAAGGACCCTAGTAAGCCTATGGAACCCTAACGGAGCTGGTTGAGACCAACTGAAGCCCTAGCAGGGCTCCTAGGATTTTGGCGGAGGTCTGTTGAGATCTGCTGGGGCCCTAGTGAGCTGGCGAAGGTTTGGGAGGCCTCAACCAAGCAGCAACAACCTTGACGGAGGCTTGTGAGACCTCAACACCGACTCCCAAGGTAGAAACAAACTTGCATGCATGAGGAGAGGACTGAGGACCTCGAGTCAAGGCCTGGCAGAGGCTTGGGAGGCGTCAACCAAGCAACAACAACCTCAGTGAAGGCTTGGGAGGCCTCAACAACGTCGCCCAAGGCGGTAGTAGCCCTAGCTGCACAAGGAGTGTGGACTAGGCAGGTTTGCGCGGGTCCCTAAATGTTCTGGAGGACCCATACATGGGCTGGTGGTGAATGCGGAGGTGCGAGGGCTGTTGGTGGCGACGAAATCTAGGTCTGAACACCGATCTTGGCTCGCTGCTTTGATACCATATGGAAATTGATGAAAGAATGCAATAAGTTTTATTTAAGAGGGATAAGGGACCTTATATAAGACGAAACCCTAAAGCACTCATAAACATGAAAATACATAAATAGCCCCGAAGGGTTATAAGTAAAACAAGATGAAACATATCACAATCTCTAACATCAACATTTTATTAAGATTCAAGGAACAAGATCCGTTGATTATTTTTATAAGAATGATGTGCTCTTTCGTTTGATATGTGTCTGTACGTACACATGTATATATGTATGTACTTATGGTAAAATGAGGATGCCTCGTGGCGGTAGCCAAGTTAGTTTTTTCCACCTTTCTTTAAAACTCTTGTGTTTTTTTTACTAAAACTTGGGTGAATTAACTTAGATTAGTAAAAGGAATGCATGTTTCAAATTTTGTGTAAAATAGAATCTCCTAACCTCTTCATTGGAAGGAGGCAATTTCTACAATTCTAAGATCGTTAAATTTCGATAGGCTTGATAAAATAGAATAAGAGTTTCTAATTGAGTTGTGTTAGAGTATGCGTCACTTATCATGTAGATGGGTAAATGGATCTCTCCTGGATTCATTTAGTCTCATATCTTCCTGTGGTGGGACTTGGAGGGTATGCGAAGGCTATATAAGAAGCCCCAGACCTTCTGTATCCGATGAGAATGTTCAATGAACGATCAACCCTTTGAGGCATTTTCCCGATGTTTCATCCTGCTCCTTAGGGAGTAGGGTTCCACGTAAAATCCCGTTGTTCCTAAATTTTATTTCTTTATCTATGATCATGCTTCTGCATTATATTTTCTAACATGGTATCAGAGCGGGTTTGATTTTTGGGGATGTATTTTATGTTTTTATTTGAGATTCAATTATGTCATTTGATAATGTTCCAAGATCTGTTCATATTGTTCAAGTTCAAGTAGATTTTAGGGTCCTTATGAAACCCTAAATTCTGCGTATCTCGAAGATCATCATTGAAGGTTCTAAGATTCGTGATCAAGATCAGGATTCCATTATAGGGTTTCTCAGTTGAAACCCCAACTCAAGGCGATGACCTCCTCTAGATTCCAACAAGTTTACGTTCGTTGGCTAGCGACGAAAATATAGCCGCATCTCATGGTGATTACGCACCATCGTTGCGTAACCTTCTGCTCCAGATCATAGTTACTAGCGACGAGCGACGTGCTTCAGGCAGAGCCCATTCTCTCTTCCAGAAGGATCCAGTCTTTGCAGACCGCACTTCTCGCGCACATGAACAACCCTCCATGTATATCTGCGGAAAGGGGGGGGGGGGTGATACTCGAGCAACCCTCACGCATAGGAACAACTCGTACAGGCCCTCAGTTCGAAGCAGTTCAAATGCCACTAGCACGATCCCCAACGATTTACGATGATCAATCTCTGTGTTGCGATCAATCTCACGGTGGCCCAACTTCTCCTTTGCATAAGGCGGCAACGCAACATCCCCAGATGGAGGCGGCGTTGTCCAGATCGAAGCCCAGGCGACGTCGCCCCTCGTACTCCTTCGGACCGCCTCCTCTTGCACATGCATGGGCTCCTCTCTTGGCCAAGTCGACATCTGGTAGTCCCGATCAACATAAAGGCTTCTTTACGGGTTTCTTCAAGAGCCAACAACGCTACTCCACCCTTGACCTCAGGCGACCTCTTACGAGCGACACCACCAAGCGGCACCGCCTCTAAGCGGTTGAGGCAACAAGAAAAGCAGGCCCCGATCTTCGAGAGACGGTTCCCAACCCTAAATAAAGAATCAACCCAAGTGGGCTGTTTTGCTTTGTTACAGAAAAGGGAAGCCCAATTGTACTAGGCTACCACAATATCCAAAAAAAGAAGGGGGGGGAGGCTCCTGTTTTGTCTAGGCCAACAAGTGGGCTGATGTTTCAAAAGAAAGTTCTTTTGAAAGAGGTGCGTACAAAAAAAATGTATGCAGAAAAAAGGGGGAAAGCTGAAAAAATGAGTGATGAGTAACGACTTATTTGGAAAAAAGAGAGATGAGCCGGTTGTAAAAAAATAGATTAACGGAAAAAAATATCTTAAAAGGAAAGAAAAGAAAAGCTGTAAAAAAATTGTGATGGCTAATGTGAAGTTTTGTTCTCCTCATTTTCATGTCTTCTCCCAACTTGGTTGACTTCATTGCTTTTCGACCAGTCTGGGAGAAAGGGGGATTACTGTGTAGAGTCACAGGTTTGTTCCATATCTAGATATCAGATTCTAGACCAGCTAGATTTTCAGACTTTGCAGTTTCAGACTCTGCGGATTGGTTCAGAGTCCAACTTCGAGGCACTCCATCTTTGAGTTACCCATTTTCTTCGAGTGCTCCAGAGAGAGACTCCTTTTCAGATGTGTACATATTTGCCAATATTTTTTATGTCGTCCCTATTTTTTATTTTGGTCAGAGTTTTCATGTGTTCCATAGGGACTCCAGAGTAGAGATCCCGTTCCCAATGCCATGTGAGATAAGGTTTTCACGTGGTTTCATAGGGACTTCAGAGTAGAGATCTCATTCTCAGAGCCTGTATGGGAGTCACCATTCTCCGACGAGGAGACTTTTTCAGACTCCATTCTCCAGCGACTGTGGACTCCGATGAGGATGTCTCCGCGATCTTTTCAGTTCGGTCATTTCAGAGATGGAGCAGTTGTCCACATGTTGTGGTGGGGCAGAGTTCTCCGACGACGACGAGGAGACTCATTTTCAGTTGCAGTGACTCTAATATGCGCAGTACAGAGCACATGCTCTCTGATGAGGAGATTCAGTTTGATTCACACTCCAGCATGTTCATTCTCTTCACCTGCACGACATGAGAAGCAACGTCCTCGACAACAACCGACAATTGTGCGCGTTTAATTGATATTGTCTGTAGCATCTTGTATTGTGAGTTTGAGTGATTGCTTTCTATTTGTCCAAGCTGAGCATCGCATGCTCCAACTTGAGGGGAGTGTTAGAGTATGCGTCATTTATCATGTAGATAGGTAAAGGGATCTCTTTAGAATCCATTTGCCATATCCAGAGTTTAATCCCACATCTTCCAGTGGTGGGACTTGGAGGGTCTGTGGAAGCTATATAAGAAGCCCCAGACCTCCTGTGTCAGATGAGAAAGTTCAATGAACGATCGACCATTTAAGACCTTTTCCCGCAGTTTCATCCCACTCCTTAGGGAGTAGGCTTCTACGTAAAATACCAGTGTTCCTAAATTTTATTTCTTTATCTCTGATCATGCTTCCACATTATATTTTCTAACAAGTTGTTTTTTTAATAAGAGCATGTTGATATTAGGTGATCTAAATTTCCCCACATATTTTTAAAAAAATTACAAAAAAAATAAAATAAAAAAATTAGGTCGGGGAAGCTAACTTGGCTACTCCCAGGGGCAGACCCTGTTTACCCACACATCCACACCCACCTATAACACACACTAGTACAAAAGCCCAC
Source organism: Ottelia alismoides (assembly GCA_037367405.1). NCBI lineage: Eukaryota > Viridiplantae > Streptophyta > Magnoliopsida > Alismatales > Hydrocharitaceae > Ottelia > Ottelia alismoides. The sequence goes on along the minus strand of JAZKJV010011701.1, from coordinate 261,408 downwards.
ACTTCACTGCATTGGTTGTTGTATAATATGTAGAAAATTAAAATGATATGTTTTGTCAGAATTTTCACTATATTCGTTAGGAATTACTGTTGATGTTATGTCTTGATGAGTAACTTAACTACCTCACGTAGGATTCTAGAAATCATACTCCCACACTCTTACCAAATATAACATTGACTCAAACATTATTACTAATTAAGTGAATATCTTTCACCATAATCAAATGATCTCTTTTTTATTATTTGTCTTAAATTAAATTAAAGACAAATTCCAAATCGAAGTAGCAAAAATCTCAGACTCAAAGTTATATGTGCGAGAATTGAAATAATTATATAACAACATGTTGATTTTAGTATTATATTCCATTGATGGATTTAATAAAGTAACATAACTTACTTGTGCTCCAAATGTCATCTAATGCATAGATTCTTTGCTTCCAAATATATCTCAGTTGGATGAAACCATTACCTTAGTTACAACCAACAGGAAAAAGATGCAAATTTAAAAAGTATATATTTCTGGAGGATGTTTCAGATCAAAATTTTGTTCATATACTCGTCTTCCGAATCATAATCGCTAATGATGTTGGATTTCTAGCAAAACGTATAGCTATTTGTAAAACAAACAATATTTTATAATCTTGTCTCTGTAGAATATGCTTTTTTTCCTTTCAATTGTGGTGGTGCCGTTCGCCGTCTGATCCAGCATGCTATCGGGGCCATGGCCCGCCAGCTTCCCCTGCTGCGGACGATCCCACGCGGGTGAAGGGGTTCTGATCTATCAGATGGACATACAATGGATGATACAGGGTCGAAATAATGACGTGAAAGGAATTTCTTTTGTGGAAACAGAGGTGGAGTGAGGAAAACGAAAGAAATTCAGATGAGGAAAAAGAACAGATGAATAAGAGGGAACTGACGGATGAATAGGAGGAAACTGGTATGAAAGAGGATCAAGAATTGGGAATTCAGCCCCCTCCGCCTGCTCGGGTTACCATTGCCTGATCGTGATCGAGCGGACATCACCTGCTTATGAAGAGGCGGGGCCTCGGCTTCGGATCGGGGGAAGGGGAGTCGGTGGGGGCAGGCATTGTTGACGGTGGGGGCTTTGCTTTGGCAAGTGGAGATGATCGAGTTCCTGGCATAGAAAAACAACCAATGCGTGGTAGCTTTAAGCTAACACGTGGTAATGGGATGGGGATTTGGGAGAGTCGAGGCGTGATAGAAAACGGGAATGAAGAGCGAGTAAGTGGTCCACGTGGCAGGAGGGAAAGACAGGGGAGAATCCAGCTTTAGTGGACAACATGGGGAGGAGAATAGGGAAAGCGCTGGGAGAACCACGTGTCAAGAACCAGGTGAAAAACCCGGCTTTAATATGTGTATATAGATATCTATGTGAGTGTGGATATGGTGTGTGTACGTGCATTCGTTGTGTGCCACAACAATCTCCCTCCCAGTGATCATGGTTAATTAGGCAGGGTCGTATGTTGAATTCCTTTCTTGATCTTCTTACCAATGTTATTGTGAGAACATTTATACTTTTGTAATCAGTGACATTTGATATTTTCATGTATTTAATTTTATTGCTGATGTATAATTCTTGTGACCACAGAGTTCACGGGCCACGAGAGTGTACTCTCATGAATCTCGTCATAACAAAGATTCAGATGACATTCCATCACTCTCTGGACCAAAAGCTGCTGAGCATGATCTTTTCGTAGCTGAAATCGCTATACATCCCAGGCATGAAAAGCAGATGAAACCCCATCAATTAGAGGGATTCTGTTTCTTAGTTAGGAACTTAGTTACTGATAAACCAGGTGGATGCATTTTGGCGCATGCTCCTGGTTCTGGAAAGACTTTCATGCTTATTAGTTTTCTTCAGAGTTTCCTGGCAAAATATCCATTTGCCAGACCATTAGTTGTGCTCCCTAAAGGAATTCTAGCTATATGGAAGAAAGAATTTGGAAAGTGGCAGGTGGAAGATATCCCTCTCTATGATTTCTATTCTGTAAAAGCTGATAACAGGTCTCAGCAGCTGGAGGTTCTGAAAAATTGGGAAGATAATAAAAGCATACTCTTGATGGGTTATAAGCAGTTTGCAAACATTGTTTGTGGTGGTATCATGAACGAAGTTGCTGCGGCATGCCAGGAGCGTTTGCTGAAGATTCCATCCCTTCTGATTATAGACGAAGGGCATACGCCTAGAAATGACAACACGGATGTGCTTATGGCACTTTCAAGAGTTGAAACTCCTCGCAAAGTGGTACTTTCTGGGACATTGTTTCAAAACCATGTTAAGGAGGTTTTTAATATTTTAAATCTTGTGCGCCCAAAGTTTCTGAAGATGGATTCATCTCGTGCAGTTGTTACCCGTATAATGAGCAGGGTCCGCATATCTGGTTCCAGAAGAGTCAGACCAGACGTAAATACATCTTTCTATGAATTGGTCGAGGAGACATTGCAATGCGAAAGCGACTTGAAAAGGAAGGTCGCAATCATTCGAGACTTGAGAGAAATGACTCAGCATGTACTCCATTATTACAAGGGTGATTTCCTAGAGGAGTTGCCTGGGCTGGTCGATTTCACTGTTATGTTGAAGCTTAGTGCACGGCAGAAACAGATCATCCGTAAATTGGGGAAATTGGATAAATTTAAGAGATCTGCCGTGTGTAGAGCTATTTACATGCATCCGTCCTTGAATGAGATATCTGAAAATGTTACTGGAGACAGGAGCTGCGACCTCAATGAAGAGAAGATCGACAATATCATAGGTAACCTGGATATCAGGGATGGTGTAAAAACCAAATTTTTCCTAAATATTCTCTCCCTATGTGTATCAGCTGGGGAGAAACTTCTCGTGTTTAGTCAGTACCTTCTCCCATTAAAATTTTTGGAACGATTGGTCGCGGGACTGAAGGGCTGGCGCTCTGGGAGAGAAATGTTTATGATATCTGGTGATTCAAGTCCTGACCAAAGAGAATCTGCAATGGAACAGTTTAACAACTCTGATGATGCTAAACTTTTCTTTGGCTCCATCAAGGCATGCGGGGAGGGAATTTCCCTGGTAGGGGCATCACGTGTAATAATATTGGATGTCCATCTGAACCCATCTGTGTCGCGACAAGCAATCGGTCGGGCTTTCAGGCCTGGTCAAATTAAGAAAGTTTATGTATATAGACTTGTAGCTGCTGACTCTGCTGAAGAGGAAGACCATAATACTTCCTTCAGGAAGGAGCTAACTTCGAAAATGTGGTTTGAGTGGAGTGAATACTCGCACAGTCAAGACTTCGAGATGGAGAAAGTCGATATTGAAGATTCCGAGGATATGTTCTTTGAGAGCAATCTTATAGCCGAAGATGTTAGCGGTCTTTACAGAAGGTTAGTTTGCTTATTGTCATGAAATATAAGAAAGTTTTACCATGGTTGCTTCTGCTAATGGTCTCTGTAGATCAGGGGGTTTTATAGCTAACTGCAATATCTATCTGTCTCAGGTGACCAGGTTTGCTGACAAGTGATTTTTGCGCTTGTAGATATAATATTTGTGAATATTCTGTAAGTATATCTATCTTATCATGTGGTTTCACAATTTGTTCTACGATCGGTAATTTGAAAATTAGCCATATTCCCTTTTTGGCATTCCAAGTCATGAAAAAGAACCATCCTGCATTGTAAATGACGTTTTTTGCGCTTCTCTTATGTTCACAAGAATTTTCTTTTGGAACTAGCTTCACGAAGGGGATTACATTCTTGTGTGACTGTCAGCAATTTGTTGGAAGTCTTAGAGCTGTAAATAAATACCGTGAGTATACTTCTGTCACATAAACTGTCATGGGTTAATAACCGATGATATCAATGTTTATCTAATGAGTTCTTTCGTGTCATTCCTTTTTTTTCCAGGTATGATCAAAGTAGTAGGGCAGGGGGAAGTCAAGCATGATACGGGACTAACTTTTTTTCTTCTAAGTGTTTCATGTTGGGGTTGCACTAGGTGATCCATGTGCTATAGTATAGTTGTATGGAAAGGGAAGAGTTTCCCATTAAATATCTTCCCTTTGCAGCGGAAATATTTGTTGCCGAGCCGATCACTCTGAAAAAAAGTCAGGTATCTTTGAATGAAAAGAATGCCTTGCTTTAACGAGAAAAAGAACAAATTTATCGTTTGATCTTGAAGTTACACACTGGTTAAGATTTGGAGATCTATTAGGCATTTAACCCTGCTTGATAGCACCCTTGTTATTCCCTCCCAACTTTTGCATATCTAAAGGATCTGCCTTGCCTTTTCAGTTGTGGTGGTGTTGATGGGATATCTAAATGCGGAGGAAGGCAATCCTCAAATGCTCTGAACCTCTTTTCACTCTCGAAGTTTCTTGTGGAATGAAGATGTCGGTAAACCAATTGCGCTCAAGCCCTCTGGTGGTTGAGCAGAGTGGATCTGCTGACTGAAAGAGTTAGGGTTCAAATCTCAGAAAAAGAAAACAGAAAAAGAATGCCTATCTAAAGGTAACAGTTCCTTTACGAAATTGTGAAACATGATTAAATATGGATTTACTTGACAAGTTTATGAAAAGACCGGATAATTTGGTCTGCAAAACTAAAAAGATACATTCTTAGTATAATTTGGTTATGAAAACTGAGTATTCATGCGATAAGGATGCTAAATAATATTGTACGTTTAATCTATAAGATTCCTACATCCAAATACTGTAAATACAAAAGGCAAGAGGACGTGTGTGTGTTTTTTTTATATGGACTTCCTCTCTTTGATTTTTGCATTCATTTTGTTCTCTCCTTCAAATCTATGTCCATAGTCAGTAGCACTAAAGGATTCAAACCTATGTCACTACTACCGTTGTCTTCTTCTTGGCAACTGCACTGATGGTGACGACGAGACTGTCTGCCATGTCCGTGTTCTGTTAGCTATCGGCCTGCTGAAGTGTCCTCAATTTCAGTAAGTTTCTTCTTTTATGGTTCCTTTTTATCTCGACAGTGGATATACCTGTTAGGATTTGGTCACTGATCCTTTGAATCATGATTGGGATATAACCATAGTTGACCAATTTAATTAGTGGTATAGTCAAAATTAATGGGGATCCGTAGGATATGGGGGCATGTAATGTGTCATAAGTTATTTTGTTGCTGATCTATAATTAAATCAAAATTTTATTTTACCGAAAAATTTCCTTGGTAATTTTGTTAAAAAATTAGGCTGATGCTATCGGCATATTTAATTTCCTTTAAGGGTTTTTTACAATTATGCCCCTTCGAGATTTTCTTATGTCACTTGTGCTCCTAACTTTTTGGTAATCACACTTGTGCCTTATACTTTTACAAAATTAATAGTAATGCCCTTCTGTAAGTGGAGTATAGGGGAACAAGTGTAATGACATGGCCCTACTGACAATTTTGTAAGAGTATAGGAGCCCAAGTGTAAATGTAAAAAAGGTTAGAGCAAGTGTTAAGAATGTAGTCTTTCCTTATAGGTCTCTTCTTGAGTCTTGATTGTTGTAAGATTCTTTGTAATCCGTTCTCTTCTTTTTAATATATGTGGGGTGGACACCTAAGCGTGTTTCCCCTTTTTGGAATCAAATAAAAAAAGTTTTAATGGAAAATCTCCAAGGGGAAAATATGTGAACATCCTTGCTTATGGTCCGGAAAGTTTGGACGTCGTAGATGATGATCTTGGTTGATAGAATGTATTGTTTCAAAACATAATATATGATAGCCGTATGGTTTATTTTTTTGTTCCCGTGAATCTTTCTTTTCGTCAGAAATCTTGGTGTGATAAGGAACACGAGAGACCTATTCTCAATTCCTTCTTTAGGTGGTGAGATTTGTTTCAGAGGAATAAGTATTGCGTTGTTCATTATTTTTTAGTGTGTGGGGTAACACTTGTTTTGAGACAGGTAACAAAAGTGGCCCCTCTATCGACTTGATGTCAAGAATGCCTTCTTGTATATTGATCTGTTTGAAGTTGTTTACATACATTAACCTCCTGGTTTTGGGTATTAGGGGGAGTGTTCTAATGTTTGCTTATTGAAGAAGGCGATCTGCGAATTCAAACATGTCCAGTAGCATGGAATGTTTAGTTGTCAGAGTGCTAGATATATGGTTACAGGTTTCCACTAAAGTGAATTTGTGGAATTTATAGTTATTGTAAAATATATATACAGATGAGCGATCATGCGAAGGTTATTAGTGACATGAAGAGCTACTATGCTTTTGAAAGGATGAGTGGCGTGAACCATGCTCGTTTTGGGACAAGCTTATCCTGATATGAGTCCTGCAACGAAACGGGTTAAGACCTTGAGAAGGTGCACGTGAAGTAGGGGGTTTATGAGTTCTGATTACTTAATTGAGGTAGCGGGAAGGATATTAATGTCGATCTAGCCCTATATTGACATTCAATAATGTCCAAACAGACTGCGTTGATCAGGTCTCTCTGGCATAGCTTTAATAGGGTGTTCTTGTGTAAAGTCAAGCTAGCGGAAACACGGTCGATGTTTAGATATGTTGACTTAGAATATTTGCTTGATTTTTAATATTTTACTTAATGTTGTTTACCTGGCTTAGGCTGCATTTTTCCGGCGGTTAAGTGTTGACCTAGGTCTAGACTTTATTGTACAATAATAAAAAATCAGCTCACAGTCATGATCAATCAATTTCGAAGAATCGATCAATCACAACTGTGAGGTCACTATGATGTTGTCGTTGGATAGGAGAAGGTTGCCGAGCATGGTGGCGGGAAGAGGTTGCTGAAGAAGAGGTCATCGGATTGGAGGAAGCTGCACATATTTCTATAAGTGGGGTGAGGGCTTTTGGCTAGCGGGGTGAGCTGGGTCATTAGTGGGACTCTTTCTTCTAGAAAAGCAAAGAGAGCGAAGGAAGAAGGACCGTCTCCTCTCCGAGAATCAGATAGAAGTTGCCATTTGATTTGTTTATTTATTTTAGCAACTATTAGAATATTACTTGTTAGCAAGATTGTCTAGAAGAAAATGTCGCACTTCAATTGGACCCTAGAATAGACCTTGCCCTAAGAAGGTTTTTTGATTCAAATTAGTTAGCCCACTAGCTACTTTTTATCTCTGACTCAAAGGCAGAAACAAGGGCAAGCAGAGAGAAGTAGGTCTTTAAGGAGGTTGTTTAAAGGTCGTTGAAAACGAAGGATGTGATCGTGAGAGGTAGCTGGAGAGGGGATCTCCAGATGATAGGAGCTCATTGGATTTTTCGCCTATGTTTTCTTTCAATTTTGGATGCCAACGATTTATCGACTCTAGTCGATAAATATAATTATTTTCGGGTTCTCTCCTTTATGACATTTTTTTTTATTAGCAATTGAATCTCACGAGAGCAAGCATTCGATGCATGAGAGATGGTGAAATAATTTAATTGCAACCTGGATCATGCCCATGCCCGTTTGAGTTTTCTAAATAATACTTATGTCCCTACCTTTTTTTAGCAATCATACTTGTGTCTCTATATTCTTACAAATTTCACAGTGATTTCATTCTGCTATCAGATTTGTTCACTACTGATATACTGATGTTACTCCGACAGAAGGACACTAATGTGAATTTTGTTAGAATATAGGGTACACGTGTTAGTGTAATTGTAAAAAGGTTAGAGGCATATGTGTTATTGGAAAAAATCGGAAGGGCACCGGTATAAAAGTCCCTTTTCTCCATTTTTTAATATTATAGTTGATCTGAACGTATAAAAAACAATACTGGCATTGAAATGGTCAGACGTCTCTGCATGGGAAAATCTTGACGGACTGCAGACGGGACACCTCATTTTACGGCATCTCCTTCGCTTGCAATCTTTGTCACCTCGTTGGCAAATATGTTGATTCGAATACCACTTTGACTTAGTTGATGTCAGCCCACAGGATAACATATGGAAAAGACCATCTGGATTTGGTTGACTATTTTCTAAGATTATCATTCGGACTAATGCCCCTCCAGTGGAAGGATAAGGAATACATGAGATTTAGTCTTTTTACCGATTGATTTAAGAGGATGAAAAAGGTTCATAATAATAAGGGTTCAATGGGGCTGCCCTCCTTGGGGCGCCAACATAGCTGCTCCATCCAATTGTTGACATTTCTTTTGTTTTTTTAAATATCACAATGTATATTTATCTATATATCCCTTCTATATGTCATTCGAATTTTGTCAGAAACATAGACTTTTATGATCTCTGTATAGGACATGTCGATTACAACAATGTTTAGACCGTTAAAATTATTGTTTTAGATGGAGGGTATACGAGTCTCTGTTTCTGATGAAATTTGCATGACATATAGGACGAATATATAGATGAATATACAAGGTGATATTTTTTATAAAAAATAAAAAAATTATAAAAAAATAGGGATAGAGATAGTCCCATTTTTTCCTAGGGTAAATTACAATTTGCATCCCCATTTATGGGTCAGATCCTAGAATGGGTCCCCAACTTTAAATTTTAACAATTCGGGTTCTTGGGCCATTTTGGAAGCAGAAATTTTGAGTCTCATGACGAAAATGTCCTTGTCGAGTAGGGTTTCAACTTTTAAACAATAGCATATCAAATTGTAATTTACGCTTTTTCCTAATAATAAAGACAACCTTATACATATATTATTTTTTCGGAATAAAGCTTGTCCATATATCCAGATTCCTTTCGAACAAAATGTTGAGTCACGAAGAAACAGTATGATTTTTGCTCGAAAAACAAGAAAATAGATAGCAAACGGTTGGTTTGTGATAAAGAAGTGATAAATATTGCAGACAGTGTAACAATGGATGATGTAATCATTTTGTGATCACTTTATTATGAAATCGATTACTATGTTATAAAAGCTCCCTTTATCCTGCAACCAAACGAGTCAATATTGCGCCAGAATGTACCTACAATCCTGTCCCCTACATAGGTTGAATGAGAACCGTTCGATGGCTAGTTTCAAGGATAACCGTTCGATGGCTCATCGATGATATAGTCAACCTTGAGAATTAACCTCTGCAAAAACACCACAAACCAACGTGCGGCCCCTTGAATTGCGAATGGCACTCGGAGTGCTTTCACCGCGCAGAGGCAAGAGGTCCACTTGCGAACGTGCAGAAGAGGCTTCCGGTTTCTTTCAATTCATTCCATCACAGATGACGCCTTCGATGACGAATCATTCCCCAAAGAGGAAGCATATTAATCCGATCCCCTTCATATATAAAGTCCACACACACAACAAACAGCTCGCCACCTAAATCAACCAACATAAGATTAACAGATCCTACAGCTGATCGAGATGAGTTCCAAAGTGGTCAAAGCTGCCTTGAACCGGCTTGGCGGACCAGCCCTCCTGATGCCGAGGCTACGTGCAATGCAGCTGGCAATGGCACATAGTGCACGCACCATGTCCACTCCGGCTGGCGATGACAAGGCGAAGGTCGATAGTTATTGGGGTATCTCTCCGTCGAAGGTATCTAGGGAGGACGGTTATGAGTGGAAGTGGTCGTGCTTCAAGGTTGGTCGAATCTCTTTGCGATTGAATACATGCTTGCTTTTCATTGATCGTGTGTTCATGTATGTGTGTATGTGTGCATGTATGTGTAGCCGTGGGATTCATATAAGTCTGACCAGTCGATCGATCTGAAGAAGCACCACGTGCCGACGTCGCTCATTGACAAGGTTGCACTTCGCACTATCAAAGCCATTCGAATCCCCGTGGACATGTTCTTCCAGGTATAATATATGTAGTCCCTAATCACGTATACATAGACTTCAAGAACGTATTTGCCCTTCACACACTGGTTCATTACTGTTCGTGCATCCATTTGATGATTCGTGCTTTTTCATGTGAAATTAGAATACTAATAATATTTTAATATACCGGGAACATATTTAGGTATCAATGTTTGCATACATATTGTAAAAACGGTACTTATTATATTAATATTTTTATTCTCCGGTGCATGCAAAATCTTTGGCAGACCATGAAATAAATGAGAGTTTTCAAAGAATAAAACCATTCTTACGTGCCATTAAATAATCGACATAAGATAAAGGGTATATACATAATGCTGTCCGTGTTTATAGGGTTCTCTTTGTAAATATCAGACGTGGTTCATGTGAAAAATCTAGAAAGCTTATTTTCAAGGACGACAATGGAAGACAATAGTGTACATAAAATTATGAGAAAACTACAGAAAAATCTCGCAAACTTTTATAGGTCATTCTTACTTACAAAGTTCATGTATGAAAGTGAAATTGCTCGTCTAATTCATGGACTTTAGTATAATTTACTCTAAATCTATTTAAAAGAAGAGATTTTTACCCGACAGACCTTATAATTTTTGTCAATTACCTCCACAACTTTTGAAACATCCTACTTCCTCCCTCACCTTCGTAAACTTGCTCTGTCATACTTCACGAACCCCACCTTTAAATTGACACATCTAGAGTTAACTCTTGGGTTAAAAACAAGTTAATCTAACCAATCCACGACCAGACGGCTAGAATTAACCCAGGGAAGAAAAAATAATCCTCCCTCTTCTAACAACTTCCCCTCCCACGACGCTCGACCTAGACTGGAGGAGGTGGGTGATGGTAGGGGAGGCTGGGTCTTCGAGTAGGGGGAGGTGGTGGGCGAGGAGCGACGTGTTCAGCTGGAGGTGGAGGGGGCTTGACCTGGGTGGGGCTGACATCGTCGTGCCCATGGCCGTCGTCATCGTGCTCGAGCATATGTATGGTTTCTGGAGACGTTCGAGACGAAGAGGGGGTTCTGGAGGGCAGATCTGACGTGGGTGAGAAGGAGTGGCACCTATAGTAAATTTGATAAATAAAAGGGTAAAATGGGGCTACCCCCATGGTGGAGCTAACTTAGCTCCCCCGCCTCCCCCTTTTTATTTTTTTTTTGAAAATTTCTTCCGTGGATTTTCATTAATATATCCCTATATTATGTCATTAAAATTTTATGAGAAACAGAGACTCCTACGACCTCCCTCCAAACGGGGTCGTTTTTAGCAATTCTGTTATATTAAAAAATGACTGTTTGGATGGAGGCTTTAGGAGTCTCCGTTTCGCGCGAAATTTGAATAACATAATATAGGGATATAGTGATGAATATTCATGGAAGAAATTTTCTAAAAATAAAAAAATAGACGAAATGAGCCAAGTTAGCTCCCCACAAGGGCCATCGCCATTGAATTCTAAATAAAATTGGTATAACGTAAAAGAAGATAAAAGAATCCGGTTAATTCTAATGGTGAAATGGATGTGGGTTAATCACATGATCTGTAAGATAAATGCTAACAAGTTCACGGAAGTGAGGAAGAAATTAGTATATTTCAAAGATTGTAGAACGGTAAGATAAATGTTAACAAGTTCTCGGAAGTGAGGAAGAAATTAGTATATTTCAAAGATTGTAGAAGTAATTGACAAAGATTAAAGAGTCTTTTAAACGAGAAAAGAAAGTGAAAGGTGAACTTCTCAACCACTAGATCACATTTTCCCTTGACATCGAAAGTTTGTGTCTACGCAGAAGCGGTACGGCTGTCGGGCGATGATGCTAGAGACGGTCGCGGCCGTTCCGGGGATGGTGGCTGGCCTCCTCCTCCACTTGAGGTCCCTCCGCCGCTTCGAGTACAGCGGCGGATGGATCAAGGCCCTCCTGGAGGAGGCCGAGAACGAGCGCATGCACCTCATGACCTTCATGGAGGTGTCTGAGCCGCGGTGGTACGAGCGAGCCCTCGTGATCATCGTGCAGGGCATCTTCTTCAATGTCTACCTCACCGCCTACATCGCGTCGCCGCGCCTCGCGCACCGCCTCGTGGGATACCTCGAGGAGGAGGCCGTACACTCCTACACAGAATTTCTGAAGGAGCTCGACAACGGGGCCATCGAGAACGTGCCGGCCCCGGCGATCGCCATAGACTACTGGAGGCTCCCGCCGGACTCCACCCTGCGAGACGTCGTGCTCTCCGTGCGCGCTGACGAGGCGCACCACCGCGACGTCAACCATTTTGCGTCGGTAAAAACTTCCATTCCCTTTTGAATATTTACCCAGTTTAAGTAATGGGGTGTTTTTACACGATTAACCCTGTAGATATACACATTCACCACTCTTTGACAGGGATCAGAATTTCATTGGGCAATAGAGCAAATATTTAAAAAGGTTGGGATACAAGTGTGATCTTAACGTTTTGTAGGAGCACTAGTGTAAGAAACCCAACTATGTCTCCGTTAATAGCCACGCACTTCAATACAATTTTATTTATTTATAATATTTAAATAAGACGAGATTAAATATTCTCCAATATTTATTGATATATTTGTAAATAAGGATTTTTTCACCATTTGCCTCTAAAATTTTGTCCCTATATCCCTGCAGTCATTGTAATGACACATGTAGGGGGCGGAACTAGTATATATTATGGGGTCATGGCCTCCCATGATTATTATACGTCACTTGTACAATGTATTAAAAATTTGTACAATGTATTAAGTTTTTAATACAACCCCTCCTCAATTGTATTATAATAAATGTTGTTAGAAAAAAATTTGTATAATCATTAAATGGTCAAGTGGTAGAGTGACATGGCTACTATTTTGGAGATCATGATTCCAGTTTTGTCTCCATCAATTTTACTTTCTTTTAAATATGGTTTATACAATCACTTCCAAAGTATCAGAATAATTTGATATAAAATTGTATTCGAGTTTATTTATCTTTCCCATTGTTTCTATTACTTCTTGTAAATTAAATAAATTTTATTATTTCCTTTTAACTATGAACTTTTTGTTTCAATATTTCACTTGATAATTTATCCTTTTTAGGATGGATTTAAAGATGCTTAAATTATTATATTTATCGAACTTTAAAAATAGCCACGAAAAATACCAATTTATTTGAAATTCTAATATTAATAATATGTTTAAATTCTACGTTTATCAAGATTGAAAGAGGTTCATTTTAAAAATATTAATTCTATTTAAAAATATTGTTGAAAAAACATAGATTTTTTCTATTTTTGAGCATTCATAATAATAATATTTGTATACTCGGCTCCTCTTTAATGAAAATCATGGTTCTGCACCCTTGTGAATTGCATCGATATCCCTATAATCTTAACTCTTACATCAAAATACTTGGACATGAGTGTGGAAGGCTGGATTAAATAATCTCCCAGATGATTAGCAGCCAAATATTTAAATATGTAATTTAATTCTATTTATTTTACTCTTGATATATATATTAAACTCCTTTTCCTTTATGATCGTATAAATATAAGCTAGATATAATTAATACAATGGTGCAAATATTCAGGACATACATAGCCAAGGGCTTCAGCTCCGGCAAGCTCCAGCGCCCGTCGGGTACCACTGATAGGTCGACCTTCGCGAGTCTCTTCTCCGGCGACGAATAAAGGAAAGCTTCTTTGACTCGATGACGGATGCATTAGCATCTCGCTAATGCACCTTCTTGTTGTGGACGCTCCATGCATTTAATTGTTAAATCGCATATGTAATTAGGTGCTAATGACGTTTTCCATTGTTTGTGTGTGATGAGTGTAAAGAGTTCGTTCTCTGTTATGTATAATGTGCATGCGTAATCTAATCTCATGTGAAAGTATCGGCTATTGGCAAATTTGTTCCAGTTTTACGTCCTTTTGCTGAACCAGTAAAATCCAATGTTACTGGCTTACTGTTGTATGATAAATGGCAACCTCATGAATTTAGGTTCGTCGATCGTTATCGAAAAAAAATTGACACTGACAACTTATTGAGATTATATTTAATTAGATCTACTCTTATAATCTACTCTCGTACTTTGTGAGTATTAGATATGGAACTATCTTTGAGGTGGGACGATGAATAAATAAACAAATTGATGGATTATAATACATTCTTAATTAATTGGCATACGCTCATGTCCATATCATATTTATAATTACATGGTGATCTCCAATAAATCATATATATTAAGGATGGTGTCTCCGACGTTTAAGATCGATGGATCGAGCTTAAAAATTACGGTCAATGAATTGGAACTTAAAACAAGGGTAGCACAACCTTAAGTATGATCGATAATATATTCCGTCTACTTACAACATGACTAACAATGTTCGAATAATTAATGTAAATGAATATTAGAGTCAAAGATTAGTCGACTGATTTACGATGTTAGCTTATGAGTATGATTAATTAGTTGCACACGATGAATAACTAGTCGATGGATGTTGTGTTTCGAAGAATTGAATTTGCCATCTAAATGGTATTGACCTCGCAGTTTGTTGCCATCTCCTAACAGTTTTTCTGTAAAATGATTTGATTATATATATAAATGTGTGTTCTTCCAAAACAAACTAGTGTATTGATTTAGTCTTGAGGATTCGTGATAGTAGAAATCGACTTAGGGTTTGCATTAGTAGATTGAAATCCAATTAGTCAATTGAATGGAAATGATGGTCGATTGAAAAAGTTTGAGATATAATGTTCAAGTTTAGGGATCATTGATAATTGACTGGACTCAAGTGACATCAATAAGTGTGGGCCTTTTTTAAAATAAATATTAAAATATTTGGTGCTAATTAAATAGGCTTGAGCTTTTAAAATATTTGGAGCTAATTAAATAGGATTGAGCTTTTGGTATTTAAAAAACCCACTACCTATCGACACCTGAGGTGTAGATTTGGGCGCACCATGTCTCCCCTCCTCCCTTCCCCTCTCTCCCCCTCCCCTCCCTTTCTCATTTGAATACTCCAAAAATTTCTCCCTTGAATACTCCAAAATTTCTATGAATATAATATGACTTATATGTTATTATATCAAATAAATTTTTATTAAGGTGTTTAAATCTATTTCATATATATTGGGCTCATTATAAGATTTTGTAATTTTTGTTTATTTTATTTTTTATATTTTGTACTTTAAAAATCCAAAAAAGCTCAAAAATACCATTTAAAAGACCCATTTATATCTCACTTATATTATGATATATAACAAAAAATTAACTAAAACATGTATAAACAATATTTAAAAAATTTAGTTCAGGCATTACTCTCTCTCTCTATATATATATATATATATATATAACGTACATATAAGAAATTCTCAAACCTTTAGTGAAATTAATTAACTAAAATTATTTTAATGATGGCCCTCTTTTAATTTTTGTTTTCTAGACCAAACCTTTTAAAAATTCTGCATATGCATGATTTCTCTTATTTTATGGTAGTGTAAATAGTATTTTTTTCTAAAATGAATACCTATTGATGTGGGTAGAAGTATATTTTTTCTATAATAAGGACTAAAATTTCATATGGCATCTCATAAAGATCTCTATATGTTAAGTTTTAAAAAATAAATAGAAATCAAATATGAAGATATTCACCATGACATATTATTAATGTCAGCATTCAAAATCATAACGTATGTCCATTTAAAAGAATGCATATATTCTATTAAAATCAAATAACAGTTACAATTTCTCAAGAAATAATGTAAAATAGTTTACATCGATTTATGGTATCAATATCCTTAGAATTCCTTTTATGCCTCCTCCCCCTCTTCATTCACCTCATTTGGCATTGTCTCCTGTCTTCTTAGGAATATCTTCATGAGTTTTTTTGCCTTCCTCTTGATATTTCATTCTGAATGAGATAGTACGTGACATGGAGGATGCGGTGTAGCTGAGGACATCCTCGGAGGTTCAGCTAATTGAGTAACTCGATCTGTCTGTGTAGGCTCTATGATCCTCACTCCTACCGATGGTCTGTGAGGCAGATCTGCTGGTTGCTACAGTTGTAGCATGAGAATGCCAAGGAATTGTCTCTCCTACTTGGTTGTCTCAGTCTGACGAACCATCGCAAATATCTCTACTTGAAGAACTTCTCAATTGTAGTGAGTTGATTGTGTGAGCTGAGAGGGCTTAGAGATGGATTTGAAAACTCGACCCTACATATCAAAATAGGTTATCTGACATGGGAACATAACCATACGTTTTTATCCTCCGATATAATCTACGTGCTCGTCGGTCACATTCACTGCTCCATCCCAATATAATAAAACATGAACATTGTTGGATGCCATATCTAAAGATAAATTACTTAGATTAATGATTAGATATGATTGAATAATTAAACATGATTGATACATTTTGAAGAATAATTAATTTAATATATAATTTAAATAATTAAATTAATATATAATTTAACTTAGTAAATTTAAATTAATCTTATAATACGTAAGTATCTTCAAATTTTCAATTATTAATTTATTCGAATATATAATTCTTTAAGGAAATAAAATTAATTTAATCTTATAATACATAAGTATATTCAATTTTTCCAATTATTAATTTAATTTTTAAAGCATGTAATCTTTCAATTGTGTGTAAGATATTCACACGATGAATAGTTAATTTACTATGTAATTTAATTTATGAAAATAAATTTATTCTTAAAATACTTGACTATTATAAATATTTCAATTATCATTTCAATTTATTATGTAATTTTAATTTAAGAAATTAATTTTAATTTTTAAAAGTAAGTAGTTTTTTTAATTTATCAATTGAATATATTATTTAATTTATTTATGAAGTTAAAATATTTTTTATTTTTCAAATCATAAATTTTATATACCTTGTAATTTAATTAATGAAATTAATTTTTTTTTTGAAGATAAATAGTTATATTTAAATGTACAAATATTTGCAATACGTTCATTAAAAAAATAAACAATTAATTCAATATTAATTTATTTTATGAAATATAAATTTGTTTATAATACATAACTATTTTAATTTTCATTATTAATTTAAAAATATAAATCTGACCAGTTAATTAGAATATATTTACGTGGATATTATGATGTGTTTAGTTAAATTGCTATGCATAAGGGAGTAATTTTTAAATGATCGGACTATTTATAGACATAAAAATTAATAAATATTCAAATGGTGGCGTAAATTATTTAACTAAAATGACAAATCTAATTGATAACTAGAATTGAAATTTTATATGTATAAAATTAAAGATACCTGAAATGAAGAATATTCAAATGGTGGGTAAAAAGTGAGTTTGTTGTGATATGAACATATTGAAGTTTGAAAAAGTGAGTAGTTATTGTGATATGATTGTATTGATATTTGGAAAAGTGAGTAGAAGTGGAGTAATTTATAATTTTTATATGATATGATGCTATAATATATTATTTTTTGATGGAATTGATGATGAAGATTTGATTTATTTATTTTTTTAAAAAAGAGAAATGCGGGACCCACATTAGAGAGAGGGAGTGGGTTGGGGTTAAACTCCTCTTTATATAATTACTATAAGAAAAAATATATAATATTTACATTAATTGCTTTTTTTTCAAATATAGTCATTTTCATTATCTTTAAGCCCGTTGAAATCATATGCTCAATTCACCCTATATTTTTCAAGCACATATCTCGTGCGGATAATATGAGCATTTTGAATCTTAATTTTTAAATTATCTTTTTGAGTGACTCACGCATTTTCTGGAATTGGCAATGCGAGTTTTTTTTTAATTCTGAAAAGGGTTGGCTACATAACTACGAGAACCGCATTTAATTTAATGGTCTGAATTTTATCTCTATATTATTTCCATATATTCCTTTTTTTGTGATTGGCTTGGGGTGTGACTTTATAAACACAAAACACAAATGCGATGTCACTTACTTGTATATCTTGAACGTACCCATATCTTAGTGGCAATGATCACGTAATATATTGGGATTTTTGCCCGGCAGATTTTATAAACTTTTTAAATTACCTCTACGACTTTTTGTACAACATAATTACCTCATTGATTCTGTAAATTACCTAAGAACCTCCACGAACGTCAAACAGATTAACCACATGGTTCATGGGGTAAGAGTTGGCAGGTTTAAAAGGTCAAAGGGGGAATTTGGTTGTTTTAAAGATTTTGGAAGAAATTGGCAAAGTTTATAAGGTCTGCCAGGTAAAAATCCTTAATATATTAGGTTTTTATTATGTACTGACCTCCATCCATTTTGATAGTAAAGTTTTCTTTTGCTCATAAGAAAGAATGCATAATTGTAAAGTAATTACAGATTTATTAAAATTATCACTTGGTAATAATACAATATTCGTTATGAATTTAATTATAGAATCAAGCAGTAAATAATAACAAAGCATATGTAACTTCACGTAATTCTTACTTGTTAAATAGAAAATAATAATATATTAATAAATAGTACCATAGAATAAATATTTTTAATTCATTCATTAGTAAGTAATGACAAAACATCAGCAATTTACCCATATAATAACGATACAACGTCAGTAATAATACAACAATAAATAATAACATAGTATCAATAGTATTAATTCACATAGTAGTAAATAATAACATAGCATCTGTAACTTTCCTTACTTTCCATTTGTTATGCAGCTGATAGTAAATAGTAAATAGTCACATATCATAAGTATTTTTTATTTATTCAGTAGTAAACAATAACACCACATCGATAATTTATCCATTATAATTAGGACACAAAATCAATAACAAATACATCGATAAATAGTAATGCGTATCAGTAGTATTGATTCATTCAATATTAAATAATAATAATACGTCATCAATAACACATCACTAATAATAAAATAAAGACTTATAACTTTATTGCATACTTATATAATAAATGAATATGGATTAGTTGTAACAACAATACCTTTTAGAATAAATGTCAATTAAAGAATGTTGACTAATAAACATGTTGTATAGTTTATATAAAAAAAGAGATCAATGACACATACATAATAATAAAAAAGATAGCAGTAACTCGACATTTGTAGTAAATTGTGGTTATATAGCTGTAACTTTAATATAAACATGCACAATAAATAAACACGGAAAACGTAAATCAAAGATTGATAACAAGTATTTACAAAGTTTCCTATTTTAAATCAAAGTCTATTTCAAATCTTGTTAAATAGTATGACTTATATTACCTATTTATGAACTTTCCTACTTTTAGTCAAACATCTTTTAAAAATCATTTTAAATAGTATAAATTATATTACCTATTTGATAAATATTTAAAAACACAACTAATAAAATACCATTTTTGTAAAATCACTTATTGGTTTTCATGTAATTAATGATGTTTTTAGATAAAAATGAAAAGCTTGGTATGCTTAGTAGTTAGTTAATGAGCTCAGTGATCCTTGGATAAGCCATCTATAAATAAATAAATATTATAATACACGGCTCCACGTATTATTATATATAGTAAGATATGTATTCGAATCAACAACTATCGGTAAATGTGAAGTAATATTGTTTACATGTTATAGGGTTTAGAGTTTAGGATTTAGGATGAAGATTAAAGATACTTTATTAAGGAAATGTAAGATTGACTTTGTTAATTATAGCTCGAGAAGTAGAGATGAAGGTAAGTTAGACCCAAGTATGAATTGCATTTAGAAAAAGGGAAAATTGGGGTTGCCCCAACCGGATGCCCATCCTATTTTCTGTTATTTTTATTTTTTTTGGAAAATTAAAATATACACTTTCATCACTATATATTCTAATATGTCATTCAAATTTCGTCAGAAATACAGATGTATTCCATCAAGAACAAGTAATTTTAAAGGTCTTAGAGTTATTGTAGTCCACATGATCTAGATGAAGGACATATAAGTCTCTGTTCTGATGAAATTATATTACATATTAATGGATATAACGATGAAATTATAGATTTTATTTTTTTAAAAATGGATTTTTATCCGACAAACCCTATAATCTTTGTCAATGACCTGTACGACCTTTGAAACATCGATATTCCTCACTCCACCATGTAAACTTGTTAACCTTTACCCTACATACCATGTGCTTAACCTTCATCCATTTGACCGTTAAAACTAACCGGATTCTTTTATCTTCCTTTACATTATACCCATTTTATTAATCAAATTTACTATAGTGCCATTGAGGAGCCCGTCCCCGGCATCCCCCTCGCCATCCCTCCCGGCACCTGCCATTAGGGTGGAGCATTGGGCCGGGCCGGCCCGGACCCGCCCCTGACCCGACCCACAAAAGCCCGGACCCAACCCGAACCCGCTATACTTGTGGGCCGGGCCCGGGTTTTAATTTTCTTAAAATTTCAAAATCGGGCCGGGCCTAGCCCGAACCCGAGATAGCCCACTTAAACCCGACCCGACCTGCCATATATTCATGTGAAGGTTTTTATATGTGATTTGCACCCTGCGATTAATTTGCTACCTTGATAGATTATGTTTCCATCTCTCTTTTTTAGTAGCAGCCACTCTCTAGCAGCAAATTGCATACCAGATAATAAAAATACATGTGTTTAACCATGCTGAATGTGCAATCAGTACAAATTAGAAACTAAAGTCAGATAGTAGACTGAGATGAGAGATCTTGCAAATTACATTATAATTTTTTGACGATCAACAGACTCCAGAAGTCATAAAAATGCATGTTCCGAAAAAGATCTAAAGATACTCGATGAGCAAATTTTCGAGTTTCATCGGGATTATCACGTAGAAATATCCAAGTCTAATTCCAATAACATCGTATGCACTACAAAATCAGCATATTAGTTGCTCGCCACAATGGGAAAATCCTTTGACCCTATTCATCTTAACATCGGCTGATCTTTAAAAAACAAAATTCCAATACCACGCACAGGTAGTTTTCTATGAAACCTCGGCTCGTATATGGGTTCAGATCAATCCAAGACATCTACATCCAAGTCATGCCTACCGGTCATGACTACATTTTTTAGTAGTAAATACCCCAGTTTAAACAATGTATGTGATTACATTTTTTTAGTATTTAAGCCCTCCTTTTGTTTCCACTGAAATGAAGTTGTCTGACGAAGGACGATGTACAATCCAGACAAATATTTTTAACCAAATCATATGTTTTCCATGGAAAAACATGTCCTTATATATTCAAAATGGGGGCGGGTTGAGCCCGGCCCGAACCCGAGCCCGACCCAACGGGTCATGGGCCGGGCTCGGGCCCTCACCTTGATGAGACCCGGCCCAAAGCCCAAAAAAATTTAATGGGCTCGGGTCAGGCTTTCCCGGGTTGGGCCGGGTCGAGGCCCATGCTCCACCCTACCTGCCATTGAGGAGCCCCGTCCCCGGCATCCCCTCACCCCCTGACATCGGGCAACCCAGTTCCTTGACCGAATCCAGCAACAGAAGAAACTCCTCGAGCCTCTGGTCCGAGAAATCAGAGGAGAAAGCAGGGAACCAGTTATCGTTTGCCCAGCAAGCCGCCACCGATGCCTCCTTATCAGCCGCCAGAGCAAATAGGCGAGGGAACCGCGTGCAGAACGGTCCCCGACCCGCCCAATCATCTGTCCAGAAAGCGAAGTCCTCACCATTGCCCAGCATCGGCCTGAACAGAGCGATATGCCGGGAGAGGACCTCCACCATCCCCTTCCAAAAAAGCGAAGGAGACACCACAAGAGAACCAGAGGTCGAAGACACCCCGTGGACCCCATAGATATTCTGTAGAGCGCTGCAGCACAGGCCCTCACCAGGAACCCAAATCTTTCTAGCCCACTTGAGAAAGTAGAGCTTCGTCCATCTGATCCAACCTCTGAACCCCCAACCCCCCCTCTTTCTTTGGCCGTGCGATCTCATCCCAATCAACAAGGTGTATCTCGCCCGCGCCTTCTCCATGTTTTCCCCATAGGAATCTTTGCATAATCTTATCCATACAGTGACACATGCCCTTCGACAAAGCGGCGACTGGACAAGAAGTACATCGGAATAGAGTAGAGAACCGCCTTGAGGAGCACCAGACGCGCCCCCCTTGGATAGAATCGCTGATTTCTAGCCCGCAAGCCGCGCCTCCAACTTCTCAACCACCCTGAGCCAGTCCCGCTGCCTCTCTCTTCCCACCGTTATGGGCAACCCTAAATAATCAATTGGAAGGGAACCGCACATCGAGACTAAGACGCGGCCACAGGCGTCCGCCTCATCCTCCAAGAGGGCAATGGGGACGACCCTGGACTTAGTCGCATTCCTGAAGAGTCCCGATAACTCACTGAAAAGATCCATAGCCTCGACCATGCCCGAAACCTCCCTCTCACCACCTCAATGAAAAAGATGGTATCATCGGCATATTGCAGCAACAGGACCATCACTGTGTCCCTAGAGAAACAAGCTCAGCAACCACAATCAACCACCCGGTGCACGATGCGCGCCAAGACGTCCGTAGCTATCACAAAAAGAAGGGGGGGGGCAAGAGGGCAGCCTTGGCGAACCCCCGTACGAGGTTGGAAGAAACCACCCTCCGCCCGGCTATTCACCATGACCGAGAAGGAGGACTTCGTCATATAGCGCTTCATCCAAGAAATCCAGATCTCCGGGAAGCCTCTCCTTCTCATGACCGATCAAAGGAAATTCCAATCAAGACACTCATAGGCCTTCGCAAAGTCGACCTTCCATAAGACACCTTTTTTGCTTCCCCGTCGCCAATACGCAAGAATTTACGAAGCAAGGGTAGTACAATCCGAGATTTGCCTCCCTGGCACAAACACATACTGAAGCGGGGATACAATATGCTCCAGGACCCGATTGAGATGCACCGCGAAAACCTTTGCGATAATAAGATACAACGCGTTAGAGAGGGCAATTGGGCGGAAGTCCTCAATGCACTCCGCCAGCTTGGATATAGGGTATAGTTGTTGCATATTCATCTGTGTATCTTATAGAAGTATTTTATTTTAATACTTTCTTTATGTTTTTATTCTAGTTTTAACATGTACATATACTGTAATAATATTTACAAAATTATAAAATTATAAAAATAATAAATAATAAATAAAGTGACTATTTTAATCGGGTATATTGTACAATAGGGGTCCAAAACCTAACTTTCACACCTTAACTACAACAAATATGAAACCATTTTCATTAAATAGCATGTTAAAAGTTATATGCAATTAAAGATGATTTTGGTATATTTTGAGTTTTTATTTGAGAGATATGGGGCTGGGAAGTTGAGGTTGTGGAATCTTATTCAGAAAGTAACTTTTATACAATATATTATTTTTGTTTGAAATCAATTTGTATTTTTCTAGATTTCATTATCTACAACTTTCTTGTACAAAGTTTCTTTGTTTGGGTATAAAAAGTGGAAAACAAAATGGGTCCTAAAAATAATTTAATAAATAGGGATTTTTATCGAATTATTGGCCCTTATCTCCCCCAAATTATTCCTCATCAACCTAGTCATCAAGATGCCTATGTCTCGGGGTTTAGGGTCATAAAATATCTTCAATATTTTATTATTTTTCTTTTCTTTATTATATAATTTTGACATTAAAAAGAGTATTTTATACAATATTTATACAACAAAGCATGACTGTTGATTTCTGCAATTTAATGGTGCATCTACTAGGGTTTTTGAGGCCAAAATGATAGAATAAATGCAATAAAATATAGATTCATCACCCCTCTATACTTTACTTTGTTAGTTCATAGCAAATACTTTATGCAATAAGTGTAGAAAAAGAAAAACAAAGAAAAGAAAAAGAAAGAAAGTTGATTAAGTTTAATTTTCATACTTATCTTCACAAAATTAACGTTTAGAGCTCATGTCAGACCTTTGGATTTTTTAGTACGGGTGGAACTTTATTGGGAACAGATAACAAGAGTTTTGCCCATGTCATGTCAATCCACAAGACGGATACACAATTCTCGAGGCAACCTCCGACGAAATCCTAATTAATCAACAATTAATCCACAAAAAGAAAAAGCAGTTAATATAAAAAATATGGAGTTAAAATTTATTAAACTCTACAATGAAAACGTGTATAGGTGTAACTTGTAAGTACGTGTAGAGGTCGAACACAGGGAGCAACGGTAAAAGGAGGGCAGAAATGATGCGCTCAAAATTTTGTCTTTTATCTCTTTTCCATTTTACTATTTTTGTAGGCTTTTTATTTTTATAATTTTTATTATATATTTATATATTTTTATTTGATTTTTAATTTTCAATTTTGATATTTCCCTTTTATATCTTTATATTTATTTTTCTTTTATATAAATAATATAGCATATATAAGGTTGTATATATACAACAAAGAGTAATATATTTATAAAGACTAACAAATATAGATAAAATATAGAAAATAGATTGTTTTTTATTTTTCATATGCGTCTAATGTTTTTGCAATTTTTCTAGAATTTTTGGTAATTTTTATGCATTCTTGATGTCAAAATTATCCTAAATAAAGTATTAAATAAATAGACTAAAATTGAATTGGATTTTAAAAATAGAAATAAGTTCCAAAATTATCCAAATTATATTTAATATATAAATATTTATATAAAGGAAATTATATGTTAGGAAAACATATTTTTGGATTTTCATTTTTTTTAGAATTTTATGAAAGGTTTTGAGGTTTTTCAATTTTTAGTTTTTCCCTTTTTTCATTTATTTTGATTTTTAGACTATAGGTAAAATATGATAAAATATATCATATATATATTTGGAATTTTTAGGGTCGTATTTATTTTTTTATTATTTTATAAGTTAAACATGGAATAAATATGCTCAATTTCATTTTTTAAATAAATGCATTAAATGCAAAAAAAATGTGAATAAAATTCATGATGTGAAAGTACATGGCATGAAACATTTAATTTTATTTTTGTGTATTTTTAGGAGTACGTTAACTAATTATAACAAATAGACAAAGAACATAAAATTTTATATCCTGCAAGGGCATAGTTGCAATTAAAAAAAGTCCAGGGATACATATGCAAATAACTCAGAACTATACAACGTTTATTTAATTTTTAACGACTATTTTACAATTTCAAAAATCACCAGGGGAATCTATGCATATTTTCCAGCTCACGTAGGATAACACAAGAGGCGACGTGGAATGGACCGATATGTAATTACAAGAAGTAGGGGCCTATGTGCAAAATTTCCACTTTATTTTAAACGAATAACTTTATTTACAACACTAATAAACATTGTATAAAATATAGAAAATAGATTGTTTTTTATTTTTCATATGTTTCTAATATTTTTGCAATTTTTCTAGAATTTTTGATAAATTTTATGTATCCTTGATGTCAAAATTATCCTAAATAAAGTATTAAATAAATAGACTAAAATTGAATTGGATTTTAAAAATAGTAAATAAGTTCCAAAATTATCCAAATTATATTTAATATATAAATATTTATACAAAGGAAATTATAAATTAGGAAAACATATTTTTGGATTTTCAATTTTTTTAGAATTTTATGAAAGATTTTGAAGTTTTTCAATTTTTAGTTTTTCCTTTTTTCAATTAGGAAAACATATTTTTGGATTTGCAATTAAAAAAAGTCCAGGGATACATATGCAAATAACCCAGAACTATACAACATTTATTTAATTTTTAGCGACTATTTTACAATTTCAAAAAATCACCAGGGGAATCTATGCATATTTTCCAGCTCACGTGGGATAACACAAGTGGCGACGTGGAATGGACCCATATGTAATTACAAGAAATGCAGGGGTCTATGTGCAAAATTTCCACTTTATTTTAAACGAAGAACTTTATTTACAACACTAATAAATATTTATACAAAAGTGGGGCTAAGATGTGCAAATTACCCCACATATGCGCACGATCAGACGGCTCGAAGAATTTCACTTGACACGCGCCGCCATCCTAGCAGTTGGTACCGATTTATCGATCAGCGGCTAAGATTAGATCATTGGACACGATCTGATGGTCGGGAACGGTTGGATCGAACGACTCTGATGCGTCCTGGAGGCTCCCTCTTGATCGGACGACAGAGGAGCCAGGAAGAACCGAGGAAGAACTCGCCTGAGGTGAGTTTTGATCTGGAATCGTGAGCACCTCTGGCCTTCTCTGTCTCCGTCGAGCATCTCTCTTCACTCCTGAGAGTCCTCCGTGTTGGTATGTGGTCTCGGTTGAGAACTTGGAGGCCAGGAGTGATTAGACGACGTCGAGGAAGGAAGGGGGCTCCAGGTGCTCCTTCTTTTGGGAAATCGACTCTGTTCGGAGTCCTTTAGCCCTCCAGACATGCAGGGAACGACACACAAGCAACAAGACGGTCTGGCGGCCTTATTTGGTGGGGGAGGAGTGGAAATGGGGTGCGACGGAGGTACGGTGAACACGTTCACCGGGGGTTAGCTTGGTGAACTTTGATTAGGGCTAACTAAGCTGAAGTTATTGCCTCAATCATGGGCGGAACCAAGAATTTTATGAAGGGGGGGCCAACTAAACAAAATAAAGGATAGAGGGAGATAAAGTGAGCAAAGCCAATTTTCTAACAAAATATACAAGCATGGGATTCGAACCCTGATTTGTTAGTTGGAGAAAACAAGACTTTACCAGTGAGACAATCAGCATTTAGTGATACTACTCTACATTGTTTGTTATATATTTAACACTTAAGCAGGGGCCATATCAAAATTTAATAACATTATATAAGAGAAATGTAACAATTAAGGAGGGGCCATGGCCCCCCCAAACTATATACCAGTTCCGCCCCTGGCCTCA
Source organism: Ottelia alismoides (assembly GCA_037367405.1). Taxonomy (NCBI): domain Eukaryota; kingdom Viridiplantae; phylum Streptophyta; class Magnoliopsida; order Alismatales; family Hydrocharitaceae; genus Ottelia; species Ottelia alismoides. The sequence goes on along the minus strand of JAZKJV010011701.1, from coordinate 234,858 downwards.
ATGCTAAGCCAAATGCATAAATAAAAAACTGGAATTAAAATCTGCCTAAAAATATAAACGGGTGCAGCTCATACCTGACTGAGGGAGTCAAGGAGCATAGGTCACCAACGACGATGGCCTTGGGTGCACCTCCTCCTCTGCGAGCTCCCAACACCTCAGGGGACTCCCCTTGTCACGAGGATACGCTCTTTGGTTGAGATGTGGCGGCTCTGGGGCTTGGATATGACCAAAATATCAATGGAGGATGGAGGTAGTTATTTATACACAAGTCGAAGCACCCTTATTGATAGGTCGTTTGAAACGAATCGGATGTATGTACAATGGATTAAAGTAGCTGGCGTGGATGTACAATGATCAACTATGGTTTTATCTGAAGGAAGCAATGTTGATTGATCGATGGATTAGCTAGGAAAAATTGTAGAAAAATCAGGGATAAGACGTCTGCATTAAATGAGCAGGCGGGGGTCAGGCTATTTTTAGAAGTGGTCAGGCTATTTGGATGAGACAAGTGCCACTAATCTGTTATAATGTCATGGTTATGCACGTACATGATCATGTAATACGCCAGTTTGGGATGCGATAACATATCTCTTCCTTCGTTGAGAGGATAAACATTGTCTCTCGACATAATAAGACAAGAATTACCGACATCCTAAATTGGTCTACTATACACTGACAACACATGGATCATTAGGAGGAGAGGGAAGCATCAATTGTTTTCGAGCATGTGGATGCAAACAATGATATTTACATGCAGCGGTGTTGGAATATAACAAGAAGGTAGATCCAAACACATATTCCTCCTCCTACAATAGCTTACAAACACACGGACCAGTAGAAAGACATTTGGAATGTTAAATAAAATTCTATTTATTTTTACTTTAATTTATAAACTTATTATATCATTAATTAAATAGATGGATGCGATTCGACATGAAAGGAACAACTTGGATGAGATTAGATGACCAGTAGACTTTCCTTCTAGTATGAAGACAAAGGTCGAAAATGCAATTGATTACTTTGATGACACAATCAACATGTTATTGTTGATGTATCCATTCTAATACTATGACTAGCCATACACGCCCCTACAAGAGCAACATACTTTGGGAGCATCACGTTTCATTATTTCTTTGTTATAAATTGAAATTAAATTGATTCTCTTTCGGACAATTAATTTTTTATTAATATCGTGTAAATTGTACAGGTATGAATTATCAACAACCACCGACGTTTGTGACTTCAAGTTTCAATTAATTCTTTGTATATAATTAACTTAAATTAGTGTATAGTTTTTAAGGTCTATAGCAATAATTCTTTATCCATATTATAATAGGATACAATAGACATGAGTTGTCACGAGATCAACCAATTGAGGAATCATTTTTTGGAACCTCAGGTTGTAACTATTTCAATATATATTCTTCTCAATTTCATCGTCTTCATTATTGATTATTATGAGAATATATCGAGAATGACTTGTGCAGGTGACGAGTCACTTAGCACGTGTTTTAATCTGTATTCATTGTAGTATGTGTACTTAACGAATCAATCAGAATCGAGAGAACATCTCCGTGAAGAGTGTCTCGACTTTAATTTATATCTCGGGTAAGTCCGGGGTAGAACACAGGGAGGCAAAGGAACAACTTTGGGGTTAACTCGAAAATTAAGATCTAGATTTCCAATGCGGTTTTTTTTATATTTTTTATGCAAAAACAAATGCAATATGCATAATGCAAGTGAATTAAGTTACTAAGAAATCACACAAATTAGCCAAATTAATTTTAATAGAAAATAAGTCCAATTTAGCCAAATTATATTTTTCCTATAATCCTAATCCAATGATGAATGCAAGACATATTTTTTTATTTTTAATAATTAAAATGTAACAATTAAAAATGTACACTTTTTATGGATTTTTTCACAATTTTTCACACAAATAGTAAGCAAAAATTATGAAAATTTTATGGAATTCAAACATGATGCAAGAATACTACAATATTTTTTTTGGGAATTTTCTGACAAAATTTGAATTTCTTGTATATTTTTTAATAGAAACAAAGTGACAGTGAGTAATTAATTCCTAATGAATCCAGTTATCAAATTAATCAGAGTGCAAATTATCACAAAAAAGTATTTTCATATGTAATTCAAGAGATTTGAAATTTTGCAAAAATGATGTACCTAGACTTAATTAAAAATCAAATATCCAAATCACTCTATAATTCATTTCAGGCACATAACAACTCTATTTTGGATGAAATTTGGACTGTAATTCAATCACATTTAAAGGCATCATGTCTAATTTTTCAATAAATCTTAGAGCAATCATGAGTTATATATGAATTTAAGATCATTGATTGGGTAAAATATGCAATATTTCAGTTAAATATTTTTAATTAATTACCCAAAGACCATGAAAATATAAATAAATATCCAAGTGGTAGAGAGTTAGTTGCTCAATATCAAGACATTTTTCATTGAATAAAATGACGCAAAATATAGGTCCAAATTAGCGCACAAACACAGGGTTATCCTTGCAAAATTGAAAATAACTTAAGCAGAAGAAAACATGCACAACGACTTTATTGTAATTATAAAAACATCAAAGAAAAATGATGCAATTTTTACAAAATTAAAATTATACACAAAAGACCTTTCTTCTCCATGAGCTGGGGCACGATGGGGGATGACCACGGAAGGGGATGGCCGGCGGTGCCACTGTGGCTGGAGGAAGGAGCCGGGGCTGCGGAGCCACCGCTGTGATGACGACGGCGCGATGGTGTTCGGCGTGATGACGGAGAGCGACATGGGAGGGGCCGCTGTTACCAGCTGAAAGGGGGGTCGGCGGCGGCGGCGGGTGCTCCCATCGCTGCTGCAGTTTCTTTTTTTCTTTTTTTCTTTTTTTGAATTTTTGTGTGTTGTGATGTGTGTTTTTTTTAATTTTTAATTTTTTAAATTTTGATTTCTTAAACAGGGAACAAGAGTGGATATACACAAAAAGGAAAAAATGGTAGAGGATGATGATGAAGAGGACTAAGATGGTGGTGATGGTGATAGTAATGATGAATGTGGATTATATGAAATGTGATGTGCTAAAAAATGCAAAGATAAAAAAATGATGACAAGATGAAGGGAAAAATACCTACGATGGAGACGTTCGCCTATGATGTGCTCACGAGAGCACTGTCTTCGCTCGAATCACCGACGAGCGATGAGCTCGAGCAGCGTATGGATGCGGCTGCAATGTTAGCCAAAAAAACCAACGGATCTCACCGGAGAGAGGGTTGTCGTCGCTCGACCGCGGCTGCGTCGCTGTCACCGATCCAACTTTGGGAACTAGGCTCTCCTCACATAAAGATGGATCAAGTGCAAAATGAGGAGGATGGGATGTATATAAAGAGAAAACATGTGAAGTTATTAAAGTGGTGGAGTTGAATGGGAGGTTATATTATTAATGGAGTTGAATGGGAGATTGGATGAAGAATATGGAGTGGAATGGAGGTTATTAAAAAATGGTGGGGTTGAATGGAAGTTGGTGGTAGAAGAGAAGTTATTGTATAGAATAATAAATAAATAAATAATAAATAAAATATGCTACTAAAATATAATAAAAATAAAGAGAAGACAAAAAAGTAGAGAATTTACAAAAGAAGACATACAACATGTACATTTTTTGTCTAATTTATATTTTTTTGTCTTTTTAATGAGAGATATGTATAACAAAAAATACAATAAAATACTAGAATAAAAATACAACACAATGATGATTTTTTGGATTTAAAAAAAATAAAATAAAAAATTAAGAAAGAATGAGTATATACATAATATACAATGTGAATCTAGGTCTCAAAACACAACTTTTGTAAATGAGCTCAAATTTTAATGAAACTACTTCCGTTGGATAGATAATTTTTTAACTTGAACTTTAAAAATTTGATTAATTTGGAGTTCATACGGATCGGGAATTTGGTCGGGAAGTTGGACTTTACGGCTTTTTCTCTTTGGGATATAGGAGCATTTATTTGATAAATTTTGTTCTATATTTTTGTATTTTTATATACATTCTTATGAACAAGTTAGAGACGAATTAGTCAAAAAAGAAATTGAAATGAAATTATTAAAAATACATGAAGTTTTAGACTATTTACATGTGAAAACTCCTTTAATTTTACTGCTTTTTATTGTTAATTTATTTTGTACAATCCAATATACGATAATTAGTGTGTTTTATTTACAAGAGTCATTTTGTTAATTTATTGATTTTATGGACATTTATTTCAGATTTTACTCGGCGATTTTGCTAAGATCAAGATATTGAGACGATGAACGCGGATTCATCAGCGGTATATAACAGACAAGGGTACCCGTCAATTCAACCAGTATTCAGATCTTCAGGTTGTTATAGTTGATTTATTAATTTGTATCCTTCTCTTACTAACCGTTTCATTTATGTGATATCTAATATAATATCTTTCAAGTATGAGATATATAGAATATAACGCTTCAGAGTCTCAATACGATGAAGCTGGATTTAGGCCTTCATGTTTAGATAACTTGTTTAATAGAATGACTATTTCTAAGAAGTTATATTTTTCTTATGTAATTTTTACTATAACATAAATTTCCTACATGATACTGAGACGCTTTGAGTCAGTCACAGTTTGCAGGATCATCATTTGTTGGTCTTTCATGCCAATTTGACTCTGGACCCTCTCAGCTCACATCATATACTCAAATACAATTCAAGAGATCTTCAAGCAGAATTATTTTCTAGTGTCTACCAATTTGAGACAATGGACTTCGATATACATTTATTTGGCATACCCATGATAATACCCAACAACGTCTGGAGCCGCCTCGAAGACCCTCCCCATGAGTAAGGATCAATGAGCCTCTTCCATTAGAGTCATCCCGCCTGTCAACAAGCGTAAGGAGCATGAGAGATCCTGATACTCAACCAACCGAACCTCCACTGAAGTCATCAGCTAGGCTGCATCCTTCAGGACGCATTCCAACACATTCGAAACAAAACATCAAGCAGCAACAGAAGAAGAAGACGCTACATAAGGAAAGTCATAACACAAGAAAATAAGAGATGATGGAAAAGTAAATGACAAAGGAGGAGGCGTAGGAGGTGGGGTAGGAGGTCTGAGAGGATTTATTAGGATATGAGAACTAGGGGTGCACATGGATCGGATTGGATCGGATTTTAGCTTAATCCATATCCAATCCAATCTTAACGGATTTTAACTTTTTTCCAATCCAATCCAATCCATCAAATATCTAAATCCAAATCAATCCAATCCATCGGATTACGGATTGGATCGGACTAGTTCAGATTTTTTTATACTTATGTATTCCATCTCAATTGTTTACCCTCTCATGTTTGTGTTTTGTCGCACACTAGCACTAAACATTTAAATTATGGCTCGAAATTTGGTAATATAGATCTGATGTAAAGAAAAGACTATATGAAGACCACTCAATCAAATTAAAGTTGAAGAGCTTCACTAATCCGTAATAAAAAATTGAAGACCATACAATCAACGCAAAGGATTATATTGAATTTAGAAGTTAAGATTACTTTTATAAATGATGCATTAGTATTTTTTTGCAAATGATTTTCAACTAATGATTTCAAGTAAGAGTAATACAAGTTACCAAATAATGATCCAAAGATAAATTATACAAAAAATGTGATCTTTGCAGTCAGATATGGATAAGTCCATGACTAATCTAAATGGTTAAGGTATGTCAAAACAAACTACTTCTAACAATACCCTTCAAAGTCCTATAATATATTATTAACAAACGATAATCATAAAATAATTTATACTTGATTGAGTATCAGGCAAATTCAACTTAAATATAACTCACCAATTGGGTAACATGCCTCTCATTTAAAACGAAAGTTATTTACCAGATTATGCACATAGTCAGAATATGCATTTTTAAAAAAGTAGACCAAATTTGGATATTAATTTAGAAAAGAACGGGATTCAGGTGATGCTAATTAATTCTTATATGGGTTTCGTATATATGAAAATTAATTCTTAGATGAAACAATTGATTTAGTTTCATCATTAGGATAAGCTTGCAAGTTGGAACAAGTAAAATATAAGAAGCAAAAAGGCTAACGATAACAAACAGATGTACCCGACATGCTCAAAATCTTATTTCTTCAGACGAGTGGCAACACGGTTGGAACAAATGGTATCATGTGAGAGGGGGGACAACATTGTGTGAAACAAGCATTGACATCATGACGGAGAGGTGATGGCATTGCGAGGAAGGAGTGGCGATGTTTTGCTAGAGGAGGGCAATGTTGAAATGAACTAAAAGAGAGATGAAAATAGGAGTGAAATATTGGGGTCAAGAGTGAAATAAGAGGATGGGAACTGAGAGGAGAATAGTTCAATAGGGATTATAAATTTACAAGATATAATTATATTTTATTATTTATGAGTTCAACATTTATCTCTTAAAAGAGAAGAGAGGGTGGTGACAAGAAGACTTGCATCCACTACTGATTACGAAAAAATGAGATGAATGTCATTGATTATGGTCTTATAGGAATGGATACGCACGCACTCATGTATATGTATGTTTGTTTGTTTATGTTAACGGATTAACGGATTGGATCGAATCGGATTTTGATGATAATCCGATCCAATCCATACTTTAACAGATTTGAAAATTTTCAATCCAATCCGATCCATTAAAATGATAAAACCAAACCAATCCAATCCAATAACGTCGGATTGGATCGGATTACGGATTTTATCCGATCCGTGTGCACCCCTAATGAGAACTATAAAATATTGCAATATTTTTTTTATTATTTGTAGACAAAATGATGTACTTTTATTATTTTAACAAGCTAGTTGTTTTTTTCCAAAATGATTAATGTTAAAATGTGCAATGTTGAGCTAACATATGTCACTGTCAGTGTCTCTGTATTTAATCTCAACTTATTATGATCTTTATGAGATGTCGAATAAAAATATTCTAAGGTTATATCAATTATAAAGAATAAAATTAAGTATAGAGATATACAACACATTTGTATAATAAAACTGTTAATATAATAAATATAACCGGGTCTTGTGCATCATTCTTGTATAATAGAAAAATAAATATATTTTTATTATTTATAGGTTTGAATGATTAGTAAAAGAAGGGAGATGATAATAATGCAATTAACTAGCTCAAATCGGCACATGAGGTGCCGATTTGGAGGGCACATTCCAAATAGGCACATGAGGTCCCATTTTGGCTGGGCTCCTCAAATGGACACCTCAGGTGCCGATTGATACCTATTTTTCTTTTAAATTCCATGATTTCATGCATATTAATTAAATACGAATTATTTAATAATCATTTTTAAAAAATCATTGTAAACATGCCGAAGGAAGGACAAAATTGATTTGAATGGATATGCAAACTTATAATATTGCATTCTTATGTCATTACAAATACAAAATGTTTTACAAATGATCTCCACAGTTTGAATTTGAGTATGAAATCTTTCTTCGCAAAGCATTGAGAAGAGATTGCTTTGATCCTCGAGAAAATTATGATAAATTAAAAAAAATCATGACAAAAAATGTTTGATTTTGAAACCTGAATTTCGACATTGTTGAAGTTGGATTAAAATGGAAAAAACTATCCTTACAAATATAACTGCATGATTTAGTATTTTATTAAGTAACCACATATCAACGTACTTTCTGTTATAGCTTTTAATGACAATAATAACAACAATGATAGCTACATAATCCTTCTTATACACTACTTATTGGAATTTTCATTTGCATAAATCACATGTTTAATGACATACATAATGTCATTTAGACATTATTTAACACAAGGTGCAAGTAGCACGAGGCTACGAGCATCGGAATACGAGCGCGAAGCTACGATGATTAGCACAACACCAACGACATGAAAATGTAAGGCAGAATAAGAACTTCGTTATGAGTATATTAATATAGACACAATGGACACTGAGGGTGTGTTTGGTTGGGGGGTTACCCCCCACTTTGGGTGGGTAACCCCCCAAAACCCTCACTTTTAACCCACTAGTGGGGCCCACTCCCTTCCCATCAAAAATTTATATATTATACCATCATATCATCTAAAAATCATAAAATACTCAACTTCTACTCACTATTTCAAACTTCAATACAATCACATCACAACAATCACCCACTTTTTCAAATTTCAATACAATTATATCATAATAACTACCAACTTTTTCAAATTCCAATACAATCACATCACACAAACCCTCCCAACCCTTAACCCACCAACCAAACACACAAACACAAAACCAGGTTATCCACCCCTGGATAACCCACGAACCAAACACACCCTGAAGGGTCAACTTGAGAGAAACGAAATATCTCTCCCATGCAACATCTCCCACGCAAATTTAAATATGATAACAACAACCATCTCATCTTGGTTGTGCACGCCAACCCATTCGTCACTTTACATTGTAGGTATAATTTATTATTTACCAATTGTCATTATTATACTATTATTTCCCATGCAACATCTCCCATGTATGTCTAGAAAAGATGACATATGTCATCTCATTTTGGCTATGCACAAAGGCCAACCCATCCGTCATTGCATGGGTATAATTTATTATTTACCAATTACCAATCAAATGCCACCATTATACTCTTATTTTTCCATTATAAAAATATATACTGCATGCATGCAATTTAACGGGTATGGGAGCTTAGCCTCCACCAACCCCCAACTCCGTCCTGGTTAACTAAGATGGATTAGAGCTAATGGCTTACCTACCAGACCGAATAGTTTCCACTCTCTTGCTGCTTCCTCTATGTTTTTCTATTTATATCTATGCTTTGGGGAGTGGAGTTGATCATAACAAGAAAGAAAATGATGAGATGCTTAGTGGCGTCGACCCGAGGTGTGTCCATCTAGGGTCTTGTTCATTATTTAACAAAAATGGGAATATTCAAAGCTTAGGATCTTCGTATACGCATGAATACGCATGGTTCATGGTATTACATCCCAGAAAACAACGATCACATCCATTCATCCTAAACACCTATCATTATATATACATCGATCGATTCTGAATTAAAGTCTTTCATCTGAAATATAATAAACCTCCTGCCCTCCTTTTGTTATGACCCTTTTTTTTACGCTTAAAAATAAGGATCTTAATTGAAATTTGATGCAGATGTAGACTTTTTCAATTTACCTTATTTTTATCATGTAGATAAATATTAACAAATAGAGTGATCATGTATCAATGTCATAGAGGAACATACTGTATAGTTCCACAAGACATACCGATGCACCGAAGGTGATCCATGTAAGTGAAAGTGGATCCTTTGTTGTAACAAGAGTTAGAGCTGCTGATTCTATTTTTTTGAGATTTCCATAAACTTTATAGAATGAATCTTAGATCAATGTACTATATATCCTTCAAATTTTGCTCAAATCCCAAGATTATTTACTACTTTATCTTGATATTTAAAGATTCAGATCCTTTTTTAAATGGAATTTAATAAGTTGCTTACATATTCCTCGGATCTTTAAACCTCATGATAAAATAACAAATAACCTCCGATTTGAGCAAAATTTGTAAGGATCTAAGATTCAACCATTAAAGTTGGTTTTTGGTATGAAAATCGTAAAAACAAAATTACAATAACTATGTTATAACTCTTGTTATAGTAGAGGATCCGCTTCCCGATGTAAGACATACTCCACCGTGTTACATGGTAGAAGTAACTAAAATTGTGAAATCAATTTAACAAGTTTTCGATCCTCACATACCATCATAATTTAGTCATGTCATGGTCGGTTTGGTACAATAGTGACATGTATAACTAAATATCTATTGATGCCAATACCACGATGTCATTTGTTAACTTGTTAATTTTTCAGGAAGAATCTTGCATTTTACCCAAATCCTAAGGGTTCGTTTGGTTGCAGGGTTGGGTTGGGTTGGGTGGCCTGGGTGAATAGTAAACTGTGAGGAGGGGGTACCCCTGTGAATAGTACCCAACCCAACACAACCCTGCCCAACCCTGCAGCCAAACGAACCCTAAGGCTATACCCGCAAGAATGGCCAGTACACGTATATTACCAGATTCGCGCGTTTCAGCAGGCCGGGTCGAGCTAGACCCGATTGTGATCGCATTTGATCGCGGACTTATCTAAACGGGTCGGGTACCCGCCCTACGAGCACCCCGACTGCACACCGTCGTCGTCCTGCTGCTGCTGCCCCTTTCTTGGTCCTTCTCTGCAGAGGAGGAGAGATCGCTCGCAGCATCTTAGGGTTTTGGGTAAGCGGAGAACTGATCACTCCCGTTTTTTGGTTCCTTACCCCCTCTCGATTTCGGCATTCCTATTCATTTTTTTGCTTTGTCTCCGCATATAATTCGTTGATACCATTGGATCTTAGTTCCCAGTCGATCCACCATCGGCACTTTTAGCCTCGCTGTCGCCGCACTGGCGTTGTACCTGATCCCAAAATATGCAACGCCCGCTGCACGAAGTCGTCCCTGCGTGCTGCGGGTGTTGCCAGTTTCTTTTCCAACCCTTTTTTTCCCGATCTTTTCATTGTGGATTTGTTTCGCAGCATCCGATTTGGTGAAATATTGAGTTCCTGTTGCATGTATCTTTTGCGGGCTCGTATAACATGGGTGGTATAGTGCTATATAGGTTCCTGACTTGTTGCTCAATTTTCGTTTTGTTTTATTTATTAACTTGGCACATTTTAAAACTGCTGGCAATTTTTATTTTTGTTCATTCATTCATTTCCACTTCATATCTGGCATCTTTCAGTTCATAAGTTTTCACTTAGTCTGCATCAAACTTGGGTTGAATTTCTGATAGTTATAGGTCGAGTTTAATTGATGCCATTAAAGTTTGACATTCTTATTGTTTATACTTTATAGGTCCTGGCTAAGTTCATTCAGTATCCCGACAGATCGCTAGAGATAAAATGGTATTATAAATCTTTGCTGTCTAATTTATTTTATATTTCAAATGTAAGCTTGTCCTTGTTAATTTGTTGTGCTTTTTTACGTTTTCTTTATTTGTTGTTCATGGAAAATCTTGAAGTCCTAATCCAGGAACACTTGTGTTGTTGGTTATCTAGGACGTGGAATCAACTTTTCTTCTGTCTTAGGTACAAATGTAACATCATAAACCTAGGAGGGATGCATTTTTTTGCGACAAAAGAAATCATTGAAATGTGTAGCAGGATTGTGGAGAATATATTATTTTTCTCATGTAATCCTATATATTTAACTTGTAATCAGGCCCTGGATTTTTTTCGATTTCCTCTCTGTAGCTATGCATGCTTATTTGATTTCAGATAAACTCGTCTACTTTCAAACCTTGGGAATCCGAGAGAAGGTATGAGATGGAGGCAGCGGAGGGGTTTGCAGCGAGTGGTTTGGAGTGAGAGGGGCTGGCCGCATGCCAGAGAATGGCAGTAAGGCAAAAGATAGGGTCACCGATCAAGGGGGCAGAAGGAGGACGGAAGGATTTCCGATGGTGATGAGGAGATATCTGGGATTGTTCTGGAATTTGGATGATCCAGTGGTGGGTACGGATCTTCCATAAGAGAAGGAACAATGAATGTGGACGACAATCTCCAAAATGTCGTGAGGTTGGCATCAACATTGGCTTGGCGCTTCATGTGTGACGCAAGATCACCTCTCCGCTTCGTGTTTGACGAAGAATGCCTTGTGTTTCCTTTGGAGGCATCCGATGCATCTTTGGGAGGATTGTCGTGCATGTGGAACTTGGGAAAAGAAGGGAGGCATGACAAACGGACCTGAAGTGCAAACACCCCAAGTATCCACGACAGAGTTCAAAAACTTGCTCGTAGATTGTCCAACGGTAAGCCGATGTACGAGCAACTGAGGGTGTTGCCATCGACGAAGGACCTGCATAAGAATTAAGGCGGATTGATGAACATATTGGTTGGACTAAATTCAAGGGTGCGTGCATAGATGTGGTCTGAATGAATGATGCTCTACTCTGAATTAGAGGTCTCTCAGAAGAAGTTGCTACATAGGTAATTTATGATGTTCCAGATATTGCTCCAAAGATGGTGAGATGGCATCGATCGAGAATGTTCGACAACTCTTTGGGCATAGAAAGATTGCAAGGAAGGTTGACTGGTGATTCTTTGAGATGCTGTGACATGGAATTGTTGAAGAGGCTCCTTGTTTCTGTTGGAAATGCCATGGAGATATTGTCCTCTGGTCATGTGGTTGGTGAGGGTTTGGGTGTGCTGATGTTGATCACTGGCGAAGCCCTGGAGTCATCGATCTGTTTGGATATGATGATCAACCATAATTTGGTGTCGATCCGGCTCTCGCCAGTCCTCAAAGAGGATGGAGGCTCGTCCGAGATGGGGTGGCCTCGAAATGCATTGCTTAATCATTGGTACCACTTCATAAGGAGATTGGGGTGCCAGTGCATGAATTGATGGTGTGCATTTCTCGTAATCGAGAAGTTCGAAGGACATTTTGGTGTCTTGTGTCCTAATTGTTCCGTGGAAGTTCTTTCGAGGGAAAAGTAGGCAGGCAGTTCCCATTCAGGTGCGGCGGTGAATATGTTTGGGCTTGTCTTCCGGGTGCGGTTAACTTGATGACAACTATATCTTTACTCTTGGCTTTTGATGGGTCCGGACTTGCAGACGGGAGAGTCTCGATTATGGTTGAGTAGTCTGGCCCGATTGATATTGTGGAGAAAGAGGTTATAATGAATGGGATGAATTTATTCATGGGATGTTTTCTTTTATAACGTGATACCCTAGAGCTCAGTTGGAGATAATTACACAAGAGACCATGAAGGGTTACATGAATCAATAGATAAAACAAAAGAAGATAACTAACTAACTTCTACACTCTCCCTCAAGTTGGAGCATCTCTATGAATCATGCGCTACTTGGAAGTCAACTATGATATGCATTTCTTCGGCAGGGCTTTATGAATATATCTGCAACTGCAAGTTGAAGGTCTGTGGAGATATGGAGAGTAGTGATCTTCCCTCCTTGTACTATATCTTGAATGAAACGTCAATCAAGTTCAACGTGCTTAGTTCGCTCATGAAACACATGATTGATAGCAATGTATGTAGCAGACTTGTTGTCGCAGATGAAAGGGATGGGAGCAGTAGCCATCTCCTGCAGAAAAGGAGACTAGCTATGTAATCTCACAAGTGGCATGAGTCAAGATTCAAGAAAGTGGTATGCATATGTGTTTGGACATGTCACTAAATACTGCATAAGTGATATGTGGGGGCATATGCAAGGCATATGCGGTTTTGCTAATTTTCTAATTTTTAATTTAAAAATAAATAATGTGGAAGGGAATACTTTTTCTTGTTTATTCATAGAGCCCAAGGGTTCTCTTATATAAAAGAGTGATATCCTAATGAGTAAATTATATAATAAGGATCGAGAAATAAGCAAATTGTAAAAGAGTAACATAACATAAAACTCTCAACATTCCCCCTCATGTCGGAGCATAGATGTCTATCAAGCTCTACTTGGAACATCTCTGAAAGGGTCTTCTGGCAAGAGCCTTGGTGAGCACGTCTGTTGTCTGTTCACTTGAGATAACAAGAGAGGTAGAAATGATGCCGTTATGGATCATGTCTTGAGTGTAGTGACAATCTACCTCGATATAATTGGTCTTCTCATGGAAGGATGGGTTGTTGGAAATAAAAAGTGCAGCTTGGTTGTCACATTGGAGGTGCATGGGAAGATGCACCTATATAGCTAGGTCAGTCAGAACAGATCTGACCCACATCATCTCTGCACTCCCTTGTGCCATGGTTATGTATTCTAATTCTGCACTAGATTTGGCAATCACTGTCTGCTTCTTGCTATTCCACGGTAGCAAGGAGCTCTCTATAAACACAACGAAGCCAGAGGTAGGCTTCATGTCCTTGGGGAATTCCACATAATTTGCATCCGCACAAACTATAATGGCAAAGGATTCACCTCTGCTAAATCAGAGACCTGTGTTACTGCCATGTGAGGTTTTCAGATACATCGACATCATATGGACTGCATCCATGTGTGCCTATTTAGCTGACTCACTTTGCTCACAACAAAAGATATGTTTGGCACGGTGATGGTCACATATACGAGCTTCCCAACGAGCTCCATGTATCTTTTCATGTCTACCTCCTCAGTGTCATCATCATATAGGTTCTTGTTCGAGTCCATAGGAGCAGTGCCTGGCCTGGAATCTGTCATACCCCTCTCAGAGATAAGATTCGTAACATGCTTCCTTTGGGTCATCACAAGGTGTTGCTGGTTCTTGGCAAACTCCAGTCCAAAAAAGTAACACAAACTGCGGAGGTCCTTGGTTACAAATTGCTGACCAAGAAAAACCTTAGCTGCTTGAATACCCTGCACATTGCCCCCTGTAATGATGATATCATCTACATAAACCAGTATAGCAACTATACCTCTTTGAGACCTCTGAACAAACAGTGTAGCATCTGCAGTTGATCTCACAGACCTCTTCTACTCCATCACGCCTGAGAGCTTCTGAAATCATGCTTTTGGACTCTGCTTAAGGTCATAGTTTGTCTTATGAAGTCTGTACACCATCTGACACTCCCCTCAGCAGTGAGCCCAGATGGTTGTTGCATGTAGACTTCCTCCTGTAGGTCATCATAGAGGAACACATTTGTCTCATCGAGCTAAGCCAATCCTGTGTGATTGCAACATAGAGAAAGATCTAGAGTGTAGAATGCCGAGCTACTGGAGAGAAAGTATCCTGGTAGTCCACTCCATAGGTCTGGGTGAACCCACGAGCCACAAGCTTTGCCTTGTAGCGATCAATGCTGCCATCTGCTCGGTGCTTCACAATTAACATCCACTTGCATCCCACAACAGACACATCTGCAAGACCTGTAACATTGCTCCACATGCCACGCGACTGTAAAACAACCATCTCGTCTTGCATGGCGAGGTGTCATAGGCTCACCATGAGAGCCTCATACGTGGGATTTCAATGATAGATAATCCCACAACAAACTACCTGAAGTATGGCAAAAGTCACGCTGCATTTCTGCATGTAGATAATGCCATGTGAGACACATGCCCATCAAGGGGGTATCGTGCATAGGAACATTTGCCTTTCTGCAAGGCAATAAACCACCCCAAATCATTCTCACATGGTAGTTCCAGCTCATCCTGCATTTCTGCATGCTCATCCTGTGAATGCCCCTATTCATCATGCACACAACTAGTACCACAACTAGTACCATCAGTTGAAATTAAAATTTTAGAATTTACCTGAGGTGCGTTGAATGTTGGGGAAGGCATTGGAAAATAGAGGATGAGCTGAGGTACATGTGTAGGTGGAGGTGGAAGAACTACCGAATCCTCAGACTCAGAGGAACTCAAACTATCACCTGTAGGAGAATAATACATGATGAATTCAAAGAAGGTAACATCATCAATTCAGTACTGACAGTATTTTTCTTTTACATGATCAAAATACCGATAACCCTTTTGGGCACGAGAGTACCCAATAAACTTACATTTGGCAGCTGAGGAGCGAGTTTGTCATGATCATGATGCAAGAGGTGGACAAATGCCACACATCCAAGAACTCGTGGTGTAATAGAGAAAATGTCCTTCTCAAGAGAAGCAAGAGAGAAGGGTGCCTTTTCACCCAAAATGGTAGAGGGCATCCGATTGATAAGATAATATGCTGCCATCACAACATCACCCCATAAGGAATGGGGAGTCCGACTATGTATGAGGAGAGTCCTTGTGATATCCAGAAAGTAATAGTGTTTGAATGCAACAACTCTGTTTGCTAAGAAGTATATAAACACGAAGTCTGGTGGATAATGCCACGTGAGCTAAAAAGTGAGACAGTTATGTAGTACGTAACTCAAGAGCATTATCAGAATGAATATATTTGATAGAACAGAGAGAATGTTCTTCATTTCAATCACGAAGTTCCGAATCATCATACTAACATTAGACTTATTCTTTAACAAAAATGCCCATGACAATTTGGAAAAATCATCCACACAAACTAAATAATACATGTGTCCCTTATGATTCGGAATACAACTTGGACTCCACATATCAAGATGAAACAACTCAAAAAGACCGACTACTATGACCTTGACGACTTGGAAAGCTAGATCAATGATGCTTTCCAAGTTGACATGGTTCAAATTGGAAATTGAACTTGGTAGAGATGCCAGGGATGAGGCGACAAATCTTTTGTAATGGAAGATGACCAGATCTGAGGTGCCATGTATAGCGAGAAATCGAATCGGCAGAAAGAGTGGTGGCACCAACGCAAGGAGACTGAGTCAACATGTATAGCCCTCCATGCTCATGGCTACATCCAATCACCATGCCCGTGAGTATATCCTGAAATATAATGGAAGTAGGATTAAATATAGCATGAAAATGTAAATCTTTTGTAATATGACTGACAGACAATAAATTCATTGAGAAGGCATGTGCATAAAGAATGTTCTCTAGATGCATGGAGGGAGTCAAGTGAACCTCCCCCTATCTAGTAATAGGGGAATGCGTCCCATCAACAATGACCATCGATTTACCTGGCTGTGCTAGACTATAGGGACCAAACTGTGAGCGATCTCTACATAGATGATGAGACGCTCTAGAGTGCATTATCCATTTTGAAGGATCTGATCTAGAGTGACCAGTAAATGCACGAGTAATATCTGATGGACCAGTACAAGAATATCCGACGACGAGTGACACGATATCTCTCAGACGGGCAATGAAGTCATCATAACGATGGTCGATGAAATCATGAGCAGTATGAACCTACTCAGTAGCATGGATCGATGGTGGGAAGCCGTGCTTGGAGTAGCACATGTTATCTGAATGACTTGATCGGTGACATTATGAACATGGCTAACACGGATGTGGACCTCCTCCGCCTTGTATGCCTCGTCCTCTAAATGGAGACGAGCCACCTCTACCATGGAAGCTGCCATAGCCAACAACGTCTGAGAAGACGTGGCAGAGGGGATGCTCAGTCTGCGGTACACTTCCTTCATAGGAGGTATAATAGCATTTGTGAGTAGCTGAAAGTGAGCTGTGTCATACTCAAGGTTAAGGGCAACTGGTAATACCCCAGTCATGACATAATCTCGATAGGCCTTGTGCTGCATTGGCGAGACTGTCAGAGGTATGTAGCTATGGAGTCACTCAAACATACCCCTCAGAGATGTGTACAAAGTGTGAAGAGGACGATCACGTTGTTCGGTTATGAAGATATCATGCTAGAGTTGCAATATCTTTGACTCATTCTACGCTTGAGAATATGTACTTGCGAGGAAGTCCCACATTGCCTTTGCTGCATGCTGACTTAAGATATCATTGGCTATCTTAACATCGATAATGTCGGATAGTCATACCTTCGCATACACATCATCTGGCTCGCATGAGGCATTGGTCCCAGTCTTGTCCACTGGCTCATCCTACGTTAAAATATGCTTCTTACAATGGCTACGCAGTAGATTCATGAACTGCATCGCACACAACTCGTAGTTTGTGCCATCCATCTTGACAATAGGTGCCAAACCCTTGAAGGCACTTGTGGACGGTGTATCAACTCTGCTTTATGACATCGTGGACAAATAACTAGAACCTTAGACAGATCGTGGAGTGTTTACATAGACATGAAGATGGGTGGTTGTCGTTGTAGACTCATACCGTAACCAACCCTAGATAAAAGTTGGCGAAAAGTGGCTTGATTTTGGTATGAAAAGGGTGAAATCAGACCAAAAACTATGGATTCTGACCACAAACTGCGAACTCAGGGTATCATGAGGGCCGTCGAGCAATGGAGCATGGCATTAGGTGGCTGTTGGGCAACGTTGACGGTGTTGCCGGGGGCTGCTGGGCAGCAACAGCGATCGGCAGTGCCACCACTAGGGCTAGGAGTAGCCTGCTGGCAGTAGGGCTAGGCAGAACCTGCTAGGGATGTCGATAAGGCAGGAATGATAGGTCGTAAAGCTATCGCTAGTGCTGCCTGTGGCTGGGCGAGGGGCGTTGGCCGAATAGAGAAGAGGGTTGGAGGTCGGGCTTGGAGGTGTGGCTCAGGCTCCGGTCTAGGACCATTGCTCTGATTCCTTGTGGAAGGAAATACCTTTTATTTTTTATTCGTAGAGCCCAAAGGTTCTCTTATATATAAGAGATAAACCCTAATGGGTAAATTACATAATAAGGACTGAGAAATAAACAAACTGTAAAAGAGTAACATAACATAACAACTATCAACAAATAAATATCTATAAATAATATTAAAGGTGGGAGCTTACACCAAGGTGCATATAACTTTACATGCATCGTTGCTAAAACCATCCATTTTTTGAAATGAAACCGTGGGGGATTTACTTAAATTATTCGTGGAATACATGTTTTTGATTTCGTGTAAAACAAACATTCCTAAGATGCCCATATGGAAGGGCTAATTTCATGCAATTTTGAGACCGTTAAAATTTCATGGTTTTGATGGATGGGTAAGAAGTTTCGAATTAAGTTGAATTTTGAATGACATCATCGTTATATATGGTGATCTCCACATGATTTCATTTCAAAAAAAAAATAAAAAATAGGGGTATTTTTGGTACCAGTACATATAAAGTTACATGCACCTTGGTGCAAATTCCCCAACCCCATAGTATTATTTATGAATTTATGTATCAAAGTGGAGTTAACGAAAATCCAAGAAAAACAGATCATGTTAGATGGTTGAGTAGATGCCATTAATTACCTAACATTTAATCACACAAAAAATAGATATAAAAACTTTACATTTTAGATGATTCATAATAACAAAGCTTCAATATACGTACATGCAAATTTGCAATACATGAGCAAAATCTCTATCAACATATATTAAAATATTACACGATGCTGTGCATATACTCACGAAAACAATACATAAGCAAACATTGCATATACACAATGGCATTAATGCAAGCAACTGAATACAAATACGTTGCATATTCTTACAATTGAACGGGGGAAGAGGCGGTAGTATAGAGGTAAGCACCTGAATGAGAGGATTGGAGAGTTGAAGCTACTAGAGGCTGAGCCACCAAGCTGCTGAAGCATTATACGGGGTATATGCGGGGCATATGCAGGCATATAAGTCGATCTCCTGAACAGTGGCCTGAGTTATCACCCGATATTCAACCTATGCACTCGATTTAGAAATAATGGGTCTGCTTCTTTCTCTGCCATGTAACAAGGTTCCCACCGACAGACATGGCATAATCTGTGGTAGACCGTATATACTTAGGAGAATTTGCATAGAGTGATATTAGTGTGGTCGTTGGCCCTGTAGAAGATGCCTTTTTCTCGAGACTCCTTCAGGTATTGAAGGATCAAAAGAAAATCCTGTCAATGACTGTATTGAGGTCTCCTTATGTGCTGGCCGATTATGTTCACAACATACGATATATCTAGACTAACGACAATAAGATAGAGCAATTTTCCCAGCATGCTTCCATACCATGTAGTATCCTCAAACTCAGGATTTGTAGATGTAACATGTTTCTACAACTCCGCTAGATGCCGGATTGTTTGCATCCAAGTAAGCTACCCTCTGTAAGAATGTTAAGGCAATACTTTTGCTGTGATAGGTCCAATCACTTTGCAGTACTCGTCACCTCAATGCTAAGTACGTATTTGAGCTAACTAATGTCCTTGACTCCTTGCTACACATTCTGGAGGAAGCCTTGATCTCTAGAATGCATGCTTTGTCATCGCCAGTAATCAACATGTCATCAACATAAATTGTCGGCTCACGGTGGTAGAATCCTCCGTCTAATGAACATAAAGTAATCATATGTTGTCTTATGGAAGCCAAATGAACTGATCTTAGAAGCAAGCATGCCAAAGCAGGCTCGTGGGCTTTGCTTTAGGTTGTAAATGACCTTACGAAGTCAACATGCATGCTTTCACTCGATAAAGTAACCCACTGCCGCATCATATAGATATCTTCCTCGAGGTCACCATAGAGAAAATCATTCTTCACATTGAGCTGAAATTTGGGTCAATTCCTATTCGCAACAAGAGAGTAATACATATTGACCCCATTCTAGCCACCCGAGAGAATGTCTTGAAGCAGTCCACTCCATAGATCTACAAAAAGCCCTTTGCCACGAGTGTGGCCTTTATCTATTAATGAAACCATTGGGAGATTGTTTGGTTGTAAAGAACCATCTACATGCAATTGGCTTGACACTAGGCTGACCTTACTTAATTGTGGGAAAAGGCTTTGTTGTTGTTGTTGTTGGTCTCGGTAAGAGTCATGGCGATGGTGTAGTCAGATAGAGAGATTAAGAAATCGTTGTTGGATTTTCAAGTAATCACGAAAAGTAGGCACACTGACCCTAATTATTATCTAGGGCTCACATACACAAATAGGACACACTAACATGCAACTGCGACACAAAGGCTGGGGTTGTCGACAACTGCTTCAGCCTCGTGCAAAGCAAGTTAAATGGTTGATGTAGCCTTGTGTAAGTATGCAGGGAGAAGGGACCCTAGAGAAGGGTTGAGGAGAAGGGACCCTGAAGAAGGAACCCTACGATAGTTTGTAGCCTCGCACATGCAGATAGATGGTTGATGTAGTCTCACTCGGTACTCTTACAGAGAGCCACAACCCAGGAGTCCCTACATTCCCAACGATGGAGATTGTCTCCCGATGCCCTAACGGTGGATAGAGGTTGTTGTCTAATGTTGTTGGCATCGGAGAAAAGTCCTCACATGCATGGTGATGGTATATGAGAGGTCGCACAAAGTGTATGTCTTCTCTTGGAGAGGCGACGAGATGATTGGTTGGTGACAACAACTGGGAGATGGGTATCAACCACGATCCAAGACTGTTGCTCTGATACCACGCATAGAAAGAGTTGATAATGAATGAAATGAATTTATTCACGGGGTATGGGATTTCTTATATAGCGTGCAACCCTAGAGTCGTGTTGGAGATAATTACATAACAAACCCCAAAGGGTTACATGACCCAATATATAGGATGAAAGAAGATAGCTAAATAACTTCAACTGATATAGTTATCGATTTACCTCTTGCTACTAGTTATTGTGAAGACCCAGAATCGGTGCATGCCCTTACTGAGGGGGCCCTTCGTTTTCGACCAGGGAGCTTCTACTGTTAGGGAGATTTCTGACATGCGGGTGGCATCTCCTCCCTCTGAAGCAACACCTATAGTACATGTTGGGTGCAGTGTCTCTGAGGAGTCTCTCGAAGTGGTCGATTCAAAGCCTTTCACTGGGGGTTGGATTTAAAGCTTTCTCGATAGATGGTGACTTGTCATCTGAAGGAGAAAAGGGGCTCGAAGCTGGAGCTGACATTCTTCTTGCGGAAGAGGTGTTGCTGCTCTGGTCTGGAAGACTCGGTAGTTGGAAAGCTCGTGAAGAGGGGAAGATCCTGAAGCTTCAAGGTTGGGGTGGGTAGGCTGGTGGGTGCTCCCAGCGATGGGGTGATTGGGACTGTCGCGGGGTTTTAGGTTGGGGAAGTGAACCTCACCAACATTGATGATATTGTGGGAAATGAAGCCCTTGGTTTGAACATTTCTAATGACGTGAACCTTGATTTGGGGTGAACTCTTTGGTCGGATGGAGTTTGGCAAAAATGTTCGAGTTAGTGTTGACACAACATGTGGGGTTGCAGGCGGTGGGGAGTATCCCCTTGGTTTCTCAATGAAAGTTATATCTTGAAATATGCATGGTCTGGGTTACCATATAAGAGGGCGGCCGTGGGATCTTTACTTGGTGTGTGGCTGGTTGATATCTTATGCATGCAAGAGAATAAGACCGATACCTCAGGTTCCAAGTGGTGGAGCTTGGCTTCTGGTCCTCGACTCTCGAAATTCAGGGCATTATTGGCTAGTAGAAGTTCTTGCATCGTTGTTGCTGCTTAGGATCAAGGCCCTAAATGTCGGTTTCGGTCACCATTTCAGTGACTGACCGAAACAGAATTTCGATCGAATTTCTGTCGAAATTTGACTGAAATTTCGGTCATTTCGATTATTTTTACTAGTGACCCCATATTTCGGTCATTTTGGCCATTTCGGTCGAATTTCGATTTCGACAGGATATCGATATTCGATAGAAATTCGACCGAATTTCGTTGAAATTTGAGGCCATGCTTGGGACAATGAAACGGTTAGCTTGTAGGATGAATGATTCGAGTACACTCGGTTTTTATGGTGCTCGTCAACAAGTGTGATTGGACGAGAGTTTTAGTGACCTTCATTTATGGTATTTTTAGGGCATACCCGAATGTGCCGCTTTGGTATGCCTTGAGAGAGGACCGAAGGGGGCATCCCTTGTTGGATTGGATTATTTCAGGAAGCTTCAGTGGTACTCTTTATTCAGATGATAGACCAGGGGGAGGGGACACAAGACCCTAACTCAACCTTGTCCGCAGAGGTAGTTGAAGAACTTGCATTGGAAGTCCTGGATGCAACAAGTAGCCTGTAGACTTGGAGGAGCCGATCATCAAGGTCGAGGATTGACCATATTTTGTTGTATGTTGAAGCTTTGGATGTGTTTAAGCGCCTTTGTTTCATCGCTGCCTCAATTGCGGTCGAACCATACCCCTCATTGTTTGGACACTAGTTCTGGGGGGCCCTTATTCTTATTTTAGATATATGATCATCCATGAGGGGTTTCGAGACTTGGTGGGTTCTTTTTAGTCGGGTTTGGTGGTGGAGGGTTTGGTTACTGGGAGGCTAGCTATAAAATTGTCCGAGGTTCGCAAGAGGCTCATTGTTTCCAGAAGGGATTCTAGGCATGAGTGGGGATGCTGTAGGAATTCGATGCGAGATGAAGTTATCAGACTGGACCTTTTGGAGGGTGCCATGGATTTGGACGAGGTGGAGCTGCTCAGAGGTTTGGTGTAGAAGATTATTGAGGAAGAGGATTAGAAGCGAGAAGTAGAGTGAAAACGGAGATCATGATAGAGATGGTTGAAGGAGGGAGATATTAATATTAGATTCTTTTATGCAGTGGTCAATGGCCGACGCTCGTAGAACTTGATCTATTCAATTGAAGTTGGTAGTGAGACTTTTCATGGTGAGGTTGCAATTGTGAGAGCCATAAATATGTGCCGTCGTTTGCCATACAACATGTCTCGGTGGCTTGTTCTAGGAGTCACCCAGATCTTGACGAATGATGATGTGTTAACCAAGGCATTTGATTTGCAGGATGTTCGAGATGCGGTCTTCAGACTATACCCGGATGGTTGCCCTAGGATGGATGGTTCTCTTATGTTCTTTCTTTCTTATGTTCGTCTTTCGAGAGTTTTGGGATTTGGCTTTCGAGGAGGCAATGTCCGTGGTTTTAGAATTTGCTGCGTGAAATTCTGATTTAAAACGATTGAATTGTTAAAGCTATATGTTGCTGTCATAAAGAGACTGGATACCATTATGAGACGTTTTTCTAGGCGGAATCTTGTGACTCAAATAGTTTGGCCCTGGTTGATTGGAAGACGAATTCTCGATCCAAAGATGATGTTGTGCGGTAACTTCGGAGTTTGGTGGAGACAAATAAATCACTTCTTTATAAATAGATCAACCGGATTTGGGGCGATTTCACATTTATGGTCTGCTCTCTAGTTCGGGAAATCTATGGGGCATCTTCCTCTTTGCTTGGTTGAGGGGAACCTGGAGTCATGCCTTCTAATTTTTGGAGAGGGATTTATGCGGTGCTACAAGATGTACATCCTTTTCAGCGGTCGGTGCTAGGAGACGGGAGAGCTCTTCATTTCTGGCAAGATGGTTGGACAGAAGACGAGGCACTTGGTTTGAGGTTCCCTCTCCTCGCGGTGCTGGCCTTTGACCGAATGTTTCTGCGGTTGATTGTTGGGATGATACCTATTTTCCCCTCCTTTTGGCTCTAAGCTATCAGATCAATGAATGAGCGATTTTATGGATTTACTGCGGAGTTTGGAGGATCAGGAGATTCCTTTACAAGGGCGTGACTGTTGGTGCTGGTATGATGGTACTTTCAACGCCAAGAAGGCATATAAAGCACTAATGGGTTCAATGCCCTTTGGCCCTGGGGGTTGCATGGCGGATTATAGGAGGTTATGGAATTAAAATGTGCCTGGAAGCGTGCAGATTTTCTTGTGGCTTCTGAGGCATCGGTTGATGACGGGCGACATATATGTGCTTTTCTTCCAGGGAGCGAACCCTACATTCTCCTGATGTCTGTAGAATATTGAGGATGTGGACCACCTCTTCTTCACATGTGCATCCTGCATAGATGTATGGTCAAGTTTTGGTCGTATGATGGTTGCAAATGGGGATGCGACGGGATTTGGGAGAGTATTGGGTCCTATTGGCGTGGATCAAACGAGAGAATTAGAGTTGTGGCTATTGTTTGGGCCTTTTGGCTTCCACGAAATGGGGTATTGTTGCGTCAAGAACAGTTTTACGACGAAAACAAATTGCACATGCTAAGGCGCTAGCGTAATTTCACTATTAATAGCCCTGCACATGTTAATTTGTGATGTAATGGTGAAGATTTTGGGCAATCACAGTGAAAGCCCTTTTTTCTTCAAAAAAAAAATCTTGAAACAATCATCTATACATGGCTTATTTTACAACATTGATGATTCCATATATAAATTCTCATACTTACAAAGGAAGTTTGCTAATAAGTGAGTAAGGTTAACTCTAGTTTTTCTGATATGGCATTATATTGTACTTTTAATATCGCATGTGTAGAATTTTGTTCCCTTTCCTTAATATCCAACCATGGCACTTTTACAACCTTTAAACTTTGTATCTATTTCAATGGAGAAAGCAATGTTCTTCTACGTATATACATATCCATTATTCATTGAAATGTGTGCCACTATGCAAAATTGCTTAACCCACGGATTTTTTTATATTAACCCAATGCTTTTGGGTAATGTCGTGTATCTTTATATGTTCTATAAACTAGCTTTTTCAGTTAGGTTTGAGTTCATAATGACAAATTGAGATTTGTAATTTGTTCGTATAATTGGGATGAGAAAAAGAATAAATACATATTTGGTAAAGTAGAGAGGAGCCTCTACTGTTCTATGTGATAAGAAAATTTCTTTGAAAATTAAAGGAAGGATTTACGAAACAATCGTGAGATCTGCTATGTTCTATGGATCTGAATATTGGTCTGTGAACCATAGACATGTGCAGAGAATGACAGTAACATACTAACATAAATGAAAATGCTAAGGTGGATGTGTGTCCATATATGTGAAGATCAAATTTGGAATGATGCAATCAGAAAGAAAGTTGGTTTAGCTCCGATAGAGGATAAGATGAGAGAAAACTGCTTAAGATTGTTTGACCATTTGCAAAGGAGGTCGGCTAATGCACCCGGCTAACATAAATGAAAATGCTAAGGTGGATGTGTGTCCATATATGTGAAGATCAAATTTGGAATGATGCAATCAGAAAGAAAGTTGGTTTAGCTCCGATAGAGGATAAGATGAGAGAAAACTGCTTAAGATTGTTTGACCATTTGCAAAGGAGGTCAGCTAATGCACCCGTGAGAAGATGTGAGTTTTGGGATGTTGAACCGGCTAAGAGAGGGCGAGGAAGGGCTACTAGTTTTTGGATCTAAGCCCGAGAATGATACAAGATAGATCTGAATGGAGGCAAAGAATCCATGTAGCCAACCCTACTTAATGTGGGAAAAAACTTTATTGTTGTTGTTGTAATTGGGATGATGGATTTCTATAATCTCTTTTAAAGTGTAATCAATACTAGGATGCAGGATTTCAGCTGAATAAGTAAACTATACACAGGACGGCTGTTATCATGATTCTGGCCCTTTTTGCTTGTACACATTTTCCTTTATTCTATATTTTTTATCCCCAAAGAAGATCATATAAGCATTGTATAACCTGGGACGTCTTTTCTTTATCCAGTTTGCATATTGAAAGCGATCATTTATTTTTTATGCACAATGCATTATCTTAATTTTAATGTCATTTTCCTTGATGAAATGATCATTAATATCTAATGACCGTCCTTTGTCTTCTAAAGAAGTTCATTCTCTGTATATATGTTGGTACTGAGTTTTAGCTTATTGCATTTTTATTTGGAAAAACTGCTTTTATGTTTGATAAAATGTCCTGAACTTTTCAGAATTATATTCTTGGAGCCTTTAAACAACCCTGTATTGTCAGTATCACACTTGCTGATGGGAAAACAAGAAAGAAGGTAATGATGTACAGTCTTGTTTTCTTGTTTTGTCCATATTTCTTTGAGCATACTACCTTATATATTTCATCCTTGTTATATCCACGTGCTTTGCAGTGCAAATGGTTTGTAACAGTCTTGTGTGAGTTCATGTAGTGGTGGAGTGAGCTGGGATTTCTGTATAACCTGTTAGTTTATAATGGAAATAGATTACTAGATGACTGCTCCTCTCCAGGACTTATCCTTTGGCTGTCTAATCATTCTTAACTGTTTATATTATTGCTGGTTGAGGGTCATAGGAAATGCTGCTGGAATTTTCAGACGCAGAGTGATTTCTTTTGAATGGGTTGCTGAGAATGTACGTTTTATGAAGTTTAAGTTGATGTTTTTGTTGAACAAAAGCTGGAGGTATACTGAATGCTGCAATGGTAATCATTGCTTTTCCTGCATAGGAAGGTAGGAACGACACAAAAGTCATGAATGTGGTTCTCTCAAAGAAAAAGTCATGAATGTGGAGTGATGAGGCTAATCTTGAAGATATAATAAATAAATAAATGAAAAGAGTCTGAGGCAAAAAGATAGCCAACTTGATGTCCTGCTTGGAAGACATATTGAAGAGGCACCACACCTATATATATGTTTGGTGGGCATGGTTCTGTCATGAAAATATAAATAAAAGATGGTTTCATTATATTTCAACAAGTAGGTGGTTTTGCAATCCCTTAAGGCTTCATCTTTCTTGATTTTTACCAGCGTGTCGAGGAAATGAAGTTGCATGGTTCTATTTTAATGATTATGATTTTTATGTTAGAAAATAAACATGCGAAAGCGTAACATGGAAAAAGGATAAAGAAGAATAAGAATATCGGGATTTAACGTGGAACCCTACTCCCTAAGGAGCGGGATGAAACCACGGGAGAAGCCCTCAAAGGGGCGTATGCTTCATTGAGCCTCCGCAGAGCCTCCAAGTCCCACCACTAGTAGATGTGAAACTAAACATGTGGATGAGGTAAATGGATCTCTCCAGGATCCATTTACCCTCCTACAACTCATATGGCGCACAACCAAATACTCCAACATTCCCCCTCAAGCTGGAACATGCAATACTCAGCTTGGACAAACAGAATGGAACTCAACTTAGAATACATGACACTATGGACAATATCAACTCAACGCGCACAACTGTCGGTTGCTGTCGAGGACGTTGCTTCTCATGTCGTGCAGGTGAGGAGGACGAACGGGCTGGAGTGTGAGTCTACTGAATCTCCTCGTCGGAGAGCATGTACTCTGAACTGCGCCTGTCAGAGTCACTGCAACTGGAAATGAGTCTCCTCGTCGGAGTACCCTGGCCCGCCACAACATGTGGACAACTGCTCCGTCTTTGTAAAGGGTCGAACTGAAAAGGCCGTGGAAGTGCAATCCTCGTCGTAGTCCACAATCGTTGGAGAATGGAGTATGAAATAGTCTCCTCGTCGGAGAACTGGGTCTCTCCCATCTAGCATAGAGAATGGTACACTACTCTGGAGTACCTATGATACCACATGAAAACCCTTGCCAACATGGCATAGGGAATGGTCCTCTACTCTGGAGTCCCTATGGCTCACATGGAAAATCTGGTCGACAAAACAAGAAGAAGCTGGGGACCATAAACAAATGATGGAATACATGTGCACATCTGAAAGAAGACCGCATACTCGTGTTTGTCTGAAACTGAAGACTCGGAAACATCTGACGTCGAGTCTGAACAACTGATTTTCTGTAGAGTCTGAACAATCTGTCTGGCCTGAATATCTGACATATGAATCTTAAGAATATGAATAGACATGTGACTCTACACAATACTCCCCCTTTCTCCCATACTTGTCGGAAAATGACAATCGTCGACCAAGTTGGGAGAAGACAAGAAAACATGGAGAAAATAAAACATCTCAAATACCGATATATATATATTCAGCTTTTCAAACCAAGCCGTTCACCATTTTTTTTAACGACCATTCAAATCATTTTTTTAAGACACATTTTTTTAATGCGTACGACTTTTGTATTTGTATGTGCCTTTTTTTCTGTCTTTTTTTCACACAATTTGTTTTTAACGTGGCCCACTTGGGTCCAACTCATTCTCTTTAATTGCCGCCCCCTTGGGTTTCACAAAAATAGCATCCTTTTTTTAACTTCACGAGCCCAGGTCGAAAATGCATCAGAAAATTTTTTTAACAGGGTGAACAAGCCCTTTCATCCCGTAGAACTGGGGTTCTCCTCATGGGAACCCTCCTTCGGATGCCGCCGCTCCAGATGGGGCAAGGAGGGGAGCCACCCTCCATTTGGAGTGGAGAGGCTCGTCGCCGTTCTTCGCAGGAGATAAAGGGAGACCGTCGCCCCAACATCTCTCATGGAGTTTGGAGGAGGCGAGGAGGTCTTCCGCCGTCGTGGCATCTAGCATGGAGATCGGAGGAGGCGGTGCCTCTGCCTGGAAATGTGGCGTGCCTGGAGGCGATGCACACCTAGAGGCAATGTGCGCTTGGAGATCGGCTGGCCCTGCGGTATGTCGCTGCAGCATGGAGCATGCGCGCGGGGTGCCACTTGGAAGAGAAGCAACCTTGTCTGGGATTCGCCGCCTGGGAGAAAATCTGGAGTTGCCGCCATGCCGTGCCGCCATAGCTGAATATCTTGAGGCACGCGAAGGCCCAGATCCTGGAGAACTTGCTGTTGAAGGATGGGCTTGCAGTTGGTTCGACGCCGTCGCCTGGAAGTATACGAGGAAGATGAGGCGTCGCCTATGCCTCTCGCCTGCTCCATCAGGAGGGTGGCGCTATAACGCCTGTGCCTGGATGGTTGCGTCGGAGGTCGCGTGCCTAGGGCTGCGGGAAAGGGCACACTGTCAAGACGCCTGGAGAAGAAATCGCCTGGAGGCGGCCAAGGAGTCCAGGCAATGGCAGCACGACTCTTTGCAGAATGGCAGGGAACATACTATAGAAATTAGAGTTTTAAAATCCCCAAAAAAATTGCCGAACATGAACTCCAAGAACGAATCTCGAATAAAAATAAAGAACAAAAAAACTCCTCGAGAATCGACCCGCTTGGATACCATATTAGAAAATAAACATGCGGAAGCGTAACATGGAAAAAGTATAAAGAAGAATAAGAACAACGGGATTTAACGTGGAACCCTACTCCCTAAGGAGCATGATGAAACCACGGGAGAAGCCCTCAAAGGGGCGTATGCTTCATTGCTTTTTTTCTCAATGGTTACAGGAGGTCTGGGGCTTCTTATATAGCATCCACAGAGCCTCCAAGTCCCACCACTGGTAGATGTGGGACTAAACATGTGGATGGGTAAATGGATCTCTCCAGGATCTATTTACCCTCCTACAACTCATATGGCACAACCAAATACTCCAACATTATACTTTGGTTGCATTTTCCATCTAATTCCTTCTTTTGATCACTTCTGATTTTCTCTAATGAGATTTTTATAAGCACTTGCCATTTTTATATATATTTATAAGCAACAATAACGACAACAAAACCTTTTCCCTCAATTAAGTAGGATCGGCTAAATGCTTATAATTTTTACACGCATTTATAAGCATTTGCAAAATATTACTTCGATTTAATTTTATATGTTTTTTAAAAAGTATTTTCTATGAGCATTTTTCTGAATTTTTTTCTAACTGTTACAACTATTAATTGGAGTATCAAGTTTTTGCATAAGCATTTTATTTGATTATCTGTACTTTGTTTAGTATTTGCAATATGATCTTTTGAATATACTAAAGCAATCGGAAAACATGTTTACTTTAAAGAAAAATATGTTGTGTGTTGAGTTGTATGTTTATAAATTCTATTGTATAACTTGATGGTGTGCATCCTTTAGTTAGTTGCATATACGTGTTATGCTCTATATCTTTCTGTTTACTGTATTTGTGGCCTTCCTCCATGATGTTGTGTCGTCCTGTACAGTTTAACTTTTATTGGTACGTAAGTTGCTTTAATACCTGTTCATCAGTTTCACAGTTTTTCTTGGATTTAATCAGAGCACAACCCAACGTTGTCATTTCCCAAGGGGGAAAATGATGTTGGGTTTGCTTAAATGCCTTTGGCAGAGTAATGTGTAGAAAATGCTAATATTGTATATTAGCCTCTTAAAGAATGTGAGCCCATTTCTCTGGTTGGTTATGAACGAGTTGACTAAGCACACAGAAACCACAATTTTGTAATGGTCATCCGTTGGCTTAAGAAAAGAAGACATCCTTTGTAGAGTTGCTCGTGGATGGGATATTAGGAATTTCATTAGTATACATGCAGAGAAATCCCAAAAGTCAAGGGTTATGTCTTTGTAGAAAAAGATTATGTGAAATGAAAATTCACTGCTTGTTGTTACAGTGATGAGATGCATACAAAATTACAAATAATAAGACTGCTTATTGAGGTAATATGTGTTAGATACTTATGGTTTGAGTGTACGTGATGCTAAACGATGCCCCTTGGAAAGCTAATAAAAAGTAGGATAACATGCCCACTGAGAGAGGTTGAAGAATATGGACAAATTAGTGGAAGGAAACAGCTATAATATGTGGCATATTAGGAATTAATTATAGGTATGGCCCATACAAATTAATGGGTGTCATATATGATTTTGTAAAATAGCGTGCATCTCATATAGATTTTGTGACATTGCCAACGTATTTTTCCAATACCATTTTCAAATCAGAAACGTCAATGCATATCTTCCTGCTCATATCTTCCTGCTCATTCATGTACAGATTTCTATTAAGAAAGATAATGGACAAACAACACTTGTACCACTTTTCCAAAGTCAAGAAACCATAGCAGGGGAGGTATGCATACGTTTTTCGTTTATATTTTCTTAGTTTAACAACTATTAAATTGGATAATTTGATTTCTGCTATAAAAATTAATAATTTGATTGCTTAAATTATTCTATTGGGACATATTGTTTTTTCCGATTAGGTTTCTGTTGCACCTTTCCAAGGCAAGAAGGTTGAGCATAATGGGGTGAAGATCGAGCTTCTTGGTCAAATAGGTCTGCTCTTTAGGATGTTATCTTTTTGTGTTGGCTAGATTCA
Organism: Ottelia alismoides; assembly: GCA_037367405.1. Lineage (NCBI taxonomy): Eukaryota > Viridiplantae > Streptophyta > Magnoliopsida > Alismatales > Hydrocharitaceae > Ottelia > Ottelia alismoides. The sequence continues at coordinate 203,504 of JAZKJV010011701.1, read as the reverse complement.
ACTATAATTTATATTATTTAATTGGCTTGTGCAAATTCCTCAATAGTGTTCTTTTTAAAAACACTATTTAGGAATTTGTCTCAAAACAGCTGGATTTTTTTAACATGGATTTAGGCTTGAAGTTAAGAATCAGTTGGTTTTTTTTTCAATAATTTTTTCCTTTGTTGAGACCTATTGAGCTGGTTTTCAGCCTTCATCATCAGTGCAGTGAGTATGCTTTTCCTGGCACCGTTTCTTATCTTGTTCTGAACGGGTGTTCCAGTTGTGGGGAAAATCATGAAACTTGACTCTCTTCTTCCCCAACTTTTTAATAGGTATTAATAAGCAGATCAAACGTATTGTATATGAATAATAGTCCGAATGAATGAGGATGTTTGAATACAAGTCAAATGGGCCTAGTAGTTCTTTTGAGATATGAAAAATTTGAATGCAGGTCTTTTGTGCAGAGAGCCTATTGCTCAATTACCAGACCTTCATGTCGATTTGACCTAATCATTTTTAGTAACTCTGCAAAGGAACATTGGCTATTTGGAAGTGGTTGTGCAAACCCATGCCTTAGATGTCAGGTTTCCATGTTCCGCAAATATGGACAAGGTGCTTTCAGGGTCTACAAGCTCAGTTGAGCTGAGTGTCAAACTTTTTCTGGGTTGTTTGAGCTTGTGGAGGAGGATGTTTGACAATGGAGAGTGTTTGACAATGGAATGGAGATGGTTCTTTAACTTACTCCAACAGATGCATCTTCTCTGTCAACATTGGCTTCGATTATGCAATTTGTAAAGCTATAAGCCTCGATCAAATGCACGGCTTAGAAACTTCATTGGAGCATAACTTCATTCCATCATATAGAGATCAGCAGCCCTAAACTTTTCCCATATGTTACTACATTACCTGTGAACTTATCTCAGCTCCAAAGAATAACACAACCAATTCAAAAAGCACAAAGCTTACTACACAATATATGACGTGTATCAATGGATATGCGCAGAAATGGCAGGACTTGCTAGGCATCATCCACAACTCGTGTTGATTTGCTAGATATCATCAATACTACTCGTGTGTTTCAAGTTAACTAATCAACATCCCATGCCTCTGCAAAGAATAGAATGAGTATATTTTGTGAATATATCATTCTTGATGCACACTACCAAAGCCTCCCTACCAAAATTGGTTTAAGGAACCAACCTGATGCAGATAAAAATTGCGACGGTAGAGAAATAATTTTGGGTGGAAGAAATTTAGAGAGGAGATGAAGAGAGAGAGGAGAACACGCTGGTTGCGCGGGGTATTGGAGATGAATCATGAAGACCACGTTGAGAGAGAGAAATAGAGAGACGGAGATAAACCCGATTTTTACTATCATATGAACTGTTTTTTCACAAATGCCTACCATCCCCTTTATATAGGAGGAGGGGGGAGTTACAAAATTAGAAAGAAATTCGAATTCAAATAAAATCATAATCCATCCTAATTGACTCTAACCGATTCTAATTGACTCTTAACTAATTTTATCACCAAAAATGTTGAGATTACAATCTCAGTTTATATAGATAAAATAAGCAAAATAATTAAAATACTAATTAAGGATGAGAATCCGTAATTCGAAAAATCCCCAAATCAGCAATCTTCTTCAATTCGGGCTGCCCCGTCGATTTGGGAATACTTGCATCAATTCTGCTCCGCTTGAAAAATTCTTCTCCCGATGAATTGCTTGATATTCGAGTCACCGTCAGAGAATTCGACCTGGAACCGTAGCTCTAAACACTCCAATCTGATTCTTTTCAATGTTACGTTTATAATTTTTCTCCATTGAGGGGTGAGACTGCAAGTGTTCTACCCCTTCACTTAAAGGATTCCATAGATAATATATCCTCCAGTTGACCCTTTTGATAAAAACTTTCGGGAGAGTCTTCACTACAAATTTTCCAAATTAATTCCCCATTTTGAGCTGTGTGAGATTCGAATCCCTTTGAAGAGGAGCCCCACATTAGGGTTTCTCCCTCGTTAAATATTCAACGGCTACAGGTTTGAGAGCAACCCCAACGACGACGGAACTTTCGGCTTTGATCGTTGCTGCGCCGGTATGAATAGGGACGACAATGTGTGATCGCACAAGGCGGTCATCGATTGGTAAAGCAGGGGCGACGACGCATGGTTTCCCAACAACGGTGACGATGGCTCATCTGAGGCGGGCACGATGGGGAGGGGGTAGCCGTGATGACAAGGCCGAAGGGGTTGGCTGACGGTACAGGGAGAATGTGAAGGCACGAGGGAAGGAGTGCTGGTGGTGCGGGATTGAGGTAGAGGGGGCCGGGGGGGGGGGAAGGTGGAGCCGCAGGAGGGAGAGGGTGTAGCGTTGGATAGAGGGGGGGAGGGTGGAGGCGAGGGGCAGGGGGGTTTGTTGGGGTTGCTGGAGGAGGGGGGTGTGGGGTAGGTGGCGGTGGGGCTGGAGGTGCAGGGGTGGCGGGAAGGGGTTTTGGCGGTAGTGCAGGAGGTGCGGGGGTGACGGGAAGAGGTGGTAGCGGTTGTGGGGTTGGGTGTAGGAGAGGTAGTAGCGGTGGATTTTAGGTCGGGGAGGATGCCGTTAGTGCGGGGATGGTGTAGGAGTTCAGCGAGGGGGCTGCGGGAGGGGGGTGCTGGGGTCGGCTTGGCCGTCGAGGGTGCGGGAAGGACGAGGAGAGGCTGTGGGAGGATTGCGCTGATTGCTGGAGGTGTGAGGATGGCAGAGGGTTCCTGCGAGAGGGCTGGAGGTGGTGCTGGAGTTGATTTTTTCGACGACTGCAGGTTTGAAATGATCTGGACAGAAAGCTCAGTTGGACTTTTCTTTGCCCTTTCTTTGATTTTGTCTTCATTGTAATCTTCTTCAACTTGAACCATAAAAATATCGATGTTATACCATGAATCTATCCATTGTTGTACTCGATGCTTGTTTGGAGGCGGTGCTTGAACTTTTTTGACGACTCTTGACGTGAACGTGCATGCGAGCCATGAGATGGGCGGCTTAGATCGAACTTCATCTTCCAATATGTGATAGGATCGTCGAGTCGTAAGAATGATTTAGTTTCCATGCTCTGATATCAAATGACACAGATAAAAATTGTGAAGGTAGAGAAATAATTTTGGGTGGAAGAAATTTAGAGAGGAGAGGAAGAGAGAGGAGAACACGCCGGTTGCGCGGGGTATTGGAGATGAACCGTGAAGACCATGTTGAGAGAGAGAAAGAAAGAGACAGAGATAAGCCCAATTTTTAATATCATATGAACTATTTTTTCACAAATGCCTACCATGCCCTTTATATAGGAGGAGATGAATTACAAAATTTGAAAGAAATTTGAATTCAAATAAAATTCTAATCGATCCTAATTGACTCTAACCAATTCTAATTGACTCTTAACTAATTTATCTATCAAAAATATTGATATTACAATTTCAATTTATTTAGATAAAATAAGCAAACTAATTAAAATACTAATTAAGGTCACGAATCCCTAATTTAAAAAATCCCTAAATAAGCAATCTTCTTTAATTCGGGTCGCCATATTGATTTGGGAATAATTCCATCAATTCTCCCCTGCTTGAATACATATCCTAAATGGATATGCACAGAAATGCCAGGACTTGCTAGGCGTCGTCCACAAATCATGTTGATTTGCTATATATCATCAATACTACTTGTGCCTTTCAAATTAACTAATCAACAACCCATGCCTCTGCAAAGAATAAAATGAGTATATTATGTGAATATATCATTCTTGATGCACACTACCAAAGCCTCCCTGCCAAGGTGTAAACCATCTATGGATGTGAATATATCATTCTTGATGCACACTACCAAAGCCTCCCTGCCAAGGTGTAAACCATCTATGGATTAAAGAATCAACCCTAATTAAATGTATGGAAGAATTAAACATTTGTTAAATATCCTTCCCATGGCCTCATATGTTTATTTCATTGTTGTTTTGCCAAAGCTCGGCAAGGGAAATTTCTGTGAATTTCATTGGCATCATTGAAAATCGTCTAAAGGGCTCTAAATATAGAAATACTCCCTTTTGTTCACCAAATTGAGGTGTAAGTAGGAGGTTTTACTTATACGACATCATTTGCCACATACAGAGACCTAGAAATATGTCTATAGTAAAATATATATCGAAGAAATGGAACTATATACACTACAAGTTTAACGATAAAGAGTTCATAAAAATTATATATAATGGATAGAATGTAGTGACGCGTTGCATATCCATAATGCAATGAGAAGTTGGCAAGGGCCGCTATATCGTTGCCTGGATGTAGTTCAAAATTTGAAAGTGTTCTCGCATGAGGAATGCTTGCAGATAAATAAGCTAATTCTGCTTCATTGCCTCCCATATGTAGTTCAAAATTTGCAAGGGTTCTTGCCAAAGTTCGAAATATCGATATCGTATCGGTCTGCTTAGAAAAGGATATGATCGAGATATATAGACGGTATCCGTGGAAATCTCAAAAATGATGCAAAAAGCAATTTTCACGAATTAAGATCATCCTCGTTATTAAAACAATAAATAACATACAAATACACATTTATATGCAAGAATGAAGTGTATTTAGCACACCAATACACATTATATTGCACATGTCACTAGTTGTCAATGCTGACAGTTGAAAGGTATTACAAAGGAAATAATGAAATTTAAACAGCTTAGGGACATAAAGGACATGTATTTAATACATTATGTTTATATTGCATCATATATTATGCATAAATAAATGTTAATCTATATTGGAAATCAAACAAACAAAGATCATAATAACATATAATTTTTAAAGAACATAATTCGTAATAATATTTTTGAATGAAAGAAGATGACTTAAAATCGATTGGATACTCCAAGTTGAAGAAGTGTCGTATGCACCCCCATTTCGCACCATACCCTACGATACATAGGTCTCATTCGATGTCTGAAACAAAATATATAAATCATTATATGTTTTAATACTAAGAGTAGCTAGATAAGTAGTTAAATCAAGCTTTCATGAATAATAGCATTGATGCACACACACATATATAGGTGAAATATCGGCATATCCGATCGATATCTGAAAATTTTGCATTGAACTCTATCGTTTTCGAGCGATATAGATTGATATGGTGATATATCGTCGATATCTAGGAAAAGGATATATATGTGGATATTGGTACCTTCATCTCGTCGATACCGATATATCGACGATATATTGCAATATCTTAAACCATGGTTCTCGCATGATGAATGCATGCACGTAAAGAAGTTAGACCAAAAGTGGTTGCAAAGGAAGTTGTGGTCTTGTCGACGGGTAGTTGGATTTTTGGCACTTCGACTGGTAAATCAATGGAGATAGTAGATACGATTGAAAGATGGAAGATTTAGATACTTTATCTCCAAGAGACAAGATGTGTTGGAGAGAAAGTAAGGGAGATCGAGAAGACATGCTTTAAATTTGGGTATTATGCAAAGATAAGGGCATAAATGGTGTTGGAAGGTTGTTCCTAAGGATTTAAAGGATACTGTGGTTAAGGTGTAAAGATTTGAGGATCGGATCATTTTGCTAAAATTGATGCTTGAAGAAGAAAGTCTGAATATCATCTCATTTTATGTACGTCAAATTGGTTTAGATGAAGTATTAAACAAGCCTTTTGGGAGGATTTAGATAAGATTATGCAATGAATCCCACAAAGAGAGATGATTTGCCTATGTGGAGATCTTAATGAATATGTGGGAAAGGATGCTTTAGGGTATGCTAGTGTTCATGGAGACCATGGCTTCAGGGATAGAAATAGAGAGGAAAAGACATTCTGGATTTCGTAATGGCTTATGATATTTTCATAGCAAACATTCTTTTCAAGAAGAGGGAGGAGCATTTAATTACTTATAAGAGTGACCCGACTAGAACATAGATTGATTACTTTGCATTGAGGAGAAGAGATCGATTGTGCTGCAAATGCTGCAAAGTAATCCCAAGAAAGAGTTTGACCCCTAAGGTCGCTTGTTTGTCATGAATGTGCAAATGAAGGGACTGGTAAAGAAAAGGAGGGTTTCCAAGATCACTAGAACTAGATGGTAGAATTTTCAATTGAAGCAACCAAGCTTCATGGAGAAGGTTTTAGAAGACTTATCTTCAGATTGTAATGGAAGTGCAAACGAGATGTTGGAGGTCGCAGCATCTTGTATCGAAGGGTAGTCAAAGAGATGCTACGCGAGTCGAAGGGAGGAATCCCAGGCCAAAAGGAGGCTTGTTGATGGAGGGGGGGAGGGGGGTGCAAGAGAAGCTCAAAATTAAAAGAGCATGCTTTAAAGTTATGTCTAAGGATAGAATAGATGAAACTATCACAAATTACAAAATAGCGAAGAAGGAAGCAAAGAAGGCTTTAAGCGAAGCTAAGTCAAAAGCTTTTGGAGTTTTCTACAAAAATCTCGACTCTAAGGAGGGTCAGAAGGATACATTCAGGTTGGCTAAAGCAAAAGAAAGAAAAACCAAAGACCTTTCTCATGTGAGATGTATTAAGGATGAGGAAGGTCACGTGCTTGTTAGTCAAAAGGATATAAAGGCTAGATGGAAGCTATACTTCCATAAGATTTTCATTCGGAAAGGAAATAGAGAGATCACTATGAGAGATCTAGCTAGTAGTGGAACTTAATTAAATCACGCAAGCTATAGACGAATACAAATGAAATAGAGGAGGTTTTGAAGGTTATTAGATCTGGGAAATGTGTTGGACCTGGTGACATTTTTATAGAAGTTTGAAGAGTTCTAGGTGGTTTGACTTGGTTACAAATTTATTCAATGTTATTTGATAAAACAAGAAAATGCCTGAAGACTGGAGGAGAAGCATCGTGATGCATCTTTATAAGAACGAAGGAGACATTCAAAACTGTTCAAATTAAAGTTTAGGGGTGTGTAATTGAAAGAAGGTTGAGGCAAATTCCCAAAGTAAGAGAAAATCAATTTGGATTCATGCCAGGTCAAGGTTCATGAAAGAGGTATGCGCATGCGTTCGGACAGGTCATTGAATAGCGCGTAAGCGGTATGCGGGGGCATATGCGAGGTATATGCGGTCCTACACGGTTTCCTAATTTTTTATTTAAAAATAAATAAATCTATACAAAAATGACTACAACAAAATTAAATTTATATATAATTGTGGTCCAACATAAGATCTAAGAAAAATAATTTTCATATAGAGTTCAAAACAATCTCTATCAATCAAATATCAATACTTCAATAGAATGGTTAGCACATAAAATAATTGACAACAATAAAAAAATAGAAAAGTTAGCACACAAAATGCCTCTATTGTTGAATATAATGTCATTTATCTCTGTCGTTATATTTATAACTGATCCTCCATCAAAAATACCAAACTTTACATATAATATATTGCATTCATAATAACTATTAGTTGATGAAATTAATTTGCGAAATTATTGGTACATTATTCATTTTCTTCCTCGCATGTTTACTTCAGTCTTGCAGTACAATTACTTTGACGATGGATTTAAATGGTCATGGAACGCTTGGTTGGCATACATGCAAAAGTAAGGAAAAACGTGACACAAATAACACAATAAAAACGTGGCTCAAATTAACAAAATAAAAAATGTGTATGTGGTCGCACAACCCGTACATGCAACCCGCATAAGCGCACGTGGCGCATAATGGGGGGCTTCATGAAAACGGTGCGTTGAAGGCACCGCATATGCATATGCGGCCGCACAGGACGCTTTCGTGAACACTGTGCCAGGTTGCTCAAATATTGAAGCCATCTACTTGTTGATGAGAGCGATAGAGATTTATTGAGATAAAAGGAAGAACCTCCATATGATCTCTATTTATTTGGAGAAGGCTTATGATATTGTCATGCGGGAGATATTGTGGAGAGTTCTGGAAAAGAGACAAGTACCTCTCCTATTCATCAACCTCATAATATATATATATATATATATATGATAGGGCTTCATCCTATGTAAGGATACAGTCTGGGAAGACTAACTATTTTGACATCAACATTGGTTTGCATCAAGGTTCAACTTTGAGTCCATTCCTTTTTTACTTTAATTATGGACAAGTTGACAAGTCACTTTCAAGATGAGATACCTTGGTGTATGTTATTCGCCGATGATATCGTGTTGATTGATGAGACTAGAGATGGAGTGAATGAGAAGGTTGAGTTATGGAGACATGCATTGAAGACTAAAGGATTTCGTATAAGTAGGGCTAAGTCTGAATATATGGAGTGCACTTTTGATGGAAGCAACGGTGAAGGAATTGAGGTGAAGATTAGTAATGATAACATTAAGAAGAGAGATTCTTTTAGATACTTGAGATCTATTTTGCAACATGATGGAGAAATTGATGGAGATGTTACGAATAGAATAAAAACAAATTGGCTAAAGTGGAGAGTAGCGTCTATTGTTCTTTGTCATAAGAAAATTTCTTTGAAAATCAAAGGAAAGTTTTACAAAGCAGCCGTGGGACCTTCTATACTCTATGGATATGAATGTTGGTCTGTGAACCATAGACATGTGCAGAGAATGACAATAACGGAAATGAAAATGCTAAGGTGGATGTGTAGACGCACACGTAAAGACCGAATTCGGAATGATGCAATTAGAAGGAAAGTTAGTGTAACTCCGATCGAGGATAAGATACGAGAAAATCACTTAAGGTGATTTGACCATTTGCAAAGGAGGTCAGCTGATGCAGCGGTGAGATATGAGTTTTGGGATGTTGATCCGGCTAAGAGAAGGCGAAGAATGCCTAAGAAGTGTTGGAATGAGACTATGCAAAGGAATTTTAGTTTTTTGGATCTAAGCCTGAGAATGGCCCAAGATAGATCTGAATGGAGGTAAAGAATCCATGTAGCCAACCCTACTTAATGTGGGAAAAGGCTTTGTTGTTGTTGATGGACGAGTTGGCTAGTCATATTTAGGATGAGATACTTTAGTGTATGTTATTCGCTAGTGATATTGTGTTGATTGATGAGAATAGAGATGGAGTAAATGAGAAGCTTGAGGTATGGAGATATGCATTAGAGATTAAAGGATTTCGCATACTTAGAGCTAAGAATGAATATATGGAGTGCACTTTTGGTAGAAGCTGTGGTGAATGAATCGAGGTGAAGATTGGTGACTATAACATTAAGAAGAAAGATTCTTTTAGATACTTGGGATCTATTTTGCAAAATGATGGGAGAATTGATGAAGATGTTACTAATAGAATAAATGCATGCTGTCTAAAGTGAAGAGGAGCCTCTACTGTTATATGTGATAAGAAAATTCTTTTGAAAATAATAAAAAAAAGTTTTACAAAGCTGCCATGAGACCTGCTATATTCTATGGATCTGAATGTTGTCTTGTGAACCATGGACATGTGCAGAGAATGACAATAACAGAAATGAAAATGGTAAGCTGGATGTGTGGACATAGGCGTAAAGATCGGATTTGGGATGATGCAATCAGAAGAAAAGTTGGTGTAGCTCCGATCAGGGATAAGATGTGAGAAAACCGCTTAAGATAGTTTGATCATTTGCAAAATCGGCCGGCCGATGCACCAGTTAGGAGATGCGGGTTTTGAGATGTTGAGCCGGCTAAGAGAGGGTGAGGAAGGCCCAAGAAGTATTGGAATGAGACTTTGCGAAGGGATCTTTGTTTTTTTGGATCTAAGCCCGAGAATGAACCAAGATAGATCTAAATGGAGGCAAAGAGTCCATGGTACTTAATGTGGAAAATGCTGTGTTGTTGTGATAGATAGAATGTAGTAAGCACTTACTCTACTACACAGACAAACTAGAAGTTCATGGGGGTGGATCCATATATGTTTTTATTTGAGTTGTGTTTAGTAAGTGTATATCAGGATATGCTTATAATGGAATCACTTATATAGGCTATATAGTTATCGCAAATAGTCACATATTCTTCAAAAAGTTATCGCAAATAGTCACCTACAACCGAGTCATTTATGTTCACGTTGAAAACATTGGTCTTAAACTTGTTATTAGAACAAGAAGACTCACAAAAAAAGAAAGAGCTACAACTATCAACCACAAAATATAAGCGAGATATAACAAGATCTTGGGTTTGCCTTCTCTTGTACTGTATGAGATTTTGCACATTATCTCAATCCTGCTTCTAAAATAGGGAATTTGATTATTTCAATCTTTGAATATTGACCACCCTAATTTGGAGTTTGCAGAATCAACTATTTTGAATATTGACCATCATCTGAGCTAAAACCTTCAAATCAACCTGTACCCACAATGTAGCTTTCCCTGGAAGACTGATTTCCACCATCAATCAAATCTCTTGGAAGATGATCTTTCTTATTGCTCTTGCATGATAAAAGTAGACGAGCATTAGATATATATTATAATATCGAAGAATGTCATTCCTCCCCTGAAATAATTGAATTTTCTTGGAGGCCCCATTGCCATTCAGCTTAAAATGGCCCCAATTTGGTTTGTAATGCAACATATGATTTTCTAGCTCCTATGTGCATTTCCGATAACAAACTCAAAACCTTCACAACTTTACTGTTAATATTTAGCTTTGTGGAACCCTAGTCATCATCATATCATTATGTATTTTCTTCATGAAATATCACTTGGAAATATTCAGGGATTAAAAAAATCAGGATTTTGGCAATCGTGTCTGGGTTTGTTATTCAAGATTTGAACATGGTGTTTTGTGTAGTGGAGGAAACGAGCCGATCGTAAGCTTGGATGCTTTTTATCCTCCTTTTTACTAATTTTGACAGTTTCATGGCGGGTCAGCTGTGTGACTTTAGCACAACATTCTGAAAAAAGAATACCTCAGATTTACGCGAGCACTCTTTGCGCAATACTTAAGTTCAGAAAATGGATTTTACCCATTATAATATTTTAGTCATCGCCAAATTTTGTATGATTGAAGTTTATACAGACTCATTCATATCCTGAAATAGTAAATGCTTTTGTAGAAAAGGAGTGTGAAGAAAATTACAAGCTTTTATGAAAGAATAATATTATATTTCTTACTGGTGCTTCTAATAAACAGTGTGAATTTTTAGGTGGAGCTTTATCAACATATTTGAGAGATATCCTCCGGTTTTTTTGTAGTGAGGGGTTTTGTAGTCTCTTCATATCTAGTTTTTGGATAGTGGAGGGTAGTTCTGTCTGTTGTTTTTCCATGTGCACACATATTTGCTTTTATATTTGAGGTTAAGATGTATAACTTTTATCTAGTCTCTGAACGGTGGGATAACTGATGTGAAAAATTGTGTAGCAACTGAATGGAATCTGACGAATACATGGTGTTGTATTGGTGTTGTAAAAGAACAGTAGGTGGATTGATGAAAAGATATAATAAATAGTTTTTTTTGCGTTGGAAGAGACTACTAAGTAACGATGTGATATCTAACATGTAAACTGATGCTATACATGATGGATAGTAAATGATTGTGATAATGATGTAATAGAAATGTTAGCGGAGATAAGTTAAATGTTATGTAATACGGATTAGCATGTCGGCCAAGGAGGGTGACCCCCAAAGAGGGGTTAGCCTATCAGATAACTCACAAAGAAAGCACGATCTGAAACATTTTTCTTGACTGCTGGTTTTGCTAAATCGGACCATGAATTTTCTTTTCGTGTAATGACAGTTTTTCCCCATTTCCCTGCAGAGATGTACTTTGACAGAGGCAATTTCTATGACTTCACGTCTCTTGGTACGTCTAGATTCGATTTTCTGGTTGGTTATCTTATACAAACCTTTTCACTGGATTGCTCAGTATGCATTGCTTCTCAGCAGAACCAACAAGCATTCTTATATTATTTTGGCAGCTGTATTTCATATGTGACATTCTGGAGGATGTGATTTGAAAGAGATTTTTATTTTGAGAGCGGCTATTAACTGTTATTTTACGGTCTGTTGCATTAGGTCACAGTGACATCAGTTCAAAAAAAGTAGCAAGTAACGAAAATGATCTATATAAAGAAACGGACCTATATATATTTATAGCATGATATTAGAACTAATTGGTCATCATCGTCTTATACATGATTTCCTTCCTTATGACCTGCTGGCGTCTTTGCCTTTTTTAGCTTATCATTTTGCTTCAGGTATAATGATGCCATTTTTTTTGTTGTCATTGTAGTAGGGTACTTTATTTTGTAGAAGTGCATTCTAGTAAGATGCTCATTTCTCTTGTACTCAACACTTAAAGTTTCAAATTGCTTGTTTTGCAGTTCGTGAGTTGGATGTACCTGGAGAAATATACGAAAAGAAGACATATCCCTTTGAGTTCTCTACTGTTGAAATGCCGTACGAGTCATACAATGGTGTAAATGTACGACTTAGGTATGGAGGTATCATGGAGTTTATCTAATAATTGAGAAAGCTTTTTTGTTTTGTGTTCTCGTCCTTTTGTGCCAAGAGTATACAATGCTCGTAGTCTTAATTTGCCTGGAAAATGGACAAATGAACCATTTGTCTACACTGAGCCTTTATTAGACTTTATGTCGCAAACAATGTTTCTCCATTGTGAATTACATTGTTTTGGTTTTATGTTTGTTTCTCAAACAAAATTGATAGATGTAGTCATACGGCCCCTACCATTGGAGCTTCAACTTCATATTGGTGCCATTGCGTTTCAGCAGCTAGTCTCAATATTATATTCAACAAATGAGCCTGTGATGGAAGGCTAAAATTGACTTCTAACTTTCTGAAAGTATCTCTTGTCATGCATGTTTGCATGAATGCGTATAACAATGCCTATCAAGGTCTATTACAAGGTAGCACCCATCAATAAGCATTGGAGTATGTTGCTTTATATTTTCCGTACTTTTTTTGGTATGAGTTAGCTACATATAATTTTGGTGTTGCAACACCCGCAACAAAATGTAGTTATGATATTTAATTTATGTAAATTTGGAAAACCTTCTTATTTTAGTTAAATATAAATTTCACTCAAAAGATTAAGGGCTGCCCATTGCATTGTACCCATATAGGTTTTCATTAAACAAGTACATGTGATTCTCATGAAGTATGAATGAAAAATTACATCAAAGCAAGGGAAGGATTATCGTGATCTCCAAATTGAATGGACATGTGGCTTTAGAAGAAGAAAACGTTTTTCTTAATTTTGCAGTAACATTAGACCTTGTTATAGCATCAACTTTCTTTAAGAAAGAGATGAACAACTGATTACTTTTAAGAATGGTTTGATAAAGACAAATTGATTATTTTGTATGAAGGAGACTACATTGATTGTGTAGTAAATATTGTAACGTCGTTCTAAGTGAGTTTAGCCACCCAACATTATCTCGTGGTTTCGCATGTGTAGATACTGAAGCTATAAAAGAAATAAGTGTACAATGAGATAAGATCTATGCTAAAGGCAGTTTTATGTTTCATCTTATTTACTTGTAACCCCTCATGGTTGATTACGTAATTTTCTGTTTATGAGTGCTCTAGGGTTTCGTCCTATATAAGGACTCCTAGACCTCCTGAATAATCAATTCATTGCATTCTTTCATCAATCTCCACATGGTATCAGAGCGACGGTTCTAGATCGATATTCTGACCTAGATCTTGCCACCACCACCAGCTTCCGTCTCTCTGCAACCGCTACCAACCCTTGTGCGGGCCCTTCTACTGCATCTAGGGCTTCACGCAATGCTCCAAGCTTGCCACGACGCCAGCCAACCATCTCCAGGCTGTTGCAGGCCCTCCGCCTGCGTCGTCGGGGCTAACGTAGCCCTTCTTCGACATCGCCAGCCCCATGCAGCACCTTTGTTGGTGTTGCAGGGCCTCCACCTGCACCACCAGGGCCGCCATATCCCCTCTCTGGACCCATTAGGCCCCTGCGACACCTTTGTTGATGTTGCGGGCCCTTCGCCTGCACTACTAGGGCTGTCACAACCCCTCTCTAGCACTGCTGGGCTCCCTTACAGTCCAGTCAGGCCCTCCGTTGGGCACTCCAGCCCTCCACCAACCACTGCCGGCCATCCCTAAGCACCTCCTTGGGCTCCTACAACCTTCCTTCAACACCGTGACCAACTTCCGCCACTGCTATGGTCTGATTTGTGGCATCCCAGCCATTGTTCACTGCTATGAAAGCATAGAAAGGGGCTGAAACGGTGAACTAGAAAGGCCTCCATAACCGCCTCCATGCTTATTTAAAGCAACAGATTTTTTAGGTCACTTTTTCTTAACCTTCGCGATCATGCTGACGTCCACTGAGATCAAGCTCGTGTACTCAACTTCTTCTATGATGGTACAAGGCATCTCTATCAAACTGAAGAACACAGAAAACCATGTGCTCTGGTCTCAATCCCTCAAAGTGTTTGTCGATGATCAGGCCAAGGATCATATTCTTACCCAGGAGCCGCTCAAGGAGACAGACAAAGAATGAAAGACCTGGTATGCTAACAATTGCCAGGTCATTACGTGGACGACCAATAGCATCCATCCAAACTCCGCATGGAATCTTATCTATAAGGATTCTGCAAAAGAGATGTGGGAGAATCTAGAAAGAACCTACTTCCAGAAGACAACCAAGCCTCGAACCTCTGATACACACATAGGGTGTCTATCGAGTTCAATGAGCCGAGTTGGCCTCAACGCAGACTCGAACTCGATAAGAAACCTAAGGCTCGAACTCAGGCTCGATAAGGGTCGAGCCTTGGATCACCACTCGAACTCAAACTCGCCGAGTTCGAGCTAACTCACGAGCCTCTTATCGAGCCTTGAGTTTCTGAGCTGGCTCATGAGCCTCAAAATGAGCTGGCTCACGAGCCTCTTATCAAGTCACGAGTTTTCGAGCTGGCTCTCGAACCTCAAAATGAGCTGGCTCATGAACCTCTTAATGAGTCATTGTTCCATTTTATACATTAAATTATGCAAATGCCATATGTAACTTTGATTTTTTATACTCTTTCGTTTGCTTTTTGGGCGAGCAAAATGTTAACCTCTATTTTATATCAATCTCAATGTGAAAGTTTCGATATTTATGTTTTCAACTTTTTATTAGGAGGGGAAACGAGTTATCGAGTCGAGTTTTCGAGTTGAACAATGCCCAACTCGGACTCGATTCGATAAGCTAACGAGCCATAAAATCCAACTCAGGCTCGGGCTCGTTAAGGTTTCGAGTCCGGCTCGTGAGCCCTTAACAAGATGAGCCCGAGTTGAGCTCATCGAGCTCGAGCTTTCCTAACAACCCTATACACACACGGATTTGGTCAGCTACTCAGGGAGATTCGAGTCTTGTCGAGTACCACGGGCTGCTAACTAGCCTTTTTTAGGAACTCCTATTTTTCCAGCTAGCATGTTGTGATCAAGAGGTGGGAGAGCGATCGGAATGACAGGTCTACTGATTCCTCTCTAGATTGCATCCATGATACAAACCTGTGAAGGATCAGTTTCTGACGGTTGACACTCTACCATCGATTGAGACCATCTTTGGTCGTCTGCAGAAACTCGAGACACCTCCTGAGCATCCTTCCACTGTACCTTCTGCAGCGACGACGACTCATGAAACATCGTCGAGAAATAGATGGTGACAAAGCTTCTAGGAGAACGAAGCCACGACTTTGGTCGTGGTCGTGACCGTGACTCAAGGTGTAGGCGTGGCTTTGGCCATGGCCGTGGACATGATTCTAATACTTTCCGATGTCCAGCGTGCACATATTGTGGACGCTGAAACCACCCATTTGAGCATTGTTAGACAAAGTTTGGCATACAACTTAATGCCAACAATGCATATGAGACAACCTAGTATGAGCCCTCTTATGATGCATCTAATGGCACGCCCGATCAACACTCTGGTGGCACACATGCATCTTTCACAACTTCCGAATACTCCCGTTTGAGGTAGCTTATGTACAATTCCAGCCCTTCCGCCAGTGATAGTACTACTACTGCTCCCACTGCTAGTCTGGCTACAACCTCAGGTACAATAGCCAACTCTGTTTCTGCTTGCAACCCTGCTTGGATTATTAACTCAGGGGCATCTACACATTTGACGAGAGAAGGTAGTTTGCTTACCCTTTCTCAACCATCTACTTCTATGAAGACGGTTCGGGTTATCAATGGGGCTCATTCCCCTGTCACTGTTGTTGGCACTGTAGAGTTGTCTAAACTCCGATTGACTAGAGTTCATTATGCTCCTGCTTTTCCTCTTAGTCTATTGTCTGTCCATAAGCTATGCACTGAGCTTAACTGTAGGATTATTTTTGATGAGTTTTGTTGTTATTTTCAGGAACCCGAACTAGAAGAATTTTTGGTGGGGGACATGAGAAGAGTGTCATCTATTATCTTGACATTTCATTGGACTCCAATTTTGTTGGCGCTGCATCTATCTTCGACGATTCTCTCCTATGGTATTGTCGCCTTTGACACCTTTCTGTCAAGGCTCTCTTCATGATGTTGCCTGAACTCTCTATGTTGAAGCCCTTTGAGTGAAAAGCATGTCAGTTCAGGAAACATCATCGAGCATCCTTTCCTGCACATATCGAGCCTCGTCGTGAAGTTCCTTTCTCTCTTGTGCATTGCGATATGAGGGGACCTTGTCCGGTCCATACTTTGAGTGGACAAACCTTTTGGGGGCTTGTGGTTTTTTATATGAGGAGGCAATGGTGGACTGACACTAGGGTCCGCCGAAGGGAAATGGCTCTCCTGTTATGTCATTTCTCACTTTTTTTCCTATCAGTGCTCTCAGAGGGTTGGATAGGTTACCTATCTCTTTTCGGTATGCCGCTCCGCGAGCAGAGCGAGAGAACGAAGTGGGCTGTGGTGATGTTGGAATTTTCACCTATTTGTATCTATTTAGTGATTAGTCTGCTAGTTTCTTTGATCCCACTCGGTCTTCCTTTTCTATTTTTTTCAAATAGTTCGACCTATCCAGAAAAATTGTCGGCCTACGAATGTGGTTTCGATCCCTTCGGTACAAGTATTTTGTTGTTTTTGTTGATGATAATAGTCGATCCTCTCGGGTCTATTTGTTAAAGGAAAGCTCGGAGATCAATAAAATCGTCAAGAGTTTCTTTCAGTATATCAAAAATGTTTTCTCCACTAGTGTTAAAATATTTCGTTTTGATAATGATTTGGAATTCACTCAACAAGACTTGACTTTCTTTGCTTTCCAGGGAACAACTATCTACCAAACATCCCGTTCGTATACATCTCAGCAAAATGGGATAGCGAAACAGAAACTTCGACATTTCTTGACAATGCTCGGTTGAGTCGGTTCCTTCTCACTCAGATGAAAGTTCCAAAAACCTAATGGGATGTGCCGTTCTTATTGCTATCCATCTTATCAACAAAGTCCCATCTTCGACCCTAAAAGGGTCTACTCCGTTTGCGTTACTCTATCCCAACGAGTCACCCTTTCCACTAACTCTGAGAATCTTTAGGTGTATAACTTTCATCCACAATTTTCATATCGTTGACAAATTGTCACCTTGACTAATCAAATGTGTCTTTCTTGATTATTCACACACCAGAAGGATTACATGTACTATGAACCTGTTGGACATCAATACTATGTTTATGCAGGCGTGACCTTCTTTGAACAAGCTAGTTTATTTACATAATTTGTCACGAATATACCTTTAGATCTTCCTCCACCAATTGTGTATAAGCGCAAGCATACATATGCACATGCTCCTATGCCTTTACCCGTTCCTTTGTTGCTGGATGACATGTCATCTTTGAGTGCTCCCACCACTATTGCCCGGGATGATCTCAGGAGCTTCCCATCGCTCTCCGTAGAACTAAGAGGCAATGTACATTTCACCACATGTCTCATTTCACTTCTACTTCTAGCTTATCATGCTCTGACAGAAGATATGCAGATGCTCTCATGACTATTTCTGTTCCCAGAGACCATCACAATGCTTTATAGGATTATGGTTGGCGACATGCAATGAATGTGAAGATGGATGCTCTCACATCTAGGGGAACACTGACCTTGTACCATGTCCCATGGGGATGAGACTTGTGGTTTGTAGATGGGTCTTCATGATCAAACAATCACCAGACAAGTCCATTGAGATACTAAAAGCTCATCTTGTGGCTAAAGGTTTCACACATGTATATGTGGTTGACTACTTCGAGACCTTCTAACCAATTGCACGGATGCGCTTTATACGGACTATTCTTTCAGTGGCTGCAAACAAGGGTTGGCCTATTTCTCAGCTTGATATGGTCAATGCTTCCCTGTACGACGATGTTGAGGAGGAGGTTTACATGATGCAGCCTCCGAGTTACGAAGTCGAGGGGGAGTGTGTGTCGACTTCGCATTGCAATCTATGACCTAAAGGCTAAAGCATAGTCCGAGGGAATGTTTTGACAGACTTACTTTTGATATCAACACTCTTGGCTTCCATAGAATGACATCTGACTATACTATCTTTGTCAGAAGACATGCTATTGGTACTGTAATACTTGATGTTTATGTTGATAATACGGTTGTCACTGGTGATGATGATGAAGGCATACTAGAGATTAAGGCTTTCCTTCAGAAGGTCTTTGTTATGAAGGATCTTGGTCAAGTTCGCTACTTCCTTGTCATAGAAGTGATATGCACTATAGAGAGACTAATCTGTCATAGAGAAAATAATGCTTGGATATCCTAATTGAGGATGGATTACTTGGATGTAAGCCTTCTGATATCCCTGCAGACTTGAGGAAGCCCTCCACTTCAGCTGATCCTATTTTTGAAGATACTACATGGTACAAGCCTAGTGAGAAAACTACTTTACCT
Organism: Ottelia alismoides; assembly: GCA_037367405.1. Classification (NCBI taxonomy): domain Eukaryota; kingdom Viridiplantae; phylum Streptophyta; class Magnoliopsida; order Alismatales; family Hydrocharitaceae; genus Ottelia; species Ottelia alismoides. The sequence continues at coordinate 184,751 of JAZKJV010011701.1, read as the reverse complement.
TATTATCACTAGACTGGATTATCCTATGATGTGACCAGAGCCATCCAACACATGGAGCAACCATGTTATTATTATTGGCAAGATGTCGTTCAGATCCTGCATTACTTGAAGGAGTCATCAGGACAAGGCCTTTTCTATGGGGCAAATGACCACACTGATGTAGTTGCATATGCTGATGCAGGTTGTGCGAGTTCACATGAGGATCGTCGCTCTATTTTATGATATGCTGTGATGGTTTGATGAAATCTTATCACTTGGAGAAGTTAGAAGTAGATTGTAGTCTCCATATCCAGTACAGAAGCAAAACACTTGGCGATGGCTCAAGTTGCTTGTGATATTACTTGGTTACTCGCCTTTCTACATGAACTTTGTATTGTTGTCACTACTTTTGTTCCTCTATATTGTGACAACAAATCTGCTACATACATTGCTACGAACACTATGTTTCATAAGCGGACCAAGTCAAGGATGCAAGAAACATTTTCAACGGTGGTTTAAACGCATGCAGATGTCGACCACACCGATTAGTCAAAGTCGGGCTCATATGCCGGTGGACCGTAAAAATGGGGTTAAAAGGCCATTTAAACGGAGTTATGCTATCGTTTAAACAGAGTTAAGCGGAGTTTAAATGGTCTTATGCATTATCCATGATTTTTTTGGATTCATGCTATGAATTGTAATTGTTTATGTTGTCTATTTTGACATTTGGCTATGGATTCTAGTTGTATATGCTTTCTATTTTGATAATTGGATGAAAAATTCCTTGGACTTCAAAAAAAATTCAAAACAAAAAACCGAAGAGTGTCCCCCCCTTCCTTTGGACTTCAAAAAAAATCCTTGAATTTGATAATATTTGAGCTATATTTTGAATATGTGATTATATTTTTTAATTTATTTATATTTTTTTATTAATTATATATGTAATATTTTTTATTAATAAAAATGCAAAACCCCATAACTCGTTTAATTTCTGTTTAAACTTTTGCATACCGTTTAATCAGTAATCAATGACCCTACCAACTTAATACCGACTACCGTTTTTTGCAACCTTGGACCAAGTACATAGAGATTGACTGCCACTTTGTTCGTGATGTCGTACGAGGAGGGAAGATTACTACCATACACATTTCAGTCGATCTCCAGCTTGCATATGCATTTACGAATGCCCTACGAAAGAAGCGCCTCTCGTGGATAACTTCCAAGTTGGGCATGATCGATAGATATGCTCCAACTTGAGGGTAAGTGTTAGAGACAATTTTACGTTTCATCTTATTTACTTGTAACCCCTCGGGACTGTTTATATAATTTTCCATTCACGAGTGCTCTAGGGTTTCATCCTATATAATGACCCCTAGACCTCTTGAATAATCAACTCATTGCATTCTTTCCTCAATCTCCACAATCTAAATGGTGGAATCTTTAAAAGAAAAGGTAAAGTTTTAATGATAGGATGGTAAAAAGAAAAGGGAAAGTTTTAATGATAGAATGGTAAATTGGATCTTGCTGGAAACATAGAGTTGGCATTTAATGGCTAGTGTGTTAAATACGTTGAAAAACAACTTTATGTATACCCAAGGAAGGTGCACTGATGAATTTCAGAGGTGCAATTGTTTTTGGACTTACTGTATAAAGCTCTCATCTTCTTCTTACCTAAGGTACATGTGGTCACTCACACCGAGGAGTATCGACCTATTACGTTGTCTAATAGGATCTAGCGCATCTTAACGAAGGTGCTTGTTAATCGTATCCGACGAGTGTTGCAATGTATCATTTCCCCCCTTCAGACGGCTTTTATCTCGGGTCAAGTTATGATGGACAATTAGGTTATAGCTAATGAACTTGTTACAAATTGGAAGAGGTGTCAAATAAGGGGCCTTATTTGGATGATTGATTTCTCAAAGATTTATGACAATATTGATTGGAGATTTCTCAAAGAAAGGGGGTTTCCTGACACTTGGATAACGTGGAGGAAACAATTTTTATGAGGACCACTTCTTTTTCTATCTTGGTAAATGGCAAGTCTAAAGGTGGCCAGTTCTAGCCTCAGAGGGGGATTTGCCAAAGATACCCCTTGCATCCTATTTTTTGTGATTATTGCAGATACTCTAGTTATTCTTGTGAGGAAAGCTTTTTTTGGCTTCACAAACGATTTCATGCATGGTGACATCTCCATCCCTTTGTTGCAATATGTTGATGATATAGTGCTTTTTATTGAAGGTGGTATTCGTGAGGTTCGTGGCATGTCGATCATGCGTTTTTGGTTCCATCTTGGGTCTTAAGATAAATAGAAGCAAGTCCTCACTCGTTCTTTTTGGTCTCTCTTGGACAGTGTTGCAAAAGTAGGTATTCAATATTCAGTCGGAATGATCATTTGAATAAAGAATAAACAACAATCGGACAAGTATTCAAAATTTGATATAATTTTGCTGTGAGTCTTATCTCGGGACATCACCTTCTTTTCCTTAAAAAACTATTCAAAATTCTTCACTTATATATGTATTTTTAAATTATTTTAACTGTAAAAATTATATCAAATACATATATATTCTATATAAACATATATATGGTCTTCAGTTAAGAAGATAAAAGTCCCATATAAATTTTATGCAATTAGAACCCGTGAAAATAAAAATAATTTTAGGTAACCAATAGTCAGCTAGACGATCAAATATCAAATAGTCAGATCGACTATTTGGTAAGTCTGGATATTGATTGCATACTAATTATTCAGTTGGTCACCTCACTGCACCTCATAGTCGATCCGACTATTCGGTTCAGTCGATCGACTATTACAACAATGCTCTAAGGAGGTTATGGAATGCAATGCTACCCATGGAACTCCCATTTCAAGTCTTCCGATGCAATACTTGGGACTTCCCCTCACATTCAAGAGGCTCACAAAGGTTTAATACACCCCCTGATTGAGAAGTTGGAGAGGCACATAGCTGGTTGGAAGTCTTCCATCCTATTGAAGGGTGGTAAGCTTGTGCTTATCAACTTGGTGTTGTTGGATATTTCCATTTTCTTCATGTCAGCTATGACTCTCGATGGGGGTAAAACAACAATTGAAGAAGATTTCGCCGTGATTTCTGTGGCCAGGTGTTCTCCAGGAAGCCCGTAATTTTGTGCTAGTAGCTTGGGATACGGTCACCACATCTAAGCACAGTGGTGGACTTGGAATTAAAAGAATAAAGGAGCTAAGCAAAACTCGCATCATGAAGTGGGTGCTTAGGTCTTGGGGAGCTTAGGATGATCTTCCGACCAGGTTGTCGCATGGTATTTATGGTTGGGACATGAACTTGATTGTCGGCCCAAATATGACACTGACACCTTCGATTTTTGACAGGGCGTATGTAATGTGGTACCGATTATTCGAGGGATGATGAAAACTAGCTTTGGGGGATGGAACTTTTGTTTGTTTTTGGAAGGATGACTAGACGAGTGATGGATTATTGGCGATCAATACCCTTGATCAGGTGCACTTGCGAGTGGCTAGGATGCTAGAGTGGTTGATGCACGAGGAAATGTGTTTCGAGTTTTTCATAGCAACATATGGAGGATTTCGTTTTTTTAAATAAGCGGGAGAAACATGCACATATGCCTGCTCTAAGTTTTGAACCCTGGTCTTTTACGTGGCAAACACACTGCACTACCAGCAGATCATTGAAGTGGGTTTGTAGATGATTTCATGAGGATTATATGTTACCTTGGTGAGTTTGATGGTCCCTCTCATGGTAGAGATGGTCGGAAATATGCTTATGGGGGGTTTTCCATGCGAATAGCTTACCACTTCGTTTAATATGGTTGTGCTTTTCAAGAGGGAGATTCGGGAGTGTAGGGGTTGACCTAGGACGAGGTCCAAGTTGAGATTGTGTGCTTAGATCTGTTGAAGGACACTTGAGAGATGTCAGAGGAGAGGACAACAAGAGGCGAGCATTGCCTCATTCAGTTAGAGGAGAAGAAGAGGGGGATTGAGTGCGCAAAAGTGGGTGAAGGAATGGATGCAAATGCATGATACTTCTACGTGGAGGGTGGAGGAACCACAGTAGGGTGATCTCGATTGATGTGGATAGCGAGTTGGAGGGTATGCATGCCACTGGGGATGGCGATGTGGCATCATTTATGCGAGCTTATCATGCATGTTCATGGTGGTGTGGTGCCAAACAGGAGGGTAGAGATGTTTCACGGCTGTCTGAGATCTCAGTCGAGGAGTTGACATGGCATTTCTCTTTGGTGGAGGTTTGGAGGGTGGTTTTCAATCTGAATGCGGATGGTTCGTCCAGTCCAGATTGCTTTCTAGATTTTTTTCCAAGTTTTGGATTCTGGTTGACCAAGATGTTTTGGTGGTTGTGGAGGAGTTGCAATAGGGAAACCGAGAGCCTAAACCTCTCTTCTGTTTCTTTTACTGAAGAAGGATGTGGTATGTAGGGTAGAGGACTTGTCCATATTGCTTTGTCGAATACCATATATTTCATCTTGACGAAGGTATTAGTAGCAGGTTACGGGAGATCCTGGATTCTATTATTGATCCCACACAAACAACATTCATCCCAAGCAGACATATTATGGATGGAGTTGTAATGCATCGAAGATGATTGTGGAATATAGCCAAGGAAGACCAAGAAATTTCCATGGAAGGCTGATTTCTACAAGACTTTCAACTTTGTAGATTGGAGATTTATTTGGATGTTATTGCATCGGAGGCATTTTCCTGGTGATTGGACTGCTGAAGAGAAATGCGACTACATCGTCTTCTGTTGTTCTGGTTAATGGAATGCACATGACTGGTTTCTTTCCACTGCCAGAGAGTTCATCAAAGTTTCATGCTGGCACCTTTGTTATTTGTTTGTGGCAAATGCACTTGCGAGGATGGTCATCTAGGTGGTGGATGGTAGCTTTTTTGCTAGATTTGGCGTTCATGATATCTCAATGCTGGTTTTACAGTATACTGAAGACAATTTTTTTTTTGTGGAGGGCGATGGGGCAGCAGATGGAGTTGCTCTATTATTGATCCCACATTTATCTCATCTTGGCGAAGGTATTAGTAGCAGGTTGCGGGAGATCCTGGATTCTATTATTGATCCCACACAAACGACATTCCTTCCAAGCAGGCGCATAATGGATGGAGTTGTAATGCCTCGAAGATGATTGTGGAATATAGCCGAAGAAGACCAAGGAAATTCCATGAAAGGCTGGCTTCTACAAGACTTAGAACTTTGTAGGTTGGAGATCTATTTGGATGTTATTGCGTCGGAGGCGTTTTCATGGCGATTGGACTGTTGAATGAAAGACACGTGACCACATCATCTTATGTTGTTTTGGTGAATGGAATTCATGTGAGTGGTCTCTTTTCACTGCCAGAGAGAGTCAGTCATCAAAGTTTCATGCTGGCACCTTTGTTATTTGTTTTTTTGGTAAATGCTCTTGCGAGGATGGTCACCTAGATGGTGGATGGTGACTTTTTTCCTAGATTTAGCGTTCATGATATTTTAGTGCCGGTTTTACAGTATACTGAAGACAATTTTTTGTGTGGAGGGCGATGGGGGCAGCAGATGGAGTTGCTCTAGTGCTTGAGCTGTTTAGGTAGGATTCTAGATTGCGGATCAGCCATGACAAATCGGCTTTTGTTCCGTTTGGGATGAACGATGGAAATGTAGCGGTTTGTGTGCATTCCCTATAGACACCGAGATGGGTGCTCCTGATTACTTACCTGGTTTGTCTCTGGTTAATGGTGGATTGAAGCAGTCAGATTGGCTTCTTGTAATGGAGAATACCGAGAGGAAGTTGGCTGGTTAGCAGGCTGCCTGATTATCAAGGATCTTTTTCCCATCTACTCATCTCCTTTCGATTGGTGTTAGGAGAGACTTGAGGCATAGATGAGGAAGTTCTTTTGAGCTTCGTCTGGGGAGTTGCATGGACTGCCACTGATGGGTTGGAAGACCCTGATGCTCAATGAGGAGAATATAGGCTTAGGGTTCTTGAGTTTGGAGGATATGAATGGGGTTGCTGGCGAAGTGGTGACTCGAGTCAGGGAGGTGGCTTTGATTCATTGAGAAAGATGGTACCCATCATTTATGGAGTCAATTTGGATCTCTGGTTGCATGTTGGGGTGGTGAATGGACCGTCGAACTTTTTTGATGGACATTTGTTCTGTCCGTCCTCGGGTTGCACCACTCATGAAAATGGTTTTGGGGATGGGAGGAGCTTCCGATTCGGATGGATGATTGCACTAGACAATGTGCACTTGGTGTGCTTATCTAAATGCTAATCTAGCGACTGATGGAACCTTCTCCTTAAGGGAGTACAAGGATGCAGATGGGTGGCTCCCTCGATCGTGCTACTGATGGATGATCGCACTAGACAATGTGCACTCGGTGTGCTTATCTAAATGCTAATCTAGCGATTGATGGGACCTTCTCCATAAGGGAGTACAAGGATGCAGATTGGTGGCTCCCTCGATCGTGCTCCACTGAAGAACCGATGTTTTGCAGAATTTCTGCTTCTTTTGGAAGCTTTCCTTTGATGGATAGATTGTCAAAGAGTCCAAACTGTTGGACATGGGTGGATGATCACTTCACTATTCTGAAGGTGTACAAGTCTTTCGACGCAAAAGCATTCTTTGAACCTAGAGTGTGTCTTATCAGTAGAAACAAGATTGGATGTGGAAGGTGCCATTGCGTGTTCAGATCTTCGTTTGGATTTTGAAGAGGGACCAATTATAGTCTGGAGAGCGCAGAGTCGTGTTTTTCCAAACATTGATGGGACATTCAACATTTTTATACAATTGTTGAGGTTGACCATCTGTTCTTTGTATGCAATATGTGGAGGGATGTTTGGGCAGCGGCTCACATTGGCTCGGTGGCAACAGTGGATTTATATGCCTTTTGGGAATCCATTGACAGATTGGGCCACATGCTTGGACCAGTCAAGATCTAGAGTGCAGTTGTTCTATGGCCCTTATGGTTGGTGCAGAAGGGGGTAATTTTCTGGGGGGGGGGGGATGTATGTAGAAAATGTGCTAGAGCATGCCAAAAGCCTTTGAGCTTCTTGGTCCTTGTGATTATGAGATTTGATTTTTGTGAATAAATAAAAATTGTGGGTGGGCATCTTTCCCAACATCGTGCTCTCTTTCTGTAAAAGATAATGGTTGTAGTTAAGATAAATAGCTTTGGTTGATGTGTGCCCACACAAAATAGCATTATATTCATAAAAAGAGTATCAAGGAAAAGGATGCTTTAAAATCACTAGAAGATAAAATGAGAGAAACTTGATAATGATTTGTACCTATGCTAAGGCCATCTAATGTTCCTGTTTGAATTTGTGAGAAGTTGAAGAACCTTGTAAGAGGGGCCAAGAAGACCAAATAATTGTTGGAAGGAGACTATCGGTAAGTGTTGGGAAAATAGAAAGAGTTGTTTATTCCTTGGACCCTAGGTTCTCTTATATAGGGAGAGACCTTTAGGCAAATTACATAAAGCAGACAGAAGAACATAAAATATATAAACGATACATAAATATGAAATATATATCTACACCCCCTCAAGATGGATCATAGATATCTATCATGCTCAGCTTGGACGAACACTTCTAGAAGGGCCCTCTAAGTAGGGCTTTAGTGAAAATGTTTGCCGTTTGGTCCTCTGAGCTGATATGAGATGTAGCAATGAAGTTCTTTTGAATCGTGTCACGTATATAATGGCAATCAATGTGCTTTGTCCTCTCGTGGAATACATGATTATTAGCAATAAATAAGGCTGCTTGATTGTCGCATTCCAACGACATAGGAAGATGTACATCTATATGTAAATCAGTTAGGTTTGCTCGAACCCACATCATCTCTGTACATGCTTGTGCCATAGCTCTATACTCAAATTCAACACTAGATCTAGCAACAACAGTTTGCTTCTTACTTTTCCATGAGACTAGTAAGTCTCCAACAAATATAGCAAATCCAGACGTGGACTTCCTGTCCTTAGGGCACACTGTATAGTCTGCATCTGCGCATGCTGGAATGGTAATAGATCTACCCTTTTTGAATAGCAACCCTACACATGGAGATGGTTTAAGATACCTTAGTATCATTTGTATTGCATCCATATGAACCTGGCGAGGTTGTTCCGTGAATTGGCTCACCCGATTGACTGCAAACGAAATATCGGGTCTCGTAATGGTAACATAAAGAAGCTTTCCAACCAGCTCTCGACATCTCCTCCCGTCAACCTCATTGGTATCATCATCATAGAGCTTCATGCTTAGATCCATGAGTGTAGTTGCAGGTCTACATCCAAGCATACCTGTGTCACTTAGCAGGTCAGTAACATATTTTCTCTGAGTCATTACAAGCCTCTGTTGATTTCTGATAAACTCTAATCCCAGAAAATATCTAAGAGCTTCTAGATCCTTGGTAACAAATTCACGACCCCGAAATTCTTTCTCCCTCTTTATTCCCTGCATATCATCTATTGTAATAAGAATGTCAACCACATGCACCATAATAGCAGTCATACCTCTCGATGTTTTCTGTATAAAAAAGGAGTGATATGCATTTAATCATTTGTACCCTTGTGACTCAAATGAGTCTGAGAGCTTCTGGAACCAAGCTCTAGGGCTCTGCATAAGGCCATAGATCACCTTATGAAATCTACACACCTGTAAACACTCTCCTCAACAGCAAATCCCAACGGCTGTTGCATGTAGACTTCCTCTTGAAGATCACCATACAGGAATGCATTCTTGACATCTATCGAAGTACAACAACAGAGAGTAGCATTCGTAAGGTGGAATGACGAGCAATTGGAGAGAAAGTGTCAAGATAATACACCATGTATATCTGAGTAAACCCTCGTGTAACCATGCACGCCTTGTATCTGTCGATGCTACCATCTGTATTTTGCTTCACTGTAAAAACCCATTTACTACTTACTATAGATACTCCAGTAGGAGCTGGGATGAGGCTCCAAGTACCTCTCGACTAAAGAGCAGGCATCTCGTCCTCCATAGCTAAATGCCACCGATCGTCCTTCAGAGCCCCTTGATAATTCCGTGGAATGGCCATGACTGATAATGCAATTGCAAAGTTCGTAAAATCGCTAGTCAAGCGATCAAAGGAGACCATGGATGTTATAGGATATGACGCGCAACTATTCTTCTGCTTTCGAAGCACTATAGGTAAGTCCAAATCAGCACCCTCCACATTTGTCCTCTATGAAGAATTCTGCTCAGGTAGACCATTAGACCCATCATTAGAAACTGTGTTTTCATAACATACCTCATGCGTGCTTGAGCGGTGACCATGAGCAGAAGCAAGCCGACAAGTATAGTGATGCGGCAATGGTGGAACTGGGACTGTAGTAGTAAGTGGAAGTGGCGTAGGTAGTGGTGGTGGCGGCGGTGGTGGTAGTGAAGGAGGTGATGGTTGTGGTGAAGGAGGTGATGATGGTGATAACTGATCACTTGTAGGAGAAAAGTACATCACAGACTCGAAAAAAGTGACATCGACACTAACGTAATACTTCCTACCCATTGGATCATAACACCTATACCCTTTCTGTGTCATGGAGTACCTGACAAAGACACACTTGACAACTCTAGGAGAGAGCTTGTCAATACTTGGGGACAACTGGTGGATGAAGGCGACTGAGACAAACACATGAGGAGTAAGTGAGAACAATTCCTTTTTAGGAAAGGCAAGAGAGAGGAATTTTCTCACCCAAGACCGATGAGGGCATGCGATTAATAAGATAGCATGCCGTTAGAACAACGTTGCCCCAAAAAGAATGAGGAGCACGGCTCTGAATGAGAAGCGTAACATCAAGCAAATGACGATGCTTCCTTTTTGTAATACCATTTTGTTGGAAAGTATATGCACATGATGTTTGATGAATAATACCTTCGGTTGAAAAGTAATTGGAGAGAGTATTAGTACAAAATTTCAAAGCATTATCAGTTCTCACAATTTTCACAAAAGTAGAAAACACATTTTGTACTTCGGTTAGGAAATTTTTGATAACATCTCCAGCTTCAGATTTATTCTTTAATAAAAAGACCGAAGACAGATGAGAAAAATCTTCAATCGCAACCAGATGTAACATGTGTCCCTGGTGATCAGGAACACGATTGGGACCCTAAATATCTACATGAAACAACTCAAAAATAGAGCTACTGCTCTGATTATGACGACTGGGGAAGGTAAAATGATGATGCTTTCCCAACTGACATGCCTGCTACTGAAAGGACGTGTGAGGCGAGATCTGACGTAAAACACGACACAATTTCTGGAGTGAGAGATGACCAAAATGCAAGTGCCATGTAAATGGTGAAGCAGGTCCAGCAGAAAGAGAGGAGATTCTAGCATAGGCAAGGTTGCAGAATTTGGTAGTCGGTACTCGGTCAGCGGGGTCATTGACTAGAGATTAATCGACAGTCGGACGACTAATCAGATTTAGTCGGCTATTAGTCGATTTTGAATTTTTTGAATTATTTTAATATATAAATAATTTCTATACATATATTTTTATATATTTACAGTATAAATCATTTTTATACATATATTTTTATATATTTGCATAGATTTGTACATTTTCTATACTATCATAAAGAAACAAAATATGTAATTGACTTTAAATACAACATTAAGCATATTGGAATAAGTTCGATTTTAAAAAAAATAAAAAAATAAAAGAACCTCTATGTAAAAGTCGACCGAGTAGTCGGCCAACTAGGCCTAGTTGAGTCGGCTATCCCCTTGACTTGACTAGTCGGCCTAGTCGGCCGACTTTTACAACAGTGGGCATAAGGAGTTCAAACTAGGCGATAGAGACCACCCTGCTTACGACCACGCCCAATTACCTTGCCCGTAAGGATGTTCTGAAAAACAAGAGAGGATGGGTCAAAAATGGCTCGACAAAGTAAATCCTTTGTAATTTGACTAATGGACACCAAATTCATAGAGAAATCAGGTGCATGTAACACATTCTGTAGATGCGTAGAGGGTGTCAAGCTAATCTCCCATTGTCCAGTGATTGGGGAATGAGTCCCATTTGCAATAACCACAGTTCATCCTGAAGGAACCTGTCTGTAGGCTGTAAGTTGTCACGTCTCCGCACAAGTGATGTGTGACACCAGAGCCCATAATCCATTCTATAACATCAGATCCACTACTGCTAGTGAGTGCATAAGTACTACTTGAGGTACTGGAGGAGGCTGAAGCAGCTACATCTGAATGACCCCCCGGGGACGACGAAGACGTCACAGGATCGGCGTGAGGTATAATGACCCTCAATCATGCTACAAAGATCATCAAAACATTGATCCAAAGAGGAAGCAACTGGGGGCTCAATCTGTTCAGCCACTTGAGCAGAGGCAGGGAATCCATGCTTGGAGCAGCATGTATCCTTTGTATGTCCAGGACGATGGCAGAAAGTACATGGCTGACGAACACGACCTCCTCTTCCCCGAGGTCCACGGCCATGAAACTGAGAAGAGCATCCGCGACCTCGAGAAGCCGCCATTGCTGAAGAATTATGACTGGCATTAGTAAATGGAACAATGATCCTACTGAGCCTGCAGAAGGCTTCCTCCATGGGAGGAATAGTCGCATCTGCCAAAATCTGAGAACGAGCTACCTCACATTCATGATCAAGGGCTGCCAGGAATACACCAACCATGTTAGCATTCCTATACGTTGTTAACCCCTCAGGATCCGAGTACCCGTTTACGACAAAATTCGCAATAATTCATTCACATTGATCGCAGAAGTTGTAGAAAAAGCAGAGAAAATTTTTCGCGTAATTATGACATTCATTTCCATCACACATTACCACAAATTAAAAGAGACAATGGCACCAAAATTTTCTTTTCATTAATATTCATATCAAGTTACAACATGTACAAGGATCTTTCATTACAACATATATCCCAAGGTGTGATACAAAAGAGATAACATTTACATCATTATCTGAACAAAACTAAGACAAAGTAATTCATACCGTCGGGTATAAACTCTATCTCCTGGAAGCATGTATATACTGAGCGGCTACTGAACTGCAGGCTGTTTGCCTGCCACACACAATAGGAAAGAAGAGGCGTCAGCCATTGCTGGTACCTCCCTAAAATATATATAAATAACTTGACATTTAATATGTGCAAAAGAGAGCAAGTAGAAAGGTGGTATAAGTAAAATCTACATCTACTTGCGTAAGTAAAAAGGAGTTTCAAATTGTTTGTAATGCATTTCTAATGACTTTCCCCAGAACCCGGCATTTCCCATATGTAATATATTTCTATAGCAGTTGCGTAATCATGAGTGTATGAGTGGGAATGCATATATCATTTTCTTTAGAGATTATGTTGGTGAGTGAAAAATGGAAAAGTTGAGATTGTAGAGATCTATTAATTTATTTAAATTCTTGGGTAGAGAGAATGGTCTTTTGATCTTAACTTCTCAAATTCTCAACTTCAACGTTTCAGATATAGCTCCAGATGTTGTAGATGTAGATATGGATGATCTAGATATAGAATCGCCAAATCTGTTTGGCGAAGTAACTCAAGCGGTGAAGAAGCCTGCAAATGGCTCTTCCGTCTCGCCCTCTAATTGGAAGCGCGGTCCAATAGAGGGATAGGTCTATTCTCCAACTACGCCACTGAGACGGGTGAGAGAGACTCCCTAGAAAAGTCGCTCTAGAAAACTGCCCGACTAGTACGGGCGGACGAGCTCGTACGAAAAACTGAAAAAAAACAAGGATCCCCCGCCTGGGTATCCTAAAACAGGGTCAACGGAACTGGTCTATAGTCAGGATCCCAACGAGGCGTAAAAACATTGCGAGCTCGCGTAAAAACCGAAAAGAGACTGGGATCCTAGACCCGCGCACTTGGCGGCCGCTGCCCAAACTGGACTTCCTTTCCTCCCGCCCAGTTGAGGGTCACCGCGCCCTCGCACGGTCAGGTGTAAGGGTCACCATGACCGGCAGATTTATATGATATCACTGATTCATCACCGTATCCTCTTACTAGACTCATCATTCCTTTCTCAATATCTTGTATGGCTATCTTTTACGGATCTAGGTATTTTGCCAATAATTTTATCAATGCACTTGATCGTAGATTTAATTCTTCCAATAGCAACAGATTGTGTTAATTGAAAATTCATAAATGGTAAAGATTATTTGAAAGATAAATCTTCTAAGAACTTCATAGCCTGAGATGATACTATTTCCTTTCTACGATCTTTTATTTTAAAGACCAAAACCACAGGTGAGATAAAATACCAAATATGAGTGTCAAAATATTTAATGCTTTAATAAGGAGAACAGTTCATATCCATCTATATATATGGAAGACATAAGCCTTATTGTACAAGGAGCACGAAATCAGCTAAAGTAAAAATAACAAGAACATATACTTAGTAGCTACAAGTTTTTTTTTAAACATACGACTGAACTTAACTTCTGAATCCTTGACTGCGTTCATCTCATGACGTTCATCCCATTACTCAATTATTTCATTTTGTCAGTTTTTCTAAAAGAAGTTTAATTATGAATGAGGAGCTTGATCTGCTACTAAAATTATTGAGCATAATTTAAAAAAACCCAGTGACTATTTAATTATATATAAATGTAATGAAATAATTATTTACGGAAGGTTCCTGTTGTCATTAGATGTCAAAGTAAATCCTTAATATGAGATGCCCAGTCAAATAACATGTATAGTAAATTAGTAATAGAGAGTTTATGTAAGCAGAACATATACGTCCTAAATCCGTCTTCATAATAGCAATTAATGACCTTATAACGTGTAACAAAGAAAGTTTTCTTTTGGACATATATGTTGCAGATAACAGGTGATTGGTCTATAATTAAGATTCAATGTACAGACATTTTATCATAGTCTGATTTCTGATTTCAGGCCAATCAAAATATAGTTGAATGGTAGTAATTAACCATCCATTATAGGTTCTGTATATTCAGATGTTTATTTTTATTTTTATTTTTATTTTTTTTTAAAAATTTTCTCACAAACCTTAGTCTTTGGATAGTGCTCTCAGATGTATTCATGTTGGTGAAAAACAAAAACCTAATATGATAAGTAATAAGGTTATAGCTATAATTAGTAGGAAAACAGTGTGGTCTTTAACTTTAGGCATCCCTTAATATATGATTCCAGTAGCTTCTATGGCTAAATTGCCGAACCATATCCGATCCACTTCGCAATGTATTGATAAAAAGAGGGAATTTACTCCTGCCTACCAGAAATGTTTAACTTGTGCTTAAATATTACTGGAATAAGATTATCATACAACATTATAGCATACACCTAATAAAATTTATCAATTAAAACATATCCAGACTTTAAAAAATAACTTTAATTTTGGCATTCTCAGCCTTCAATTTAAGGCGGAAGAGAGAAAAATAAATCACAATGGAACTAAAATGCATGAGATACATGCATGGCAGCAAGAGGTAGGCTGGAGATGGTACCTTTTTGATCTTGGATTTTGGATGGCCAGTGATTGGATCAAATCATGCAGCAGGAGCTCTCAGCAGCAGCTGCCTTCTGAGAGGAACAATAGAAGATCCAACAGCTGAAGCAGGTGATTTGAGGCTGATGGCTGCCTGCTGCAGCTCTCCTTCAATGACTGTGCAGTGAGGAGATGAAGGGAAGTTCCAGCAGAAAGGGCTGGAAATGAGAGCTCCCTACGACTAGAATTAGAGAAGATAGCTTGGTGTAGCACTTCCACGGCTGGGAATGAAGGGCTGGACCTGAGAAAAAAATTTAGGAACTTTGGGCCTTCGTTGGAATTTGGAGGAGAAATTCTGGGAACAGTAGAATACAAAAGGGGAGAGGAAGATGGAATTGTTTTGGAGATTTTGAGAAAACGGAGGGTCGGTTTGGTCTTATATAGAAAGGGGGAGTTCAAGGGGTAGTGCCAAGTGGGGAATAGAAAGCCATGTGGCTTTTCTAGAAAAAATGCACTGCAGCATTTTTTTACTGGATTTTGACTGACGTCAGTTACTATAGTCACAAAATATTCTGAACAATAACAGTTTGTTGTTACTTAGAATTTCTAATTTATTTTTTTAAATATTTGTTTAACCTATTTAAAATCGCCCGCATTTGCACCTCGGGCCTCGGATTTTGCCGTATAATATCTCGAATTGGATTGTCTTGGGACGACGATCAATTTGAGTATAATATTGATATACTTTCGGTCGGGTTTGGATGCCCGAAATTTTCGTGATACGGTTTCGGTTTGAGGTTAAATTTTACGATTTTAAAAATATCAAACGACCTCCGATTGACGAACGGTCGATTCCGTTGGTCTTGTATCGTCGAATCGGATCTAATGACGGTTTCGGTTCGTTTCGCGGTTTCCGAATTTGCGTCGCGGCTTTTCACGGCGCGCGTTACGGTGTGACCGATTTTCTGTCGATTTCGCCCGAACGACTTTTGATTCATGATCAATTGGTCGTTTTAGGTTGTTTAGTATTGACCGACAACGTTTTGGGTTCATTAGACCCAAAATCGGACGACTTCGGGTTTGATTGGAAACGGGATGCTACAAATATAAAAACCTCAAAGGGAGTCTCGTCCTCGAGACTCGAGTCAAGGTTAATAGGTATCTTGTTTGGATTTAATATGGTCATAAAAACCTCAAAGGGTTTTGAACCCATAAAAACCTCAAAGAGAAAACAAGACATATATTTATAATTTATCTAATTACAAAAGCTTGTTTTGATGATTACATCAGAATAGCTGCGGGTATCGTGCCCGCATGTCGGCTTCAGTCTCCCATGTTGCTTCTTTGACGCCGTGTCGGTGCCATAAAACCTTGACCAATGAAATCTCTTTGTTGCGAAGCTTCTTCTCAGCGCGGTCAAGTATCTGGACTGGTTTCTCCTCATAGGTCAGATCCGTCTCTACGTCGAGATTCTCGTAACTGATAATATGTCGAGGGTCGTGCACATACTTCTCAGGTTGGATATGTGGAAGACATCATGAATAGCCGATAGATGTGGAGGAAGGGCTACTCGGTATGCAACCTTCCCCACTCGAGCAAGAATCTCGAACGGTCCAACATATCGCGGCGCCAACTTGCCACGAACACCGAATCTCTGCACTCCCTTCATGGGAGATACTCGCAAAAATACCCAGTCTCCGACCTGTATTTACAGGAATTTTATTAATACGTGAGATTATGTCAAATTTATAATAAAAGAAAGAGAAGAAGATTGGATACCTGAAATTCCAAATCTCTTCTCCGACGGTCTGCATAGCTCTTCTGGCGACTCTGTGCCGTCAGAAGCCTCCGTCTCACAAGATCAACAGCTCTCGTAGTCTCCTCCAGGAGATCTACGGAATAGAGAGCATGATCACCTACCTCACGCTAACTGAGAGGTGTGAGGCATCTCCGCCCGTATAGGGCTTCGAATGGTGCCATGCCAATACTGGAGTGATAGCTGTTGTTGTACGTGAACTCCACTAACGGCAAATGGTCCTTCCAGGACCCTTTCCACTCTAAAGTGCAAGCACGAAGCAAATCCTCTAGTGTCTGAATGGTGCGTTCACTCTGACCGTCAGTCTGTGGATGATATGCAGAACTCATCTTCAGCTCTGTTTGTAGTGCTGACATGAACTGATGCCAATAATGAGATGTAAATCTCGAATCCCTGTCAGACACCACCTCTCGTGGTATACCATGTAGCCTGATAATGTTATGTACATAGAGCTTGGCCAACCTGGATGGAGTGTAAGTCGTGTTGACATGTATGAAATGGGCTGACTTGGTCAACCTATCAACAACGACCCAAATGAAATCATGGCCACCCGGTGTCTTCGGCAATCCCGTGACAAAATCCATAGAAATGCTCTCCCACTTCCACTCGGGAATGGGGAGAGACTGCAGTAATCCTGGCGGTCTCCTGTGCTCAGCCTTGACCATCTGACAAGTCATGCATCTGCTAACATGTAGCGCCACATCGCGCTTCATTCCATCCCACCAGAAATGTCGACGCAGATCACGGTACATCTTCGTACTGCCTGGATGGATAGATAACCGTGAACTGTGTGCCTCATCGAGAATGTCTCTACGAAGCTGCTCATCATTGGGTACAACGACCCGTCCTGCCTTCCATAAAATAGACTCCATCACAACAAAGTCGTCAAATTCGTCCTTGACGGCGCGCATGTATCTATCATGAATCCAAGGATCGGTCTTCTGGCCCTCAACAATACGATCCCAAAGACTGCTGTATCGTGGAGGCACGACGGTAGAAATGGACGCGCTCTCCTGAGGATGCCAATCGGTCAAAGCAGCAAGCGTATCCCATGTATATAGCCAGTTTGCCGTACCATCAGCATGCGCTCTCCTGCTAAGTGCATCAGCTACCACGTTTCCCTTACCGGGATGGTAAGAGATCGTGCAATCATAGTCCTTCAGCAATTCGAGCCATCTGCGCTGCCTCATGTTCAGCTCCTTCTGATCAAAGATGTACTTCAGACTCTTGTGATCTGTGAAAATCTCGAAGTTCACCCCATAAAGATAGTGGCGCCATATCTTCAAGGCGAAGACAACTGCCGCCAACTCCAAGTCATGTGTGGGGTAGTTCCGCTCGTGCGGTCTCAACTGCCGTGATGCATAAGCAATCACCTGTCCTCTCTGCATCAACACTGCTCCTAGACCTTCTCCAGATGCATCTGTGTAGACTGCATAGTCCTGAGTGCCTGAAGGAAGAGCAAGAATAGGCGCTGTAGTCAATCTCTCCTTCAGTGTCTGGAAGGCCTGCTCACATGAATCGTCCCAAATAAATGGAACTCCCTTCTGCGTCAATCGTGTCAGAGGACGAACAATGCGTGAAAATCCGCTGACAAAGCGTCTGTAATAGCCCGCTAATCCGAGGAAGCTCCGAATCTGAGTGATTGTCTTGGGCTGCTCCCAAGACATAACTGCATCTATCTTCGCAGGATCAACTGCAATGCCTGCTCCAGAAATGATATGCCCGAGAAATGAGACCTGGGATAAGCAGAACTCACACTTGCTCAACTTGGCATATAGCTTGTGCTCCCTCAATGTATCCAAAACAATTCGTAGATCATTCGCATGATCCCATTCATTCCGTGAGTAGATAAGCACATCATCGATGAACACCACTACAAACTTGTCCAAGTATGGACGGAAGATACGGTTCATCATATCCATGAAAGCCGCAGGTGCATTGGTGAGCCCAAACGGCATCACCACAAACTCGTAGTGTCCATAGCGAGTCCTGAAGGCTGTCTTCGGAATATCCGACTCGCGAATCCTCAGCTGATGGTAGCCTGAGCGAAGATCGATCTTCGAGAAAACCGAAGATCCCTGAAGCTGATCGAATAAATCATCAATGCGCGGCAAAGGATAACGGTTCTTCATCGTTCTCTTGTTCAGCTGCCTGTAATCGATGCATAGTCTCATGGATCCATCCTTCTTCTTGACAAATAGAACCGGAGCACCCCAAGGTGAAGTGCTCGGCCTCACGAATCCCAAGTCAAGCAACTCCTGCAACTGTACCTTCAGCTCCCTCAACTCGGCTGGTGCCATGTGATAAGGTGCCATAGAGATCGGTTGTGTATCTGGCAGCAATGTGATCTCGAACTCGATCTCTCTCTCAGGAGGTAGCCCTGGTAGCTCATCAGGAAAGACATCTGGATATTCTGATACTACTCGGATGTCCTGTATCATCGGCTCCTGATCAGATACCTCCCGCATAAATGCAAGGTATGAATCACAACCTGATCAACAAGTCGCTGGGCCCGCAACACTGAAATATACTCCATGGTGGAGTCATGCAAAGTACCCTCAAAAGTGAACTCGGGTAGATCAGGAATCCTGAAGACAACGGTCTTCCTAAAGCAATCAACAAGTGCATGATGAGTGGATAACCAATCCATGCCCAATATCAAGTCGAACTCATCAAGCTGCAGAAGTAGACAATCTGCGATCATCTCATGACCTCCAATCAGTATGGGCAAGCGCCTGACTATCAGTGAAATAATGAATAACTGACCACCAGGCCCTCGGATGTGATACGGAGAAGAGAGAGTCTCTGCGACTCTACCTAAAGAAGCAAGTAGCCTCGAAGCAAGGAAAGAGTGTGTCGTGCCGGAATCGAATAAAACATGGAAAGGTCGGCCCAAGACTGAGATCATACCTTTCACCACTGTAGCCGCTGAACGTGCCTGCTCCTCAGTAACGGCATGTAACTGTCCCTGCCTAGCTGATGCAGCACTAGAACCTGCCACACTCTGCGTCTGTCTCTGCTGCTGCCGCCTAAAGTTGGAGTTCCTCCCACGGAAACTCCCTGAACGCTGTGTCTAAGGCTGTGACTGTGAAGGCTGTGGCTGAGGCTCGCCAGAAGCCTGTGGGCACTGTGCTCGGTAATGTCCCCACTCGTGACATCGATAGCATCTGACTGGCATGGTAGGTGGAGTAGCTGTGCCTGTGCTCCGAGCTGGTCCGGCTGGTGGTCGGTCTACTCGCTACGACCCAGATGGTCGAGCGGACTCTGTGCCACGTCCGACGAGTGCTCCTCCTAAAGTAGTCGATGGACAAGAGCGAGCACTGCCAGAGAATGTCGAACCTGTAGGTCGAAACCGTCTGTCTGACCTCTGCTGCTGAAACGGTCGACGTATCGGTCCAAAAGATCGTCGCGGTCTAGGCGCGGCTCCAGACGAGCTCCCGAAACGTCTCCCCCTGATGTCCTCGAACTTCTCCGCAGCATCGGTAGCCTCGGAGATAGAAGTGATGTGTAGTCCTGCCAGCTTCTCCTGCACCTCCTCTCGCATGCCGCAAATGAACTTTTCCAGATTCTCCTCTGGAAATGCGCCAGCCACTCGTGTATGTCGTGACAGCTCTGTGTATCTGATAAAGTAATCCATGGCTGTCATCTGTCCCTGACGAAGCTCTGCAAACAGTCGGCGCTGGGACTCCTTCCACTTCGCAGAAAAGAAGTGGCATCGGAACTTCGTCTCGAAATCGTTCCAAGTAGGCTCTCGGCCTAACTCGGACACTACGGCCTCCCACCATCGCTCGGCGAAGTCTGTCAGTGAATACTCTATGAAAGATAGCCACGTGTCTCGTGGCGCATGAATTGCCCTGAGCACCTTCATTACTCTCTTCAGCCATTGCTCAGCATCATCTGGTGGACCTGTGCCCTCGAACAAGGGTATGTTGGCCCGTTGATAAGAAGTGAAGACCGACTGGTGCCTGTGAATGGCTGAATACTCGTGTGCATCCTCGCCAGCAAAGTCAACAGGGTCCTGCTCCCTGTCCAAGTCTGCATCCTCCTGAGCTCCATGCTCTGGTATGTCCTCTAGTGCATCATCGGGGTGAGGCTGCTCCACCTCAACAGACTGGTGCGGATCTTGCCGTATCCCATCCTGTGATGGACGGTACGTGAAATCTGATAGATCCTCAAACCGCATCTCAATATCCGTCTGTCTGTCAGCAATCTCGGTCTGCTGGGCCAATATCTGCTCCTGCTGGCCTCTCATAGCAGCCTGCTGCTGCTGAAGATCAGTAAGTGCGCTCAGTATGCGTGCCAGCTGATCAGAAGTATCCTGACCTGGTCGAGATGCCATGGCTCTGCATGAGAACCATAATTAGTCATAAAAATGTCTTAGACAGATATTTATCATAAATGCTTTTCTCTTCTAGGGATATAATATGAAAATTAATGAAATTGGTGACATCTGTGGTTATTGCATATGAATGTCATATTTCCCTTCTCAGACTCACGACAAGTCGGAAGACCGTCGATATCCGAGAACTTTATGCGATCGGAATTTAAATACTGCGAATATGCGTATCGGGGTACCACTGCTCTGATACCAAAATGTTAACCCCTCAGGATCCAGGTACCCGTTTACGACAAAATTCGCAATAATTCATTCACATTGATCGCAGAAGTTGTAGAAAAAGCAGAGAAAATTTTTCGCGTAATTATGACATTCATTTCCATCACACATTACCACAAATTAAAAGAGACAATGGCACCAAAATTTTCTTTTCATTAATATTCATATCAAGTTACAACATGTACAAGGATCTTTCATTACAACATATATCCCAAGGTGTGATACAAAAGAGATAACATTTACATCATTATCTGAACAAAACTAAGACAAAGTAATTCATACCGTCGGGTATAAACTCTATCTCCTGGAAGCATGTATATACTGAGCGGCTACTGAACTGCAGGCTGTTTGCCTGCCACACACAATAGGAAAGAAGAGGCGTCAGCCATTGCTGGTACCTCCCTAAAATATATATAAATAACTTGACATTTAATATGTGCAAAAGAGAGCAAGTAGAAAGGTGGTATAAGTAAAATCTACATCTACTTGCGTAAGTAAAAAGGAGTTTCAAATTGTTTGTAATGCATTTCTAATGACTTTCCCCAGAACCCGGCATTTCCCATATGTAATATATTTCTATAGCAGTTGCGTAATCATGAGTGTATGAGTGGGAATGCATATATCATTTTCTTTAGAGATTATGTTGGTGAGTGAAAAATGGAAAAGTTGAGATTGTAGAGATCTATTAATTTATTTAAATTCTTGGGTAGAGAGAATGGTCTTTTGATCTTAACTTCTCAAATTCTCAACTTCAACGTTTCAGATATAGCTCCAGATGTTGTAGATGTAGATATGGATGATCTAGATATAGAATCGCCAAATCTGTTTGGCGAAGTAACTCAAGCGGTGAAGAAGCCTGCAAATGGCTCTTCCGTCTCGCCCTCTAATTGGAAGCGCGGTCCAATAGAGGGATAGGTCTATTCTCCAACTACGCCACTGAGACGGGTGAGAGAGACTCCCTAGAAAAGTCGCTCTAGAAAACTGCCCGACTAGTACGGGCGGACGAGCTCGTACGAAAAACTGAAAAAAAACAAGGATCCCCCGCCTGGGTATCCTAAAACAGGGTCAACGGAACTGGTCTATAGTCAGGATCCCAACGAGGCGTAAAAACATTGCGAGCTCGCGTAAAAACCGAAAAGAGACTGGGATCCTAGACCCGCGCACTTGGCGGCCGCTGCCCAAACTGGACTTCCTTTCCTCCCGCCCAGTTGAGGGTCACCGCGCCCTCGCACGGTCAGGTGTAAGGGTCACCATGACCGGCAGATTTATATGATATCACTGATTCATCACCGTATCCTCTTACTAGACTCATCATTCCTTTCTCAATATCTTGTATGGCTATCTTTTACGGATCTAGGTATTTTGCCAATAATTTTATCAATGCACTTGATCGTAGATTTAATTCTTCCAATAGCAACAGATTGTGTTAATTGAAAATTCATAAATGGTAAAGATTATTTGAAAGATAAATCTTCTAAGAACTTCATAGCCTGAGATGATACTATTTCCTTTCTACGATCTTTTATTTTAAAGACCAAAACCACAGGTGAGATAAAATACCAAATATGAGTGTCAAAATATTTAATGCTTTAATAAGGAGAACAGTTCATATCCATCTATATATATGGAAGACATAAGCCTTATTGTACAAGGAGCACGAAATCAGCTAAAGTAAAAATAACAAGAACATATACTTAGTAGCTACAAGTTTTTTTTTAAACATACGACTGAACTTAACTTCTGAATCCTTGACTGCGTTCATCTCATGACGTTCATCCCATTACTCAATTATTTCATTTTGTCAGTTTTTCTAAAAGAAGTTTAATTATGAATGAGGAGCTTGATCTGCTACTAAAATTATTGAGCATAATTTAAAAAAAATCCAGTGACTATTTAATTATATATAAATGTAATGAAATAATTATTTACGGAAGGTTCCTGTTGTCATTAGATGTCAAAGTAAATCCTTAATATGAGATGCCCAGTCAAATAACATGTATAGTAAATTAGTAATAGAGAGTTTATGTAAGCAGAACATATACGTCCTAAATCCGTCTTCATAATAGCAATTAATGACCTTATAACGTGTAACAAAGAAAGTTTTCTTTTGGACATATATGTTGCAGATAACAGGTGATTGGTCTATAATTAAGATTCAATGTACAGACATTTTATCATAGTCTGATTTCTGATTTCAGGCCAATCAAAATATAGTTGAATGGTAGTAATTAACCATCCATTATAGGTTCTGTATATTCAGATGTTTATTTTTATTTTTATTTTTATTTTTTTTTTTAAAATTTTCTCACAAACCTTAGTCTTTGGATAGTGCTCTCAGATGTATTCATGTTGGTGAAAAACAAAAACCTAATATGATAAGTAATAAGGTTATAGCTATAATTAGTAGGAAAACAGTGTGGTCTTTAACTTTAGGCATCCCTTAATATATGATTCCAGTAGCTTCTATGGCTAAATTGCCGAACCATATCCGATCCACTTCGCAATGTATTGATAAAAAGAGGGAATTTACTCCTGCCTACCAGAAATGTTTAACTTGTGCTTAAATATTACTGGAATAAGATTATCATACAACATTATAGCATACACCTAATAAAATTTATCAATTAAAACATATCCAGACTTTAAAAAATAACTTTAATTTTGGCATTCTCAGCCTTCAATTTAAGGCGGTAGAGAGAAAAATAAATCACAATGGAACTAAAATGCATGAGATACATGCATGGCAGCAAGAGGTAGGCTGGAGATGGTACCTTTTTGATCTTGGATTTTGGATGGCCAGTGATTGGATCAAATCATGCAGCAGGAGCTCTCAGCAGCAGCTGCCTTCTGAGAGGAACAATAGAAGATCCAACAGCTGAAGCAGGTGATTTGAGGCTGATGGCTGCCTGCTGCAGCTCTCCTTCAATGACTGTGCAGTGAGGAGATGAAGGGAAGTTCCAGCAGAAAGGGCTGGAAATGAGAGCTCCCTACGACTAGAATTAGAGAAGATAGCTTGGTGTAGCACTTCCACGGCTGGGAATGAAGGGCTGGACCTGAGAAAAAAATTTAGGAACTTTGGGCCTTCGTTGGAATTTGGAGGAGAAATTCTGGGAACAGTAGAATACAAAAGGGGAGAGGAAGATGGAATTGTTTTGGAGATTTTGAGAAAACGGAGGGTCGGTTTGGTCTTATATAGAAAGGGGGAGTTCAAGGGGTAGTGCCAAGTGGGGAATAGAAAGCCATGTGGCTTTTCTAGAAAAAATGCACTGCAGCATTTTTTTACTGGATTTTGACTGACGTCAGTTACTATAGTCACAAAATATTCTGAACAATAACAGTCTGTTGTTACTTAGAATTTCTAATTTATTTTTTTAAATATTTGTTTAACCTATTTAAAATCGCCCGCATTTGCACCTCGGGCCTCGGATTTTGCCGTATAATATCTCGAATTGGATTGTCTTGGGACGACGATCAATTTGAGTATAATATTGATATACTTTCGGTCGGGTTTGGATGCCCGAAATTTTCGTGATACGGTTTCGGTTTGAGGTTAAATTTTACGATTTTAAAAATATCAAACGACCTCCGATTGACGAACGGTCGATTCCGTTGGTCTTGTATCGTCGAATCGGATCTAATGACGGTTTCGGTTCGTTTCGCGGTTTCCGAATTTGCGTCGCGGCTTTTCACGGCGCGCGTTACGGTGTGACCGATTTTCTGTCGATTTCGCCCGAACGACTTTTGATTCATGATCAATTGGTCGTTTTAGGTTGTTTAGTATTGACCGACAACGTTTTGGGTTCATTAGACCCAAAATCGGACGACTTCGGGTTTGATTGGAAACGGGATGCTACATACGTCTTCTGTCGTTCAGGAGTAGATGCGAGAGGCATGAAGCTGTAGAGCTTCTCGAACATCCCACAGAAGGATGTATATAGCGAACGAAGGGGCCGTCCATTTTGCTTGATAGTAAAAATATCATGATGGAATTGTAGAATCTTTGTTTCATTCTTTTCCTGTGAATAAGTGGCAGCAAGAATATCCCACATTGCTTTGGCCGTGGGTTGATGAAGTATATCATTGGCAATCTGACTTCAAAAAAATCATTAGCAATCTCTATGACCAATGTTACTGAAAGTCAAACCTTGGCATATGCATCATCCACCTCCCATGAGGTGTTAACCCCAGTTTCTCAGCTGGTTCTACCTCGGTAAGAATATGTTTCTTACTCGTAGACTTCATCATGCTCATGAACTGCATAACCCACAGTTCATAGTTTGATTCATCCATCTTTACTATAGGCGTAGCACCTCTGAAGGCGCCTGTGGAGGGAATATCTACCTTGCTTTCTGACATGATGACTAGAGAAGACTAGGGTTGAAGACTAGATAAATGTTTGTCTACACTGACACAAAAAGATTTGATTGCATGTGTAGACTCATGCAATCAATCTCATCCAGATAAAGTACTCACCGACGGTGCTCCTAGAGGAGGGCGATGACACTCCTCTTGGAGAGAGGAGGTGCATGATCGATCAATGGCACCCGGGCTGCATAGTCTCAAGACCAAGCCAGACTGCACGTGGAAGGATCCGCGACAGGACCCGCTAGACTATGCTGCAAGCGGAGGGACCCGCAGGGCCTGGTGACGTGTAGCAGGGGTCTGCGAGGGCCTGGCGATGGCGGTGTCCCGCGAGGGCTGGGCGGTGACAGTGGAATCCCACAGGAAGAGGAGGGGCTGAGGGAAGAGGAGGGTGGCGACGGTGGAGGCCTGCGAGGACCTGGGCGTCGGAAGGCCTAAGCATACGTGGGAGGGAGGTTTGGGTGGGGGTTAAGGTTAGGGTTTCGGTACAGGAGCTTCGGTTTAGGACCGCCGCTCTGATACCATGTTGGGAAAATAAAAAGAGTTGTTTATTGCTTGGGCCCTAGGCTCTCTTATAGGGAGAGGCCTATGGGAAAATTACATAAAGTGGACAGAAGAACATAAAATATAGAAACAATACACTAATATGAAATATATCTCTACAATAAGGATGTGGCCTTTTGAATCTAAACAACAGTGGTATTATTGTCCCGTATTAAATTTGTTTGAAAGCAAAGAATTCATGTAACCTACCAAACTTAAAGTGGCTAAATGCCTGGATATTGTCATTTGCTGACAATATCCCAAGTATATTATTTGTCTGTGAATGACTACCTCGAAGTGCTGAGTCGCATATATAGTCTATTTAACGGTGGTTGGCTGTATGCGAGAAGGTATTTTACTTATGTTTGTATGTTGCCGACTTCTTACATCATTCTAGGGGATCACGTGCTACATTGTACTCTGCATATTGTTGTCATTGGCTCTTCTGTTGATCCTCTTTGCTCTTGTAAACTGGAGGTTTGATTGTTGCTTCTTCCGCAACGGTGATAACTAATATTTCCAAAGAGCCCAGGAAAGGTTTCTGTCGGAAGCCGGAACATCCTTTCCCGACTCGAGTAATTGTGAAGTCGGAATCTGAAATGTATGCCTCTACTAAGGTGTATGCGAAGAAAAGGGGTCATCCTTGGTACAACTGTCATCAAACCTCCCCTAGTCCTCAACTTCCTTACCCACTCCACCAACCGTAGCTGTTCTGCAACACCCTACCACAAAATGTTTCCATCCTCAAAGAATAGCTTCAGTAGCTAGGAATTCAACTCCCCTAAAATTCGGATCCTTTGCATAAAAAACTCGGATTCTCAAGCTGCTTTCAGTTATTGTCCTATAGTTGTACTCACATTTGACTGGACACATTCTCCACCCCCCTACTTAAGTATTTTTCCACTAGAACCTTCTCCCGTTGTCCATCCATTTTTTCTCATTTACTTGGCAATCTGAAGATCGACATGAATTTAATGGTAAGGAGGAAATGGTAGACTTTAACAACATTCTTTAGCCTCCTTTTGAGAGGAGCTTCGGCCTCTAGTCCTGAGCTTCCGTTTTGGTCTTCCCCTCCAAAGACATCCTGCTCGAAAGGTCACTGTTGCCGGGACATATGCAGTGAACAAGAACATAGTTTTAGAGAAATCCTGGATGGGATCCATCCACCCTCAGGCCAAGCATTCCGGTGGAAGAAGACATCATATGACGACGACTCTCTCCTTTGTCTTTGATATTCCAATATTTGGATATCGTTAAAATCTTATCTTGAGATCTTGTTCCACAAGAAGTATCGATCAAATATGTCATATGTCCTTTATAAATCTAGCTTCGATATGAAATCCTGCACCTTTGATCTGTTCATATGATATTATTCACTTGGCAATAATTTAATTCTCCAAGATATACCTAGATGTATATTTTTCTATGCATTCTTTTCTATGTCAGTTTCTGTGACTATAATTCGTGTGTACTTCCGGAACACAATCTGAAGTCTGTACATTGTAACTTACTCTCTTGCATTCTGTAAATTTGTGGGGAAGCTAATTACTTGCTGATTACTGACTGCTTTTTTAAAAAATTACAGGTATGTGTTGAGGGTAACTATTACACGTGGCTATGTTGGTAGTATAACAGAATCCCAGGATATCTTGGTAAATGTCTTTTTACGTGCTATCTGCATTTCTGGGTTATATCATATCAGTATTTTCCATAAATTTATTTAATCAGTTAAATTGCGGTATCTCTTTTTAGAAGTTTGGAAGGCTTGGCTTTCTCCAGAATATGTAAATAATGTGTATTGTCACTGTTGATTTATCGTTGTTGCAACCATGTAGGCACATTCTCTCTTTCTTATGATCAAATTTTAAATAAATAATATGAATAGGATCCTTCAAACGTAACCTCTTTTATGCAGAGAAAGTAAATGATCACTGTTGGGTGCCACACTTGAACATCTGAAACCTTACAAATAAAAGGGATCCCAGTTCACCAATTAGGTACGGGACAGAAATTGTAACGAGACCTTGACCTGATGATTAATAGTCATTTACGGAAGTTGGCCCATCTTTTATAGTCCTCCAGAATTGTCTCAATATATACATTATCTATTGTGTCTATATATCCCTTTTATATTATTGGAGCACCCATCAAGATTTCTGGTTATTCCAAATAACTGATATTTGAAGCTTGGCGCATCTATGTTTTAGTACTAATAGCTGACATTTCTGTCCATATGGTCCAGTTATACTGATATCTTTATATTGATATCTTAATCATACATTCACACCCATTATGTTTATTTATGCTTGTATTGGTTTATGCCCATGCGAGCATGTATGTGTTTGTGCATCTGTAATTCTCTCTCTGTGACTGTGGTGGAGCATGTGTTTCCATGCAACCAGTTAAGAGTTTTTTATCTTGCATTCTTTGTCTAGTTTTCTGCATTTTGTTTCTGAGGCGTCTTGCATTGTATCTTTTACCCAGGTTCGAAACTATTCTCCGACACCTACTATCAACAACAGCATCAAGGTGAGCAATCTGTGGATATGTTCTTAATTATAATTAGCTACCATGTTTTTCGGTGACAAAAAAATCAATGCATCCTGAATGAGGTTTGTGGTGCTTTCAAGAAATAATCTGTTACTGTAGTTATGTTCTTACTAATCGCAGAGGAAACTTTGTGACATGGCTCGACTTTTTATTTATCTTGATCAAGATCTTATATGTACCACGTTGCATAGGATCAGTGCAACACCGACAAGAAAGAAGGAATCTTCTGGTATACATTGTATTACAAGAAACCAATCTGTGATAGGTAGAGATTAAATTAGTCAATACACTGTCGGTTTCAATTTTTGTACATTTGAGACTAGAGCTTTTACAGTTTTCATATCATGTACAACTTTCATGATCTTTATGGCCTGGTGGGCCAGCATTCGTTCTTTCTATTTATGGAATAAAAATTCCATGGCATATGCTTTTTAAGCAACAAATGCATGGCACAGCTATAATTTTTTTAACTTCTCAAGAAACCAATTTTTTTTTGTAAAATAGTTCATTACATCTGTTTGTACTGAAAACATAACAGCAATTTGCGTATTCGCATATTGCAACAAATATAAACCATCCTGCAACTCATTGATGCCAGCTACAAATATTTTGATTAACTGTTTTACTTTTCTGTCTTATTTTGATGTGAAGTCACATTTAAGTTCGTATTGCTAGGATACGTCGTTTTATTTTGAACTTTTATTTGTTAGGTTAATAATTGAGACTTAGGATTTTTTCGAGGAATGGAGGAATAAATTGGGTGCCATGAAATTCTGAATTGGAGTTTTGCCTCAGTCTCCTTGTGAAATCCGGCCTTCTCTTCCTCATTCTTTACTTGTGAAGGTTGCCACATTTCCCTGTACCAGTCTTCTCTTCTTTATTCTGGTTGCTTTTTCACTTTTGATTTCCACTATGCTTTCTACCTCTCGGAGGAAGACGATGATTCTTTTCTATTTTCTTTTATCGTTTCTTGTCTTTAAACATAACATAAATTGGGACACCCATCCAAGTTTTATATAAAAGTTACCTGTTTACCGAGTTTTATATAGAAGCTACCTGTTTATTTTAAATGCATTTCATAGGCTTACGTTGAGGCATTTGAATGGTGGGAAATAGTTAGATTACTGTGTCAGTGAGTGTATTAATGTGACGCGCAATCGTAGCTCTGTTTTTTTCTCTCCATATCTAAGATAACACAGTATTATCTTGCAGATGGAGGTTGGAATTGAAGATTGTCTTCATATTGAGTTCGAATATAGTAAAAGCAAGTGAGTTTGCTGCTAGGATTTTACTTTTGTTGCTTATGATACAGAAAGCACAGAGTTCCTTTATCTGCCAACACCGTTCCAAATTTGCAGGTACCATTTGAAGGATGTTATCATAGGCAAAATATACTTTCTTCTGGTAAGAATCAAAATTAAAAACATGGAATTGGAGATCAGGCGACGAGAGTCCACTGGATCTGGAGCTAATACATATGTTGAGACTGAAACATTGGCAAAATTCGAATTAATGGACGGTGCTCCAGTTAGAGGTATATCCATATGCGGCCATGTACTAGAGTTGGTCTCCTCCCCTATCAACTTCATGGAGGACAGAAACAAATCATGCTGTATGTCATCTGATTTTTCTTTTGTTTTATTGGTCCCTTACAGGAGAGTCGATCCCCATAAGATTGTTCCTGAGCCCGTATGAACTGACACCTACCTATCGCAATATAAACAACAAGTTCAGTGTGAAGTATTACTTGAATCTTGTACTCGTGGACGAAGAGGATCGGCGATACTTCAAACAGCAAGAAATCTCCGTCTACCGTCTTCAGGAAAGCACTGAAGCCCAGAAGTCGCAGACTTCTGTTTAAAAAAGAACAAGACCTGCATTTGCATAGAGTTTTTCTTTGTTTATCTCTGAGGTATGTATTGATTTGCCAAGTATGCATTGTCCTCCAGCAGTCAGCGACATTTTTGTGATTTTTTTGCGAGTTCTGATGATTAATGATCTCCTTTTGCAGTTGCTCCGCAGTAGTTGCTTGCAATAACATGACATTTGATACTGAAGAAAATAGGATGGTAGACATTTATCCTCGATATTTACCTTTAGGTTTATCTGTCTAAGAGCTCGTTGTCGACTTTGTCGAATTTCAGCAGGAGCTTGTACTGTTTTATTGGAACTTCATTCCAACTTTTTGTACAAGTTCAGTCAATAAAGTTTGTTGTGATATTGTTTGCAAAGAAATCTCATTGCTTCTTAATTAAGCGAACTGATAGGATTGTTATGATGCAAGTCAGAGCAGTCAGGTGTGGTTCTGATCTTAGTTTATGCATCTTGTCTTTTTCAGTTTGGTGTAAGTGAAACGGTGATCTAACACAACTGAAGCTATGTATAAGGATGTGCATTGGGTTCGACTCTTGTTTGGGAATCCATTGAGAAATCCATATCCTGCACGAGTCGCAATTTTTCGAACCTAATCCCATCAAAATATATAACCAAGTCGGGGTTTTACGTCGTAAATGGAATGGATTCAGGTTGTATGTTGTTAATTAATCCTAAATGATGTCCCTAATGTCGGCCTCAAGTTGATTGTTCAAGCAGTGGATCATCGGGAAGGGAGCGACAGCTGAGTGGTCCAACAATGTCTAACCAGAATCGGGAGCTGTACTATGATCTTTGCATTCGTCAATGCAAGACCATCGATGGACATGTTGAGAAGCTCTTTCGGTTCCGTTGCCTATCTGAAGGGGAAGGCCCAGCAACCCTGGCTGAATTCGACTTAGAAGGATGCGTGATCAAGGGCTAGGAATTTCGTCGGTATGCCAAGTTGTTGATTCTAGTCAAAGCCCTCAAATGGTGGAAAAATATCAGTTGAGAGAAACCGTTGAGATCGCCATTTCCGTTCCATTTTGCACATCAAAGATTGCCATTTTGCACCTTTCCTTCTGGACTGCTCAACCCACGCCCTTAGCTTCGCAGGTTTGGAAGGCTATCCTCAACTTGAGGCCTCTTCTCCGTCCAGCTATCTCGGGTAATGCCCCTCCGTATGGCTGGATTCCCTCGCCTAAAAGCTTCAACTTTGTTGCTGCCCTTGAGCTCCTGCGCTCTCGTGCCGAACTTCCTTCTTGGGCCCCTATCGTTTGGTCTAAGGAATCCCTGCCTAGGTTTTCCTTTGCTCTCTATTTGGGGGGGGGGGGGGGGGGGTGCTGGAGCGCCTCCCTACTACTGATCGGCTTGCATCTTGGGGTGTATGTCCTCATGGCCTATGTTTCCTCTGCGGCTGTGACTTGGAGTCGCATGGCCATTTGTTCTTCTCCTGCACTTTTATTGCTTCTGTATGGACCTCATCCTGTGCTGCATTGGATCTGCCATCCCCTCCGATGTCTTCCCTCAAGGACTCACTGAACTGGATCTCCTGGTATCCTCTCCAGGATGCCCGCATGAAGCTTGGCCCTCTACTCGCTATCGTCGTGTGGCGCATTTGGTCTGAAAGAAACAGGAGGTGGACTGGGCAATGCCCTTCTTCGTTGTCCTCCATCCTCCATCATGTCCTCCAGAGTGCTAGAATTATTTTGGATTAGTCCATGACAATTTGGCCCTTGTGCCTCTTACGGGTTTTCTTTTCCACCAAACAGATCTCGTTGCTTACAGTATTTGATTTTCAATTGGCCCTTGTGCCGGACATGCATACCATTTTTGATTGATATATATACAATTACTTACTTACCAAAAAAATTGCCATTTTGCATTTTTAGTTTAATTGCACATATATCCTTTTTATATGCAAAGCTGCGAAGTAAGCCTGTATCTCACAAGTAAAATGAGGGATTACATCTAGGGGTGCACATGGTTCGGATTGGATCGGATTTTAGCTTAATCCATGTCCAATCCGTACTTAACGGATTTTAGATTTTTCCGATCCGTTCCAATCCATTGAAAATATATATCCAATCCAATCCATCGGATTACAGATTGGATCGGTTTGGATCGGATTTTTAATACTCACATATTGTCACCACATAAACTGAGATACTAATAAGATCAAACAAAATAAAGAAAATATATGCATTTCATGTGTCTAACTCGTATAGACAAGTGAACCATCTCAGTTAATCGAGATACTAATTAAGCACACATCAAGTTAATCGAGATACTAATTAAGCACACATCAAGATAAAAGTATATGGAATTAGGTTCTACGACAAGTTCAAGATGTGATAGGATAAAGCTTGGATATCCTATATACTGATGGGCACTTTTACATATTGCTTTTCGATTAATCTATAGAGGAACAACAAAAATATCTCTCAAAGAATTAATGCAAGGTCGTTGAAACAGTCAGAATTTTCAGAAGTTATTTGTGATAATAACAAATTAACAATCCCCAAGTTAGATGGTTCACTTGTAACCATATAGTCTGGGATAGAAAGGATATGCAACAAGGTCAAGAATTATTTGTAAGACCAAAATATAGAGAGATAACTCGTGGGAGGGAGAACATACCACAGCTTCACAGCAATGCGTGAGGGAGGCGGCACCACGGTGACGCACGAGGAGGGAGGTGTTGAGGTTGTGTTGCGCCGTGAGAGCGTCGCACACGCAAGGGAGATGGTGCTTCGTCGCACACCCGAGGGAGATAATGCTTTGTCGCACGCGTAAGTAAGGGAGATGGTGAAATAGCGTCCAATCGAGAGTGGGTTCGTACCTTGCGGTTGCGGGCTGCTATTGGAGGAGAGCTTTAGGTCACTGATGGGAGGGTGGGGGACTTGCGGCTGCGGGCTGCTGCTCGGGGAGAAATTTAGGTCACGTAGGGGAGGTGAGGGGAGGGATTGGGAATTTGGGTGGGACTCGCGGGAGGGAATTGGAAAATTACGAGGGATTTGAGTTTTTGTATAGTGGGTAGGGGCTTAGGCGGGATGGTGAAATATAAGGGGTAATTTGGAGATTTAAAAAGAGATGGTTTTGGATATTTAGAAATAAAAATGGGGTTCCAAATATATTTAACTATATAATATGCACTAATGATAAGAAGGAAATATTATATATAGTATTTGATTATTTGTTAACTGATTAACGGATTGGATCGGATCGGATTTGGGTAACGATCCAATCCAATCCATAATTTAACGGATTTTCAAAATCTCAATCCGATCCAATCCATTAGAATGAAAAAACCAAACCAATCCAATCCCATAACATCGGATTGGATCGGATTGCGGATTTTATCCGATCCATGTGCACCCCTAGTTACATCCAATGGCATATACACAAAATTCAGGTACGAGGAGGGCGTGATTGCAACTATCCCTTTTCTCTTCATATGTATGCTGTCTTCGGGTGCATTTATTATCATTTAATTACTTTACATTGCGAAAACAAGGAAAAAAAGAAAGCTATTTTCTCAGAGGGGAAAGTCTTTGATTTCTCTACCAAGTTGGATACAACCTTTCCACCCTTGTTGGAATCAACTTCCTATTTGTACATCAAGTTGCACGCAATCGGACGTCGTGCGATTATTTTCATCCTTCTCCTCCTCCACCTCTCAGTCCGATCATGATCGATTAATGGGAAAGCGATCGAGAGTCCAGAGATCATTGCAAGACCTCAACCTAGGAGGCTCGAGCGTCTTTGACAGAAGCGACAACGCTCGGGCTTCGACTTCAGCAGCAAGACTAGAATGGAGTGTCGGGAGATCTCAGAGCGACGAGGAGCTTCTTCAAGTAGCTTCAAGATCTCGCTTCGACGTTTGCTTCCTGTGTAAGAAGTATATACGCATCGAATCCGCTATCTACATGTATGGGTACGTCATGGTCTCTCCCTCACGCATACGCTGGCGCATGCCTTCGTATGAGCATGTGCATACATGATATTTTGTGCTTGTGAAGCAACTTGGCTTGTTTTTGGTTATTTGAAATTAGGGATTTTATCACTTGTGCCCCTCCGAGATATCGTAATTTCAGTTATGCCCCTATCTTTTTGATAATATCAGTTGTGCCCCTCAAAACTTTCTCCGTCATCAGTTGTGCCCTTCCGTCAGGTTGACCGTCAATGAATTGACTTAACCATGGTTTTTTCAAACCTTGGTGCATTTAAGAGGGGTATTATTGTCCAGAGGCCTCTTCTTCCTCCTCCAACCTCCTCCTCCTCCCTCTCCGCCCGGAGTTCGCTTGCACCTGCACCACGCACGACCACACCATGCCCTCCTGCTGCCCTAACCATTTATTAGGGCCGTCGCGTTCTTCCCCGCGTGCCCTCCCTTGCTGTGCACCTACAGTAGCCGGGGCGGAGGAGGCGGTGCGGGCCTGGCGGCGCGGGGGAGGGAAGGGCTGGGAGCGCGGGCCAGGGGAGGGCTGGGCGGCGCGGGGGAGGGGTTGGCTGGGCGGCGTGGGGGAGGGAAGGGCTGGGCGGCGCGGGGGCGGCGCGGTGCGGCGTGGGGGAGGGGAGGGCTGGGCGGCGCGGGGGTGACACGATGCAGGGCTGGGCGACGCGGGGGAGGGGAGGGCTGGGCAGCACGGGGGAGGGGTTGGCTGGGCGGTGCGGGGGAGGGAAGGGCTGGGCGGCGCGGGGGAGGGGAGGGCTGGGCGGCACGGGGGTGACACGGTGTGGGGCTAGGCGACGCGGGGGAGGGGAGGGCTGGGCGGCGCAGGGGCGACACGGTGCGGGGTGGCGCGGGGGAGGGGTTGGCTGGGCGGCGCGGGGGAGGGAAGGGGTAGGGGGAGGGGACGTAGGGGGCGATGCCGTGCGGGAGGGGACGGTGCGGGGGAGGGGGTGGAGCCATGCAGGGCAGGAGGAGGGGGAGCAGGCGAGGAAGGGGAAGGGGGCGCGGGGGGCGGCGTCGTGCGGGAGGGGGCGGTGCTGGGCTGGGGAGGAGTTGCGGGGAGCTCGGGGCGGAGCTGAGAGGAGGTGCGGGCTGGGGAGGAGGAGGTTGGAGGAGGAAGAAGATGGGGAAAGAGGAGGAAGAAGATGATGTAAAATGACGACATAACCTAAAAAGTTAAAACTAATCCCGCTTTTGCCCTCAAAGTTAACGGCCGTTTGCACTGTGGATGGACGGTCACTAACCCGAGGGGCACAAGTGATAAATTAGCAAGTTTTAAGGGGCACAACTGATATTACTAAAAAGATAGGGGCATAACTGAAATTGCGATATCTCGGAGGGGCACAAGTGATAAAATCCCTTGAAATTAACGTATGCACATCTTCTTGTAGGGATCTTCGTGCCTTCTGTTCTCAAAAATGCCGATGCAAGATGATGATTATTGAAGGGTTTTAGCTTCGTCGCGTGAGATTACGGTTGCAGGGTTAACCCTCGGATTTATGTAATCGACGGAATTCGAGAGGGGTAACCCTTTGAATTTGTTCTTGTATTATATGTTCTTCTCAACTGTAACTTTGAACTGATGGAATTCGAAGGGGTAAGACTTTATATATTGCTTTTGTAATCAATCTCGTTGTTTCGTCGTCAAGATGATATAGAAGTTGCGAGTCCTATTCAGTTTGCACAGGGTGCAATTTTTACTCCTATAGTATGGCGTGTCATAAGCTGTTATGTAAAAGGGGAGCGAATCCTCTGCAGTAAGTGAAATGCAGCAGAGACTGCTGCATTTCACGGATGGAGGACACGTGTCCCTCCCAGATCCAATGGTCGGCAATCCCGCCCTGACTCCCCTCCTCGCTCGAATCGTCCCCAACCTCAGCGCCAAACGCCGCCACCCTCTCCCCGACCCCGAGCCCCTCTCGTCGCCGATCCTCTCCCCCGACCTCAAGCCCTCTCGCCCCGCCGCCATCCTCTTCCCCACCTCTCACCGCCATCCTCTCCCCCGACTCGGAGCCCTCTCGCCGCCTCGGGTGGCGGCGAGAGGGGCTCGGGTTGGGAGAGAGGATGGCGGCGAGGCGGCGAGAGGCGGGGGAGAGGATGGCGACGGGGGCGAGAGGGCTTTAGGTCGGGGAGAGGGTCGGCGGCGAGAGGGGCTCGAGGTCGAGGAGAGGGTGGCGGCTTGAGGTCGGGGAGGAGATGGGGGGAGGCAGGCGGCTTGAGGTCAGGGAGGAGACGGGTCGCGGAGGACACGGGGGATCGCGGGCCGTTGGATCTGGGAGGGACACATGTCCTCCATCCGTGAAATGCAGCAAGTCTCTGCTGCATTTCACTTACTGCAGAGGATCCGCTCCCTATGTAAAAGATTGAAATTTTTACCACCGTCCATTGTAACATGATGCTGCAGATATCGTTCAGTCCTCGTCGAATATGATATATACTTTTGCAATAAGTTTATTTATATTGTCTAAATTTCGTAGGGGTAGTTTGGTGAATATGAAGATCCGGGTATTGATGAGAAACAATTAACTCCTTACCGTGTTCGGCAACATGCTGATTGTCTTCAATGATCTGGTGGTAGAGCAATATGTTCCCACATAAAGTAAATTACACTCTTGAATCGACATCTTTCTATTTTCATTTGAAGAATATCGGGGGCATAACATAACCGGTCTTGACACTTGACTTTGACAACAATGACCCATAATTTCAAGAATGGAAAGAACCATATACTTGTATGAATGTAGGTATTATCGTATCTGTATCCCTTTGTTTAGCACGGAATTCATACACATGTTTTTCCCTTATTCCTCTACTGAATAGTCTATTAGGGCCTATTTGGTTGCTGTGTTGGACTGGGTTGGGTTGGGGTACCCTTGTGAATAGTAAACTGTACCACTGTGAATAGTAAACTGTGAGGAGGATAGAGAGGGTTGGAAGGAGGGGTACACCGGTGTACCCCAACCCAACTCAGACCAACCCAACAACCAAACATGTCCTTAGTATGCAAAGCAGAAGAGCTCTCTAAGTTATCACAAAACAATGCATCTTTCTTTTCAGCAAACCTAGATAGTGTACTGTGTAGAAATCCAACGCAATTTCCTTAGCACCAAAAGGGGAGGAAAGGAGAAGAGAAAAAGGTGAAGATGAAGTAATATAATTTACCAAGGATCTTTACAAAAATGCAAAAGTTTCTTTAAACACGTGACTAATATTGTTTTTGGTTTTTTATTTTTTTAAACAAATATTCTCGGAATCTTTTTTGGGGTTTTAACAAGTAGTTGATATTTTCTAGCTTTTTTAAAAATAACTTAGTATTTTTGGGATTTTGTCCTCAAAACAAGTGATTAATATTTTTTTTAAATACAACCATGATTGATAGCAATGCTTTTGAATCCGAAGCGGAGATTGAATCAGAAACCTACTGAAAAAGTTAGATTGGGTGGAACAATAGAATCAAATCGGTTCAACTAGATGATGACATCATCATTCTTAAAAACATGATTGAACCAAACCAATGAGAAAAAAATGGTTGAACCGGCTAATCAAACCGGAATGATTTAAAACATATATAAAATACACCTTCAAACATAGTTGAATTATATATAAATTACATAAATAATGTATATATCTTATGGTATACCTAGAATATATTTTAATATGCATCATTAAAATGTTATACATATAGATATATTTAATATTTATAAAATATTCAATAGAAAGGACAGTAGTTTAGTTATAAATAATTTTTATTTAATGTAAGAATGTGTGGTAATGCTAGAATGTCATGGTCTTCAGTTCAACTCCCAACAATATCATTTATTTCGAATAAATTCATAATTATTCACTGTTTAATTTTATTTGAACCTAGTTAAATCATGTTCGAAAAGCCTATTGAACTGGCGATTAGATCTAAAATCGAACATTCGAACAGAGCTTGTACAAACCTTAAACCGAACCGGTCCAACTAGTCGAACCGACCGATCTGATTTTCAAAATATCGATTAATAGTGTTAGAAATTTATTAAAGGGTTTTTTTGGTTTATAAAAAATGATAAACCGGTTTTTCAACATTGACACAAAAAGTAACTAGTGTTATTGTAATCTGACCGAATTGACCAGTAAAACTGCAGACACGTGAATATGGTATTCATCGATTCAATTAGTCGGTTTTCATTGGTTCGGTTCGAGTAGTCTCAATTTCGATCAAATCATTGATTCAGTTGATTATTTGAAACTCCATTCAATTAGATTCAACCAAAATTGATCGACAATTCAAATTCATACAAAAACAAAAACAATGATATTGGTAGAAGTCGAGTACCATGACCTCTAGTTACCCATTATAAACTACTAACCAACTTCTACATCACAACTCTGGTTAGGAATATATTTAAATTTTATTAACGTATTTTTCAACCATAGTGTATTCAGTTTAAATAATGTATGTATGTATATATGTATAACATTTGATGCTACATATGCAGAAATTTATTTCATGTTCATTAAAATGTATAGATTGACTGTGAATTTTATATTTGTCAAGTATATTCGAGTATGTACTTTATGCATGGTTTGTTTTTTTATTTGATCCGGCAATTGAGCTACCTTTTCTTCAGTGACTTGATTTAACCGATTACAAAGAATGGTGGTTTCATCATTCGATTGAATCGATTTGATTCAACGTTCTAACTTTACCTGAAGATAAGTTTTCCGATTTTAGAAACATTAAAGCAAAAGAAATAAAAGGAACACCTCGTTGCAGTTAGGGGTGTAAACGGATCGAACCTGAGTGAACCTATATTTTTTAGGTTCGGTTCATTTATTTAATCGAGCCTAAACTTGTGTTCAGGTTCGGTTCGTTTATTCTCGAATCGAATCTGAATCGAACCTCTTTTTAAACGAATCGAACCTAAGCGAATATCGAACTTAAGAATTCAGAGGGAGTGAAAAGAAGAGAAATGGAAATATATATGTGTTTACAATTAGAATAAATATTCATTTAGTTTTTTCTTTATCTAACTCATCTTCATCTTTTGAAAAAAATAGATTAATATGGATTCATCTCTTTCAAAAAAGAATAATTATAATATATTTTTACATCTGTTCCGATGGGGATAAGAAATAAGAATAATATGGAGATATTCGATAAGTAAGGTTTATACTTGTTCCGTTGATTTGAAGATAAAGAAGAGAAAAGTAGAAAAGTACTAGACACAGATGATGGATGTTGTAAACACGATGTGACTATTTATTTTTGGATAGTTTATACCGAGATAAAACCTACTTATCTCGTAAATATCCAGTTATCTCTAGACAAAATTCACTTATCCTGGGACAAACTTGATTTATCTCAAAATAAGGTCCACTTCTACGGATACAGATTTGTAAATATGTATATGTGCATGATTATCGAGCTTTTAACGAATCCAACCTGAGCGAACCTATGATTTTTAAGTTCGGTTCGTTTATTTAATCGAGCCTAAACTTGTGTTCAGGTTCGGTTCGTTTATTTCCGAACCAAATCTGAGAGCCGAATCTGAGCGAATATCGAACTCGAGAATTTTCTTACAGCCCTAGTTGCAGTCAATAAAATAACAAGAAAGAACATCCATAATGGAATTTTCGGATTTAAAAAATAAAATAAATAAAGCAGAAGAACACGAGTGAGCGGTGGACTCCTCTCCCGCGCTCTTCACGACGAACGAGAGAACTCTCGTCGCAAATCTCCTCCAAATGCGTCAACAAATCACCAGATTTGCCCGAAATGCTCTCGGGATCCCAATCACCTCTCGCGTTCTCTCTTTGACTCGATGTTCCTCGGGTTTTTCCTCGTGGTCGCGCTGCCCGATCGGACCGCAATGGATCGGCCTAGGGTTTCGCGGGGAGCACACGACGAGCAGGGACTGGCTGGCGCATCAGTGGCTGGAGGACAAGCGGGCGTGCGAGTGGAAAGAGAGGCGGAGAGGCGAAAGGAGGTTGCTTGGTGGTTGCTGGGCTCCCTTTGTTGGATCGTCTCCGGAGAGGGGGAGGGCGGCGGTGGATGTGGTAGAGGAGTTGAACTTTGGCGGGAGTGCTTCTTTGATCCCTTCATCCTCTGAGGAGGTAATTGTTGCAAAACTTATTTTTGTAGACGTTGTAATTAGATGTGGTTTTGCTGATATGATTCGATTTGTTTCTACGAGAAAAGTCGGGATTTTTATGATCTAGGCCAGTTTGAATTAATTTAATGTAAAGTGATTTGGTGGAATTGAAATTCAAGTATTTGGTATTGAATGCAACCTCTACTTTGATGTTATGTTGATGTTTATTTCAGCGTCAGTGATACTCAACCTCTATGAATTACTAGGAACTCTAATTATTCTATCCAAATGTTGCATTTAGTTGCAATCAAATTGTATGGAAAATGATTCAACTGGGATTGGTTTGCATCATGGAAATAGAAACACGGACTTGGAGTAAGGGAACTATTTCCGACGGGAGCGTGGGGAAGAAAGGGTACCTGTGGAATAAGATTCCACAGGACCCCCAGGCGAAGATATATTTTGTTAACTGCCCCAAGGAAGCCGTGACCTCAAGTCACGGCTTCTATACAAGGAAGCCGTCACTTGAAGTCATGGCTTCCTCTCAGGAAAGCCGTGACTTCAAGTCACGGCTTTTTCTGCTTCCAGAACAGGCAAGTCCCCACCCATTGTGGTGGAGACTTGTCTAAATAGCACATTCCAAAAATTTGATTGTGAATGTTTTGTTTCAGCTTAAAATATAACATAAACACATATATAAAACATAACACATATCCATTGATCCAAAGAAGAGATACATAGAACATAAGAGTGTTTTCATTCCATATGCTAGTGAATATACATTGTGATAGAAATAAGGTCCACTAATTTACAAATACATTACACTCATTTCCTTCTACGAACACTCTAAGTTTTGGTGGCCTCTCGTCAGATTCCTGCGGCAGCACCTCAGGCTGCAGTTGGCTTGAGGGCATGATCTGGCTAGCTTCATCAATCTGTGAGATCATAGATCCATCGATGGGTCCCACATCGTCCATATGAAGCACTGGGAGTGGAGAACATCGT
This sequence comes from Ottelia alismoides, assembly GCA_037367405.1. NCBI lineage: Eukaryota > Viridiplantae > Streptophyta > Magnoliopsida > Alismatales > Hydrocharitaceae > Ottelia > Ottelia alismoides. The sequence goes on along the minus strand of JAZKJV010011701.1, from coordinate 143,516 downwards.
GAAGGACCGGCGTCAGAAGGCCCCCTCTCCTTCACCGGGGCGGCTGGTGTAGATGGGCTAGTAGGGATGGCATGGTCCTGGAAAGGAGTCTCAAAATCGTCAATAGTAGATGCTCTGATTTGTCGCCTCGGACAACCTCTAGCTCCTGATCTTTCGCGTCCACGTCCATGTCCTCGTCCATGGGCCCTGTTGGTAGGAGTGGGTTCCTCGGAAACCCCTTCTTCATTTCTGGCAGCTTCCTCATCATCATCTGGCCCATCTCTGAATAGTCGCTCGATGGCTTCTAGTAGTCGCCGCTCAGAATCAATCGCCAAAAATGCCACACGTTCTGGATCATCCCTTGCTAGATGGATGTCTCCAAACCTCGATACCTGCAAAATAAAACATGTTCGAATCATATTCCTTTTAGGTTGAGAATGAAATGTTAATGTAATTATTACTCACAACAAAGTCCATCATGCACCCGTGTCTTCCAATAAACCGTCGGGTGATACGGTTGTACCAACTCATGTATTCATCTGTCACCCCATCTCCTCCTGGCACTATGGGTACCGTCTCCACAATGTAATCTCTCCTGCGCTCCCACATCCCCAAGAAGTTGGCGTGGAATTTGATCCAATCGACGTTGATCTTTCCTCGCAGATCTATCGAGTGGAGCTTTGGACATGTGTTGCATGGGCCTGGGATCCCCTGAACTGCTCCAAACTGTCGTAACACACGATCCGGAATGTATAACTCAACCAAAAAGAAATGAATCAGCGGTACTCGTGCGACATGAAGATCCGGTGCTTCCAAGCAGTACAGAGGAAGCATCTGTATCAACTCTGCGGTGTACGGCCTCCAAACAACCTGCCAATATATGTAGAATTTTATTAGATACCCGCAGCAAATAGAAGGAAGTTCAAATGTTTATACTTTTACATGTGAAGCAGTCTGAAGGTCAAATGCATCTCGATATGGTCGCACCACATGTGTTGGCTCTGTAGTGACATCAAACTGGGCTCGCCAACGGCATCCTAAGGGGCTTCCCCCCCACTCGGGCCTTCGGTGAACAGTGGGGGCTATGTGAGGAAAATGTTCCCATCCCCATACCTGTAGTTGGACCAAAGGCCCACATATCTCTATTGCTTCTGCCTTGGATGCTATGCACAACTGTCTGTAAAGAAAAGCGAGGCAAGCAGATCCCCAAGAAAACTGCCCACAGATCTCCAAGTCTTCGAGCAAAGGAAGATAAATCAGGGAAACCTCGTTGCCAGACTTGTCCGGAAAGACAACTCCGCCCAAGAGCTGTAGTATATATGCACGGGTGTGCTGCAGGATGGTGACCTCATCAGCAAACTCTGGAAGTACGGAGAAATGCTCAACAAGCCATGTCATGCGGATACGTGCACCATCAATATTTGGCTTCTCAGGCCTCACTCCAAGAAGTCTCTCGCATAGTCCTGGCCAAGTAGGAGATGTTGTATACCCAATCACATGATACCCATCGATCTTCAATCAAAAAATGTAAGCCACGTCCTGCAAAGTGATCGTCATCTCTCAATGGCGCACGTGAAAGGTATGAGTCTCTGTGCGCCATCTCTCGACCAATGCAGTAATTAAATGCCAATCGAGTGCTATGAAGTCCAGCTGCATCACTCCTGCAAAACCCGCAGCATAAACATGCTCCACGATCCGTTCATCAATGGGGGCATGTCGCAGTATACCCTCTCGTCGTCGACATCTCAACCATCTCGCCACCTATGGTAATTGGAAAAGGTAAATACGTCAGATAACAAAATAAAACATTATGTTAAAAACTTATAGTATGGTTTTTTTTTGCACATACATCGCCCTGCCAAACAGTTCCAGATCTGTGTGAGCCATGTAGATGTAAAACAGATCGATCAATGGGACCCGGCTCCATCTGCAACAATAAAAAAATTGAGTTTCAATAAATCACAAAATAATTGTATGATTTGTACAGTAATAAACAAGATACATGAATTTAAACAATTAAACAAATTAGTTTAAACAACCTTGGGTAGCACGATTTGGACATCTCCTCCTATTGTGCCCGCTCGCCCGACATAACCCACATCTGTTCAAACTTGAAGGCTCGTGGCTACTATGTCGACGATTATGGCCAAGTTGACGACATGCCCCGCACTGTTGTTGGACAGTATCCTCACACATGTCCATTTCATTATGTATCCGCTTTAATTTAGGCCGGCCTTCGACCGAACTCTTGTTGGATCTGGGATTATTTTCTCTGTGGGGTATCCTCCATCATACGATCGATCTCGGGATCGTGATCCTCCCCTATAGTGTACATAGGGTCATTCAGAGAGGGCCCCAAAGATTGGGGAACAACCATGGTTCAAAAAAACGCGCCTCGAGGCGCACGAGGCATACGCCTCGAGGCGAGGCGGTGAGAAACCGTTCAGAGGCGTGCGCCTCGGGCTGCATCTGCGAGGCGATCGCCTCGACACACGAGGCGAGGCGAGGCGTTCCGAGGCGAGGCGTGGGGCGAGGCGCACCTGCGAGGCGTCGTGGGGTTTTAGTGGGTCACGTGCTTCGCACGTGACCCACTTATTATTCATTTCTCTCAAAACAGAGCCCCCGATGCCCCCGAAGCCCTTTCTCGCAAAACAGGAACCCTCGAAGCCCCCGACCTGGACGCCAGTTCCCTCGCCGCCTTGCCGAAGGCCTCGCCATCGCCGGTTCCCTCGTCGCCTGCGGGGGTTTTCGCCCTATTCCGCGCCTCCTGCGTGTGTGCTGGGAACCCCTCGGCCCCTCGCGCGCCTACGGTCAACCCTAAAATCCAGTTAGGTATGCTATTTCGAAAATTATTTGGTTGGTTATTTTTAGTACTAGCCTATAAGGCTACTAGGAGTTGACATTGTTTGTTGCATATGTATAGGGGTTGTAATCCATATTTGGTTAGGTTATTAAAAGAATTGATTATGTTATCTTCTAGTTATTCAACTAGCATTTCATATATTTTATGAAATCATATGATTGTTGTTTATTTTTGTTGCTTGAAATCATATTATCAATGTATCATAGAGATGCCGAAGTCAAGGAAAGGCCCCAAGACTTCTGAAGGAAACCGGAATGATCCTGTATGGAAATATTGTGTTCAACTTGAGATGGAGGAGAGTCAAAAAGCTAAAGGATATGTGTATGTTCAATGCAATTTTTGTGGCAAGAGAATTACTGGTGGAGTCGCTAGACTCAAGCATCATCTCGCGAAGACCGGAAAAAATGTGAAAGGTTGCGCGCAAGTTCCTGATGAGGTGTTGAATGAAATGAAGGCCATATTATCTTCCAACGAAGAGAAAAGTAAAAGAGCAATGATGGAGATGGAAGAATTGTGTAGAGCTGGTAGTTTTGAGGTGCAAAATCCCTTTGGTGGTGGTGAAAATCAAGCAATCAGTCCATCTGGATCTAGCAACATGAAGAGGGCAAGAGGTCCTATGGACGTCTTTCTTGCCGGACCATCACCATTGGGAAGTCCAAGTCCAACGACTACAATTGGGATGAGTGGTCATCAAACTACATTGAACGAGACATGGAAGAAAGAGGAGAGAAATCGTGTGTGTCGTACCATTGGCAGATTCTTCTTCGAGAATGGGTTGCCATTCAATTGTGCAAGTAGCCCTTCCTTTTCGGCCATGCTTTATGCTGTCGGCTCCTTTGGAAGGGGATTGAAGCCTCCATCGGCTTACGAGCTAAAGAGTTGGATTTTGAAAGAAGAAGTGAAGAGCATTTGGGATGTTATGGGTGAGGCAAGGGCTTCTTGGGCGGAAACTTGTTGTAGCATAATGTCGGATGGTTGGACAGACGTAAAAGGTCGTTCTTTAATAAACTTCTTGGTGAACAATCCGAAAGGTACTTGGTTCTTGAAGTCTGTCGATGCGTCCGATAAAGTAAAGAATGCAACCTTGCCTTTTCAACTATTGGATGAGATTGTGGAGGAGGTCGGCGAATGCAATGTTTTGCAGGTTATCACAGATAATGCGTCGAATTACAAGGCGGCTGGACAACTGTTGATGGAGAAAAGGAAGCATCTTTACTGGACTCCATGTGCATCCCACTACATAGACTTGATGTTGGAGGATATCTTGAAATTGCCTCTACCCGCTTCAGTGTTCAAGAAAGCAAAATGGATCATTAACTACATCTATGCGCATGGATGGGTTTTAGCCATGGTAAGGAAGCAAATAGGAGGAGATTTGGTGCGACCAGCTGTCACTCGTTTTGCTACGGCTTTTCTCACGTTACAAAAATTGATGAGCATGAAGGATCCTCTGGAGTCTTTTTTTACTTCTAGTAAATGGAAGAAGAGTCCTTATGCTTCCAAGCCTCAAGGGAAAATCGTAAGTCAAACAATTTTGAGAAGCAAAACTTTTTGGCCTGGTGTTGCCTATGTGATACGAACGACGAAGCCATTGGTTATGGTTTTGCGCATGGTGGATTCCGAAAAATATCCACCAATGGGTTTCATCTATGAGGCCATGGATAGAGCTAAGGAAGAAATTGCGAAAGCATTGGGCAATGATGAAACAAAGTACTGAACATTGTGGGATATTGTGGACGACAGATGGGATCGCCAACTCCATACCAATTTGCATGCGGCAGCCTACTTTCTGAATCCTCAATGCCAATACGAACCTTCCTTCTCCAAACATTTTGAGATAAAAAAGGGTTTGTTTGATTGCATAGCGAGGATAATAGAGGATCAATCTGTAAGGGAGAAAATCGATCTACAGATTGATGCTTTTAAGCATGCAAGAGGCTTCTTTGGATGGGAAAGTGCAATAAGTACACGAAAGAAGAGGAGTCTTGGTTAGTATGTATCTGATTTTGTTATTTATTTCTTTCAATTGATAAAATATCTAACATTAATTTTGTTCATGAAATATAACATTTTCAGCGGATTGGTGGTCTCAATTTGGGGATGAATGTCCCGAATTGCAAAAATTTGCCATCCGAGTTTTGAGTTTGACTTGTAGTGCATCGGGTTGCGAGCGGAACTGGAGTTCTTTTAATCAGGTAATATTTCGATAATATTTACAATTATATTATATCAAGATTTATGATTAATCTAACGATTTATATTGGAAATCCACCACTAGATCCACACAAAGAGAAGGAATCGACTCACACAAGCCAAATTGAATGATTTGGTCTATGTGATGTTTAACCTAAAGTTGAAGCAGAGAGAGATAAGGAGAAAAACAATGGAGGATCCACTATGCTTGGATGACGTGGATTCTAGTGATGAATGGGTGTCAGAGCTCCAAAGTTGTGACTTTGAGGCGTATCAAGAACTTGATGCAAATACCCCCATTGAAGATGAGGTTGTAGAAGCCGAGGATGAAGCTGATCAACAAGACAATTCACGTCGGAAGAGGAGGAAGGACAAAGGTAATGGCTTCCTATTATTTTGATTCTCGAATATCTTTGTTTATGTTAAACACAATAGAAGTAAGTTAAGTAACATTATTATTATCTAATTTAGATAAAGCGGTAGTGGACGTCGATGAGGAGGAGTTTCATGACGGTGATGATGAAGTTAGCGATGAAGGGGAAGATGAAGCAAATTTGAAGTATATGGATGACTCATTGGATGATCCAACAAGTAGCAGTTCTTCAGATGATGATCTTTATGCAGATGTTGCAGTTGGGCTTGGAGGCTCGGAACCATGATTAGAATTTTCTGAAGCTTCATCTTTTAGGATTTCTTTGCATTTTAGAACTATTGGACATGGACTAGAAGTAGAATATTCGAACTTATATTGTGTTTTCTGAGCATTGTAATATTTTGTCTTGAACTTTAGACTTTTACATTAGCCCAAGTAATCTATCAGCCATGTTTATTACTCTTCGTATCGAAAAATTACTACAAATATTCTTTAATTGCTTTGGAACATTGGAATTTTATTAGACAATATTGTCTTACTGATATTATTACAAGATTCTTTATTAAATTACATAATTTGGGTGGAAAAACTGAGGCTTACGCCTCGACCGCCTCGAGGCTACGCCTCGCCTCGATTCTAGGGTAACCGCCTCGTTCCGTTTTTCGTTTTTTCCAACCTTGGGAACAACATGTGCTCTTGGAGCCGTCGTAGCAGTTTGGCGTATACACATAGGATCTCTTGTGCGTACAAGGTCAGTAAATAGAACTGGTCTATACGAGCTTCCCATCATCTCAACGTAGTTCAAAACGTCGGCAATGTCACCATCATACTCCACATCAACCAAAAAAGTCTCATTATTCTCTGTCATCCTGTGAAACACACGTAACTCTGAACCATTGGTTAGGTCAAGACGAAATGATTTTGCAATCATCTCGACCAATCCATTGAATGTCAAACCCATCCCAATTTTTATGGGTTTCACCCGACCACCCTCGTATTGGACTTCTTTGTCCACCTTACATATCTTCCCACCAACATGGCACAAGCACAACACTTCCATTGCTTCGACTATATTGAAAAACATGAGTAATTAAACTATATGGCTTACACAAAATCGAAAAAAAAATAAAACACACAATGCTAGGGTTCACTCACAGTGGGTGAGATGAAGCACCTCTAGAAGAGGAATGAGAGGACGTGGCGGCACGGGAGGGGACGTGCACGCGTAGAGAGCGCCGCGGGCGAGGTGCAACGGCGGGAGGAGCTCAGAAATGGAGGAGGAGGGCCGTGGGCGGGGTGCAAGGGCTTCGGGCAGGGGCTTCCGCAGCTGGAGAAGGGCTTCGGCGGGAGGAGCTCGGTTCTGTTCGCATGGGGGGGACGGGTGGGCGCGCTGTGGGTATATTAAACCCGAAGCCGTGACTTCAAGTCACAGCTTTCTTGAGAGGAAGCCGTGACTTCAAGTGACGGCTTCCTTGTATAGAAGCCGTGACTTGAGGTCACGGCTTCCTTGGGGCAGTTAACAAAATATATGTTCCCTGGGGGTCCTGTGGAATGTACCCCTCAGGCGAATTTTCTTCGGAGCCTGGGTCTAATGATGAAAATGGTTGCTTTGTGAGAAAGAGGGATACAGATGAGCCCTTGAAACATCCTCTTGTGAAAAAGGGACCTAAAAATTTGTTGAATCCACCCTAGCATAAAGTTTGTGCACTAGACTGTCGTTTCTGTAAATTACATGGAATTATACAATTTAACATGTCGTTTAGTGATTAATATAATATATTGCTCAAGAATTATGCTTAATTGCCATAGAACATTGGAAGGGGATCCAATCAAATTGTGGTTATTATCTATAAATGAAACACATGTTTGGATGCAGTAGATCTTGTTTTTCATTAGTGGGTGAAGTAACACAATGTTAGATTTGACTAAAGATAAAGGTAAATGAGTGTGGAAAATAGGAACAAGAGGAAGGTGGGAGTACTTTGTCCTCTTCGTCACCTGTAGAAGCCAGTGTGGCATTTCACACCACCGGGATTCCATTTGAGTTGTTTTAATTTGATTGTATGAAAACCATTTACATGTGTCATGATTCTAGATTTTTGGTTTGGGCATAGTTTGTTAGTTACTAGACTGACCCAAAATTTTTGTGATTAAACTAATTGGAGCAATTCATCGTTTAGACGTTGATATAATCATATTGTTTGGAAATATGTTTCATAGGCATTAGATTGCAATTTTTTTTGCCAAAGACACGTTTATATAGCTGTATTGTAATTGTATTACATGTGCTAAATTTTCATGTTATTTAATTGCAATGAAATTTAACTTTTAATAGGCGTCAATAATTGCGAAGATTAGGAGAATGTTTAAGATATTTTAGTTTAATCTATTTACAACATATGAGTTAAATGACAGTAATTAACACAGATCATGATGTAGTAATATTGATATTTTTATGGTCTTGAATCTTGTTACTTGGAAAAGATGCGAGGAAACACATTACATTGAGACAACCAATAAAAGGCCTAAATCGGGTCTATGTTTTTATCTCGGAAACTTTATGTTTTGATGAAAGCTTGGACAGAGTAAATTACGATCTTCCTGGTTTGTTAAAGACTCCTTATAATGCTAGTTGAAATTGAGTAGATGAAATATCAATATCTCTTTCAATTACTACACACTTTAAAATATATACATACATGCACATACTGTATTATCTCCATTTTTTAGAAGTATGGTTACGTAGAAATTTTTAATTGCACCTAATACTATTATTCTAACATTTTTGAAAGAAAAAAAATTGTTAGAATATGAAATTTTCATTCCCATCTCCTTGAAGAACTTCTAACAAACATGCCAGTGGTATTCATATTCCTATTATCCACTTTTATTCCTTTCAATTTGTTCTGACATATCTTATCAAACCTTGCATTCCATAGTTTAGAATAGTACTTGTAATTTTATCTGACCATTTACCATATTTATGTCAAAATGAGGGTGCATTTAGTTATATTTTTAATAGGTGCACTAGACATCAAAATTTTATATTTTAAAATGATCTGAAACTCGTTATTTGAAGTGGCTGGTAAGTGCCAAATCAACAAAAAAATTAGAAAGAAATAATTTTGAAATATTAATTTCCACTCAGGATGTGATACTTTTATGTATGTTGTTTGTCAATGACGAGTTGGAGTAAATGAGAAGCTTGGGGTTTGAAGACGTACCATAGAGATTGAACGATGTGGGTGCACTTTTGATGGAAGCAGTAGTGAAGGAATCGAGGTGAAGATCGGAGAAGATAACATTCAGAAGAAAGATTATTTTAGATACTTGGAATCTATATTATAACATGATGTTGAAATTGATGGAGATGTTACTCATAGAATGAATACATGTTGACTAAAGTGGAGATGAGCCTCTGGTACTATTCTATGTGATGCAAAAATTTCTTTAAAAATCAAAGGAAAGTATTACATAGCAGTTGTGACTCGTGAGATCTGCTATCTCTTATGGATCTACATGTTGGCATGTGAACCATAAACTTGTGTAGAGAATGACAGTAGTATAAATGAAAAAAGATATGGTGGATGTGTGGTCATATACGAAAAGATTGTATTTGGAATGATGTGATCAGAAAGAAAGTTGGTGTAAAACCGATTGAGGATAAGATGAGAGGGAACCACTTAGGATGATTTGACCATTTGAAATGAGGCATGCTGGTGCACCTGTTAGAAGATGCGAGATTTAGGATGTTGAGCCGGCTAAGAGAGGGCGATGGAGGCCCAAGAATTTTTGGAAGAAGACTATCCGAAAGGATCTTAGTTATTTGGATATAAGTTCGAGAATGACACAAAATAAATCTGAATGGAGGTAAATAATCCATTTAGCCAACCCTACTTAATGTGGGAAAAGGCTTTGTTGCTGTTAAAAAGATGTAATGCATGGTGCTTTTAGCCTTTTACTTATAGACCTGAATGGAGGTAAAAATCCATGTAGATGGCAAAGATGCAATGTATGATGTTGTTGTACTCACATTTGAACTTGTTCTCCTCACTTTTGGTCTTGTTTCCGTAGTTCAGTTAGAAGATCTGAACCTTGATGTTCTTCTTATTTATCTTTCATATTCTGGTGTCAAATTTGGATTATTTCACGTCTACGTAGTTGTTTGAGACCTTAAACTCTATAAGAGAATTATCTCAGTTTACATATTTTTGTGCAGATGAAGATAGCACCTCTCCTTGATAGGCCTGATTTAGTAATCACCAGAGATATTGAGTGGGCAAATTTAATGTTTGCTTTTGAACAGGTAGTAGTCTATACCAAATTTTATTGAGCGTAGTCCTCTATACCTTATTGTAGCACTTATTTTGTGCCATGCATATTCACGTGCAGGACAATGTTTGCTTTTGGTGCTTTTAGATACGCGACTTGCTATTGTTTGTATGTAGTACTATTGCATCAGATCTCGTATGGAGTAATTACTAATGTAGTGGGACATGCTATCAATTTTGCGGCGATAACACCAATTCTTACCACTTTGTAACTTGGGGGACTGGAGCCGAAAATCTCTGAAATGAAACATGGAAGATGCATGCATGAAGGGGCAGGTTCCCCTGTGTAAGAGGAAACCAGCTATCCTTAAGATCGTGGTATTTAAAGTAAATGAGAAAACAGTAATTGGCTGTCATGCCAGAATCCCAATGGAAGTTTCATGCAGTTTAAATCATCAAATCATGTTCATGCATTTGTTCATGCACGTGTCTGACAGTCTCATTCTTTATTTAGTATATTTCTTTTGTGCTCTTTATTTGCATTTCCTCACTGCCGTAACTCCATCATATATATGTACTATGATCTGTTTGTCATTAACTTACAGGAGAGCCGGTATAATATAATGGATCCTCACCATCCGCATGCTGTATGTACAGACTAAATGAAGTTGTATATTTGAGCACTGAGGAATCTTGAACTCTCTTAAATTATGAAATTGTGTACCTGTTCTCTTGATTTTTCAGCCAGTGGGGTCAGTTCATGAGCAGAGCAATGTAATATATAGGCAGGTATGCTTATTTTAGCTTATTATTTCCAATGCTCAAGCTCATATAGTATTCTTCTGAACTGTTCGCTTAGCATTGCCGTGCACTTAATTCTTGGTTGGTATTTGTATATTCGGATATTTCAGGCTTCCATTTTTTTACATATGTTCCCTGAATGTTTGGTGTGTACTCATTTAATCATTTTCTCATTTTATTGAAAAAAAATCTTTTGCCTGAATATCTCGTATATGTTATTGAGTCGATTTTCGTTAATGTATTACTATATATGTTATTGACTCGGTTTTCTTTAATGTATTACTATCATCATATACAAGTCATTACACTATATTCTGCCAGTTTACCATGCTGTTTATTTTTATATCCCTGTAACTTCTCAACAATATTTTTGTAACCATTCTTTTGTGTCACTAGTTTATCAAAGATGGTCAGTTCTGCATGCGACTTTGAAATATACTTATATTTGATTAGTAACATGCATGTGCGTGTGAGTGATGAAAAACTGGATTATCATTTCCTTACTCCAAATTTAACCTTTTATTTGTTAACTATGGTTCATATTAGTACTTCAGAACATGTAAACATTGGAAAATTTTGAGTGTATTGATCATTAACCTCTAATTATCATCATTTGGCTTAAAAAACACTGTTGTGAAAAAGTCCCGCATTTGTCTTACATGAAAAAAGATTTCTTTTATGGCCGCCAGCGAGACTAGTCACATAAGCCCCTTTAGAGATAGGGGCGGTCAGAGTGTCAACCTTAACCGGCACATGCACTGGGAATAATCAACTGATCACGAAATATCTTATATATTAACCGGGTGTCTATTATTTTATTTTGTGTTTTCTATCCAGTGAAATATCTGTATACTTTCACTTTTATGCTTTCACTGAATAATTCTAAAAGTATGTGGTATTTATATATGGGTTTAATGGGGCTACCCCTATGGGAGAGCCAACTTGGCCACCCCCACCCATATTTTTTATTTCTTACGTTATTTTTCGAAAACACATGGGAGGATTTAGTCCATTAGGCGACAATGTGTTGTCATTTATTTTTTTTGTAAACTTGCCATTCTTAATCCGTCCATCTATAAGGGGTCAATTTTAGCTATTCTGAGACTATTAAAAAGTGACATGCTTGGTGGTTGGGATGAGTCTCGAATCGAGTCGAAATTTGAATACCTTAATAAATAAGAAAAATAAAGATGTGGGTAACGTACCTTAATAAATAAGAAAAATAAAGATGTGGGTAATCAAGTTGGATCTCCCCTAGGAGTAGCTATATATAGGGTTTAATTGGGCTACCCTCGGTGGATCCAACTTGGCTACCCTTACCCTTATTTTTCTTATTTCTTAAGCTATTCTTTGAAAATACCTGGGGGGATTTAGTCCAATCGAAGACAACATGTTGTCATTTAAATTTCGTGAAAAACAAAAATTCCTAACATGTCCATCAATAAGGGGTCAATTCAACAATTCTTAAACCGTTAAAATTTGACATACTTGATGGATGAGATAAAAGTTTTGAATTGAGTCGATTTGAATGTGAACATGATATCATATAGTTATTTAAATCTCATCAGGTGCTTTCAGAAAAATGCCCTATGAAATAAGAAAAATAAGGTTTCATGGGCCGGCCTAGATTTGTGAAGGGTATATATCGATATTTCGATTTTGGTTTCGGTAGGGTGCCGAAACCGAAATTTCGCCAAAATTTCGCGAAATTTGAAACACTGGTCCCTATATAGTAAGTAGAGATCCACAGGTTATTTTAATGCCATTGTTGTGGTTTTTCGTTTGATGCTTCTTTGCATTTTTCATGTTTTTTCTTACATTTGTTACATGCATCTGTGTTCTGACATCTGCAATCTTCTATTTTCATCTTTTTAACTCGTTATTCCAGTTACTCTTGATTTTTTTCTGGTCATATCTCTTTTGTTGTAGTCTTTGAAATAATGCAATATTGCGTCTTGGGTGCCGCATCGCGTCGACTGCTTGTCTTTAATTTTTTTCTGCATTTCAAATATTCTTCTGGTCACTTATTTGTGGTTATGCTTACATTCTACTTGCAGTTGCTTCGGACAAGAAGACCTTTCACTGCTCATGTAATTGATCCATTTGGTAAGGAGATATTTAAGGTAAGATTTACCTCCGATATTAAGTCCTGAACTTTTTACCCAATTTAGAGACATGACTGTTTTGTCCCATCATTTTTCATCTTAGATTCGTCGCCCTTTTTGGTGGATAAATAGCAGTATATATGCTGAAGTAGATGGCAAGGTATGTTTGGATATGTTGTGTTTGTATTTTTTGCGACTTTTATGTTTCTCTGAATATTGAACCCGTGAGATGTATACTTGTTTCATGTGTAGGAAATTGGTGTTGTTCACAGAAGATGGCATCTTTGGAAACGAATTTATGATCTATATCTGGGGTAATAATGCCATCCATGTACCATATCTCTTGACTCTGAGTGACATTCTGTAATGTTAGCTTGGTAAGAAGTGACTGGATCTTTTCAACGATGTTAGGAGCTATTTACTAAGAAAATTGTTGAGATCGCTAATGGACACCTTGACATGTTCAGTTTTTATTTGTCCACATGCTGGTTTGGTGCCACCTTTTTTTTGCACCATCTCAGTGGTTTCCCCTATCATTTGACCAACATCTCTTGATATTGATTTGCGGTTTTTTGCCTTTGGGTCTGTCACACATTCTCCCAATTCATGTGCACTGAAATTCGTATTTGTCATCCTTTCTTCACATGTGATTCCCAATGAACTTGTGTTTGCATAAACTCCTCTGAGGTTCAGTCTGAGGAGTTGTCTTCAATGGGGCATTGATGCCCCCCCCCCATCTTTCGAGACGAACTCCAAGTTGGACCCTCACAGATTGCATCATTAGGTCCTTCCATGAGCCTTTCTTTGTTATGATCAACCTGTGGGCATGCCCTCCCATCTTTGGTAACAAACTCCATAGTTGGACCTTCACAGCCTGCATTATCAGAGCTCCTTCCACATGAGCCTCTCTTCGTTATATTCAACCAGTAAATCATGAGCTTTAGTGGATGCACCAAGCTAACACATGTTTTGGCTGATTAATATCTTTTTTTGGCTGCAACTGGGTGGTGTGGCTCAATCAGTCTTCCCAAAAAACTGATCGTTGCTTCTAGAAGTTTTACCTGGTTTTGGTTCTGTATGTTTTGTCTGTCATGATATGCTTGCTAGTTGGAAAAATCATGAACAAATTTCTATTTCGTAAGCGAGATGTTCTTTTAGACAATATTAGCAGAATCTTGCATATTAAAGCATTTTTTGTCCAATTCATTAGCTCTCTTTTTGTTTAACAAAAAAATGTAGGAACACGCAATTTGCAGTTGTTGAGAATCCAGGGTTCTGGAACTGGACATTTACGTTGAAGGATGAAGAGGAAAGGGTCTTGGCTGAGATCAATCGTGATTGGCGAGGTTTTGGTTTTGAGGTTGTATTCATCATGCTTCATTATCTTACAAATTTTCTATGTTTCCTTTGTGTACTTTTGGGCTTTTTAGTGGCAGTTTTCTTTCCCCCAACATATTTGATGCACTGGTGATACCACTGCTGCCGCTTTGATGCAGGGTTTTTTATTCTTTTTTTGACATTAGTCCTCTAAAGTTGTGTTCACAATCTCATTTTTGCATGCAAGTTATAGAGTATTGTGGAAAGAGAATAATAACTTGTTTGTTCATGAGGCTCAAGGGTTGTCTTATATACAGAGGAGAAACCCTGGTGTGCAAATTTACACTCGAGACATATGTGCAAATTTACACTCGAGACATAAGAAAAGGAAAATACACAAAATAAGAAAGATAAATATAGCTCTTAACACTCCTGGTCAAGATGGAGCATAGATTCCAATCATGCTCAGTTTGGAATTACACCTCTGAAATGGTCCTATGGCAAGAGCCTTGGTGAAAACATATGTTGCATGTTTTCTTAAGCTGATGTGGGAGGTAGAGCTAAAACCCATCTGAGACATGTCACATGTATAGTCACAATCTACCTCAATGTGCTTGGTCCTTTCATGGAAGGTAGGGTTATTGGAAATGAAAAGAAGTGGCTTGGTTGTTGCATTGTAGATGCATGGGAAGAGGCGCTTCAATAGCTAGGTCAATTGGAATAGATCTGACTTGACCCACATCATCTCAGTGCTTCCCTACGCTATGGCTCTATATTCTGACTCAACAATAGTTCAAAAGTCCTGATCCGTGAGTATGTCCTTCTGACTCTGGATCAAATAGTCACTGACAACCACAATCTACTTCTTGCTCTTCCATGACACCAAAGAGATCCATATGAACACTGCAAAGGCGAAGGTTGATTTCTTATCCTTGGGGCATCTCGCGTAGTCTGCATCTCTACACATATGCTATGATGACAAGGGATATCCCTCTACTAAAGAGCAATTCAGTACTTGGAGAGGACTTCAGATAACTCAGAATCATGTGAACGGTATCCATATGTGCATATTGTGATTGCTCCATAAACTGGCTAATTTTGCTCACTAATTTTGCTCACAGCAAAGGAAATGTCAGGCATGTTAATGGTCACATAGAGGAGTTTTCCAACAAACTCCATGTATTTCCTCTTGTCCACCCCCTCTGTATCATCATATAGCTTCATGCTAAGATCCATAGTGGCAGAACTGCAATTTATCATGCCGGTCTCAAAGAGGAGATCAACAACATACTTATTATGGTTCATCACAAGACTCTGCTGGTTCATGATGAACTCAAGCCCTAGGAAGTATCGTAAATCATGAAGGTCCTTAGTGTCAAATTGCTGTCCATAGAACTCCGTAGCCGCACTAATATCTTGCACATCATCTCCTGTTAAAATGATCATCAACATAGATCAATATACCATAGATCAATATAACAACGATACCTCTTTGAATCCTCTGAACAAATAATGAATGGGTTGCAGTCTATCTCATGAAGCATTGTTGCTCTATCAAGTTCAAAAGCTTTTGGAACCATACTCCGGGACTTTATTTTAGGTCGTTGATGGCCTTATGAAGTTTGCAAACCTTCTGACACTCCCCCCAGTAGTGAACCCATGTGGTTGTTACAAGTAGACTTCTTTCTGTAGATCACCATATAAAAAAGCATTTTTGGCATCAAGCTATGACAAGGATTAGTCCCATATCGCTACAACTGAGAGAAGGATCCAAAGATTATAATAACGTGCCACATGAGAGAATGTATCATGATAGCAATCAAGGATGCCACCTGCATGGTGCTTCATTGTAAACACCTACTTCCAGCAAAAAAAGAAGTCCATATAAGGGCAGTGACCACGCTCCATGTGCCACGTGACTGTAGCATGACTATCTCCTCATCCATGGCAAGATGCCACTAATTGTCTCGCATAACCTCCCGATATGCATGTGGGCCACCCAACCATGCTTCAGGTAAGGTCTCCTTCAGATGACCATGCTGATGATAGTAAGTGTGATGCAAATCGATTCGGCGCGTCGTCGATAAATAAAATAATGTGGGCGGAATTTCGGTGGAGAAAAGGAGAGGTTGAGAAGAAGAAAACTCGTCGGGAACGAGGGGTTGAGGAAGAAGAACCGTGAAGACCATGTTGAGAGGGGAGAGAAAATAGAGAGGGAGATAAAATCGCAAATTTCATTAAAACTTGACTGAATAAAAACAAAGGACCCTCATCCCTTTATATAGGAGGGATGACATTACAAAAATAGAAATTAATTTAAATTGACAACCAATTTATCCTAAAATGACTCTAACTAATTAACTGACCAGAATTAAAAATTCAAATCTACGAATAATTGTTGGAGATCACAGGCGATCTCAATTATTTAATTAGAGATATGATAATTTAAATAAACGTAAATAAAATTAACCATTAAAATTAACTAAAAATTCGGCCCTATTCGTTGGGTCCACGCTGCATCAACTCTCCTCCGCTTTAAAATTCGTCTCCCGACGAATTGCTGGATCTGCAGGCTTGGAGGACGAATCGGCGTGCTCATTTATCGTCTGGAAGAATTGGTGTGGAGCGAACGACGGAGTCCAGACGCGGGCGTGGATGACGCGACCGTCGAGGTTGAAGAACATGTGCGGCGCGAACGGCGGCGTTTTCTTGATTGTTGTCTCCTCCTTGTGATGCTCGAAGAATTGATGAGGCATGAACACCATGGCCTTTGGAGAATCCATAGCAAAAAAATGACACAAGGAGAGGAGGGGAGGAGATGTGTCCGAGGAATGAAGCCATTGGGTCCTTAAATTGGGAAAACCCAAGGTCCTAGTCCTATTTGGATAAGGAAGGTCCCCTGATTTCTTACTTACAGCCCTCTTCTTTAAATATTTCCACAGCCGGGGGCATGGGCGCAATTTTCGTACCCCTTCATTGTTCCTTACTTTTTTTATCACTTTTGGCCTTTCTGCAAATAGGGGATTCATGGGATTTTCTTTTGCAAATTTTCCCAATTAATCTTCCACCCCACAATTCGTGGGATTGATATCCCATAGACTTCGGGCCCCCAGTTAGGGTTTGCCCGAGTCCCTTACGCATAAGGCGCGGGCGGCGCGAGCGGGGAAGGATGGCTGGTGCGGGCTCATGCGCAGGGGGGGGGGGGGGGGGTGGGCAGGTCGCTGGGCTAGCGCTCGGGAGGGGAAGGCGCAGGTGGTGGATGGGGGGGCGGCGCGGCGTGGAGAGGGGGCTCAGGGGTGGGGAGGAGATGGCGCTGGGGAGGAGCAGGGGCCGTGGGGAAGGGAGAAGGCACCGGGGAGGGGGCAGGCGGCAGGGCGAGTTGACCCGGGGAGGCGCGGTGAGGGGGTGGTGGGGAAAGGCGGTGGTGCTGGCGGGTGGGGGGGGGGGGTAATCGGTGTGCGAGAAGGCGGAGAGAAGTAGGTGCAGGGGGCGATGGCGGGTGCGCGGGGAGGCTGAGACGCGGCTGGCGGGGGTGGCGAGGAAGAGTTGTAGGCTGGAGGGCCTGTACGGGGGAGGAGCAATGGCGCGAGGAGGTGGAGGTACGGCGAGGGTTGGGGAAGCCGGGGTGGGCGTTGGCGGGTCTGGGGGTTGGGATGGGACTGGCGTGGTTGTGGGAAGGGGGCCAGAGGGCGCGGGAGGGGGTGGAGGTGGTGGTGGGGCAGCGGGAGACACCGGCGGTGCTGGGGGTATGACCGGGACCGTAGGTGCGGCGGGGATGGTGGGTGGGGTCCGTGCAAGTGCGGATGGGGTGCGGGTCGGGTTCGGGGGATTTTGTGAGTCTGAAATTACTTGATCAGCGCTCGGATCGCTCCTTTTTTCTTCCGAAATGGCATGGACAGGAGTCGAATCTTCCTCCACAGTGCGGTTTTCTTCGTCAAAACTCGTGACAACGGCTTCGGGGATTGGAGGCTTTGATTGAGCGTTGTGGAAGGCCTCAAAGTTAGCCATTAGATCTCGAAACATGGAATGGACGTTGGTTTGCAAATCACGTAGCATGTGCTCTGTCTCCTTGTTGTAGGCGTCGATGGTGGAGATGGTTCGTCGTGTTTGTTCGGATGGTGTCGGCGCATGTCGGCGCACATGTCGGTACGGATCGTCAGATCGTGAGGACGATCTGTAGGCCATGCTCTGATACCAAATGATGCAAATCGATTCGGCACGTCGTCGATAAATAAAATAATGTGGGCGGTGGAATTTCGGTGGAGAAAAGGAGAGGTTGAGAAGAAGAAAACTCATCGGGAACGAGGGGTTGAGGAAGAAGAACCGTGAAGACCACGTTGAGAGGGGAGAGAAAATAGAGAGAGATAAAATCGCAAATTTCATTAATACTTGACTGAATAAAAACAAAGGACCCTCATCCCTTTATATAGGAGAGATGACATTACAAAAATAGAAATTAATTTAAATTGACAACCAATTTATCCTAAAATGACTCTAACTAATTAATTGACAAGAATTTAAAATTCAAATCTACGAATAATTGTTGGAGATCACAGGCGATCTCAATTATTTAATTAGAGATACGATAATTTAAATAAACGTAAATAAAATTGACCGTAAAATTAACTAAAAATTCGGCCCTATTCGTTGGGTCCACGCTGCATTAAAGTGCATGGTCCACACTGATGCCCACCTCTTCTGCCATGGGTACCGCATCGTCTGAACTGATATGGACATCTTCTGCCACGGGATGCGATCATCACTGAGGAGGCATGCATAATGGCTGTAGATGGGATCACGATCATATTAAGATGGGTATAAGCCTCTTCCATTGAATGTATAAATGCACATGTGAGGAGTTGAGTGTATGCTGCATCATACTCAAGATTAAGAGCCATCAGAAAAACTCCAGCTCTTGTACACCATCTACTACTCTGTAAATGTGGTTACCAGTATTGAAACTATATAGCTTTTCGAACATGCCCCAAAGCGAAGAGTAGATGAAGTAAGGAGGGCGACTGCTCTGTCTTGCCGTAAAAATGTCATAATGTAACTGTAGGAACTTAATCTTATTCTTCGCTTGACCATAGGTGTCGGTAAGAATATCCCACATTACATTGGCAGTGGGTTGATGCAAAATATCATTGGCCATCTCTGTCGTAGGATCCCAGAGAGCTATACACATACATACACGTCATCCTGCTTTTGTAAAACAATATTCTTCATCTTGTCTATCGGTCCTGGCTTTCATCAAAATGTGCTCCTTGTTATTTCACTACATCAAGGTCATAAATCGTATGACCATGACTCGTAATTGGTCTCATCCATTCACGATGGGTGGTAGGCCATTGAAGGCACCTGATGGGAAGTCACTTTTGATTTCTAACATCAATGATACAGAGGCTGAGAACAGTTGCGACAGGGGTTGTAGATTGATCCGAGGGTGTCTAAACAATCATATGGGAATTGGTTGTGGGTGCTGACTCATACCACAACCATACCCCTCAAAACTGGGCCCGTGTTAGGGTCATGGTGGTGATTTATTGGTCTGAAATCTCCCTTTTCCAACGAAAATCAGACAGTAAACAGTCCTCAAACATTGAAAAAGCATCGAGAAGAGGGGGTGGAACCCTAGGCAATGAAGGGTCTGCCGTTGGGGTCTCGAGAAGGAGCCCTCGGTAGTGCAGGCGGTGCCACTGGGAGCCCTCGAGGGCAACGTCCCTCGGCGGTGGCGGTGCTGCGCAACCACTAGTGTCTCTCGCTAGGGGTGCTAAGGGGCAGTGTTGCGCCACTGCTAGTGGCGATGGTAGAGTGGTGCGATTGGCCACATGTAGTGGCGACGGTATGCGTGTGCAAGCAGAGAAAGGTGTCCGGCGAGCGGTGGAGGAATTAGGGCACATGCTTTGGTCTAGAACCATCGCTCTTATACCATATGGAAAGAAAATAACTTGTTTGTTCATAAGACCCAAGGATTCTTTTATATATATATAAAACCATGGTGGACAAATTACATACTAAAGACATACACAAAGGAAATGACATAAAACAACGAAAGACAAATATCTCTCTCAACATATATTGATGTATGCATGTGCATGATGGGGATACATATAAATACTAGAAATGTGATTCTTCCAACATAATATCCCATCTTCTGAACCAAAAGTAGGATCTTGATGATAATATTTTTGAAAGACGAAGGATGTATAGTCGGAGAGTAGCCATCCACAATTTACTGCAAGCATTTTTGGAGATGCCATAAAATGGTCATACAATAATATATTTTAGGGGTTTTTGCCCCACGAACCTGTAAACTTTGTAAATTACCTTCTCGACCTTTGAAACAATATAATTCCCCCCTCGACTCCGTAAACTAGCTAAAAATTACCTCATGAACCCCGCGGTTAATCTGTTTGAAGCTTGTGTGCGTTCTTGGGGTAATTTACAGGGTCGATGGGGTAATTACATTGTGCAAAAGGTCGTAGAGGAAATTTAACACGTTTATAAGGTTCATGGGGGTAAAAATCCCTATATTTTATTCATAAAAATACGTACATACCACAACCTTTCGCAAACTTTAGACGTCACAAGTGCACCCATGGTGCATACATTGCACTGTGCAGCAAACGATCATATTGATACTTCCACACGTGATGATCATTGTGTTTCTTTCCCTGAGACTAGCTGAAAGAACCGCACGTGACCTGCTCATGTGATGCGACCCAAAATGTCCAATTTTTTTCTTTTTTGTTGAAATTATTTTTATTGTAATTATTGTAAAAATCAAGAAGTCTCGATGTGTCTTTTGGCTTAAATATGACTTTTTTTTTGAAGACTAAAAACTCGGGGGATACACTCAGTGGTGCTCACCCCTGCTTTATTAACAAAAGAAAAGAAACAGAAAAAAGAAAAGAACTTTACAAGGTATCCAACGTGCTACCAAATAGTGAGCTAAATCAACAACCAATCATCATCTAAACGGGTACAATGAAACAGAATGTTTTCTTTGTAAAACCGTTGCCCCGCGAAGATAGCTTCATTCCGCCCAAGCCAGATTGCCCAAACACTCGCCACGGGACGCAGGAGCTCCCTACGGTCCCTACTCTTGTTAGTCACCATCGATTCCCAAAAAGAAGCCAGATCAGTGATGCTGACCCAAGCCTCAGCCGTTGCCTCCCACACACCCATCACAACCGGGCAATCAAAGAAAAGATGCTCCAAAGTTTCCACGCCATTGTTGTAAAGAACGCACCCATCCGGGACAACGCCAAACAGCCTTGCGCAGCGATCCCTCGTCAACAATCTCTTCCTCCGAAACAACCAAAGGAAGACACCAACCCTCTCAGGAAGCTTTAAGCCCCAAACAAAGCTGCAATCACGCACCAACACATCCATCCCCGATCGAGGGGAAGTGGAAACCGCCAAATAAGCCTTCTTCGTCGAAGCCCCCCACTCCAGGCCCAGTGATCCCTCCCACCCGAAGGCCGACAAGCCCCACCGAAGGAGTCCAAGAGGCGGAGAAAATCAAGGAGCCTCTGATCCGAAAGGTTGTTACGAAGGAGGGGAAGCCAACCATCCCTAGACCAACAAGAGGCCACAGAAGCATTACCATCAACCGCCATATCAAATAACCGAGGAAACCTCTCACATAGAGGTGCCTCCCGGACCAAATGTCCTTCCAGAACTTGAAAGTACGATCGTCACCAAGCACCGGATGAAAGAGCGAAGAGAACTTTAAGAGAACTTTAAACATGACTTTTGGATGAAAGGTTGCTTCTTATGATGGATTAATTCCCTATATAAAGAAATCTACTCTTATGTAATAGGGGAGATGATATGAGATTTTGGTCTAGCCTTCGACCTTTTTTAGTACTAGAAGGGGGGGAGTTGGAGGGGGGATTCGAACCCTGGTCTTTTTTAGTGGGAGCTACTGCCACTAGACCATTAAGGGGGTTCCTAACCTTTGACTTCATCCGTCTTCATTCTCGATTTTCTTTTCCTCGTAAATCCTCCAATCTAGTCTTTTCCCCGATTTTCTCCCTCACATGGCTAGGCATGCTCCTCTTTATCCCCTCCCCTTAATTTCCCTCCCATTAATTCATCTCTTCTCATCCCTAAAACTATAAAATTGTCGATTTTTAGTGGTTGAAGTTGCCGTTCAGGACCAAAAAGATGAAATAAGAGCCCACATTTGATGAAGGCCCGACAGAGGTAGAATTGGGTTTCTTGATCTGGCCGTTGCCAAAGTAGCTATCCAAGAGGCTCTTGTGTCAACGCCACCGCCTCAGTTAGCTTCAATTGCACCACCACCATCCCTGTTGCAACCCCAGCACCATCCACCCTCTACTACCCAAATGCCCCCTGCAAACTCCCCCACGCGACCGGTGCATCCCAACAGCCTCATTGTTGCCCTTATTACCCTCGAACTATCATCCCCACAACATCCAACAACTTCGGGGAAACCCCATCATCAACCCGACGACATCCCTTGCTGCAAGCATCGTTGAATATCGAAAAAACCATGCCCTCACTGCAACCTGAGATGGCAACTCTTGATCGCCAACAACCTCTACCCAACCGACCGAGTCATCATCGTCGTAAACTTGCAATCAGGCGGCGTTGCCACTATGGTAGTTGGGATCCGAGTCACTGCCAATGTACAGATCGACAATCCCCGCTCCATCAAGATGCCCATCTGCCGGTTGCCACCATCCAACACACTGCTCGAAGAGTAACTGCTGCCACCATTGTCTGCGCTTGAGCAAGGGAATCGAAATTCTAAGATGGGTTGGGGGGCTCCTCTCGAAAGAGAAACAAATCCCATCGCTTGGGGAATTTATTCCATACTTATCCCTTAAAACAAGGCAAAAGGGCTTGATTTGGGGAAATTTTAGGGAGGCCCCTCCTCCATTATCTTTTTATGAAAAGGAATAATTTCAAGGAAGGCTATTGGAGGTTATATGTAAATAAAGGAGGAGATAAATTTCGAGGATTCCCTCCAGTGGAAAAACATTACGGAAAGAAGGCTGAGGAAAGAGGAAATATACATCCATCAATTCAAATTAGGATTAGGAATATGGGAATTGCCTATATAAGGGCTCTATGGTTTAAGTATATTACCCACATCTCCTCTCATCGTAGACTTGTGCCATTCATTCTTTATGTCTCCTTCAAATTCAGTGGTGCCCGAGATGAAGTTGTCCCATCAATTCTTCATATGTTCTTCCATTTGCACCGCATATGTTCTTCCATGAGGTTGATGGCTTCAACCACTATACCAAGGACACATGGATTCCACTGTTTGCTCCGAATATGTTCTTTCAACATGGAATCGAGAAAGTTGGACATAAATCGTCAAGTCTTGAACCTAGAGATCAAGCATTTTTTTAGGAGACGAATTTTTCAAGCGGTGGAGAATTGATGCAATTATTCCCAAAATTGACAGTCGAATCAAATTGAAGAAGTTATAGATTTTCAAAATCAAGGTTTTTCGTCCCTTATTTATCAGTTTTATTTATTCATCTATTTTTATTTACGTTAAATAAATTGAGATTGATTGTAATCTCAATCTTTTTAGCAGAGTAAATTAGATAGAGTCTAATTAGAGTCAATTAGGATAAGTTAGAATTTGAATTTTATTATGTTTCTATTTTTGTAATCCTACCCCTCGTATATAAAGGGGGTGCTAGTCTATTGTAAGATTAAAATTTGAAAGTTTTGGTTTGGAGAGAGCCTCCACAATTACCCCTCCCCCCAATTTTCTAGTGTTTGTCCTCTCATCCCGTTCCTCTCTCAATCATGCGAAGCGCGTCACGATCTTCTTCTCTCTTCTCATCTTCCCATTTTTTCCGTTTGCATCATTTAATATCAGAGCCAAGTTTTTTCCATTTGCATCGAAATCTTAACGAGACATTAGAAATCGTTAAACAAAATTTGCAAGGATAATTAGACTGAAGAATTTTAATAGCAGTCCAAAACAGTTATTTTATTTCATTAACAAATTGAAATTTTTTAAGCAAACATCTGATTTATTCTTCAACGGGAGAGCTCATGATAGATGGGCAATTCATTCATAATGGCTAAGTTGTAGAGATGATCTTGGTTCTTATTATGATCCTACTCATCCATGTGAATAAGATCAAAACCAAATGACGAATGCAGGTGGTTTTATATGTAGGAAAAGAACTTTGGTGGTGCATACCAAGTTGACATGCCCTATACTCCAGATTGGTAGTGAAAGACAATCGAGGAAGCGAAAAGCGAAATGCTTCTTATGAATCGTATCTGCACAGCTATGGCAAGAAGCATTAGAATTATTAACCATTCAATCTCAACAGAATGAACAAAGTGAGCTTGTATCCATGACATGATTATAGAAGATGATGTATATGTAGTAGCTATCGTCGTTGTCTCAAGTGGTATATTAGCGAGAAGGAAGATGTCTGAGCATAACATATCAGCATGCCATTGGGGTCGTGGTGAGATAAGGCAAATTCATGGTTTGTTTAAACGAGGTTATAGGAGAAGCCACGACCGATCTATTGAGAGACGGTGATCTTATTAGTCTGACTCTACCGGCGGAGATAAAAGCAATGAACTTTGTCGTGACATAACATTTTATATCAAAGAGACGTGATGGACTAAGCAATGAAGCTTTACAATGCTCGTATGGGGTTACGGTTTATAACCATGATATCTCTATCTGTTGAGAGATATTGAGGCGAGGAAATGCGGTGCTCATCATTATATAATCTTGCGTTGCGCCCAACCAATCTAGGAATCATCACTTCTACCTCCTTTTGAGCTGCCTTTTGCATCTCACATGCATAGACATGCCTTGAGGACTTGTGCTTTCAACACCTTCAGCTACGAGTAGTATATGCAAGAAGCTTGCCCTCGTACTGAAGTTGCATACAGCATTATGTCATAATTGGTCTGATTCACACGTTTATCCTACGAACATAACTTCTTCTAGTTATTCTAAACAGATGTATTGTCTCATAGTTATCACCTCATATGCAATTCGACAAATGACCTCCCCTCAATAGTCAGCCACAGATCATGTTATTGTCCTTTTCCTGCATGAGATGCTTGCTTATCTTGTTCTCTCCATTCCGATTCTAAGAAAAGATGTAGCTTCCTCTATTTTTTTACTAATATTAGGAAGATCTGTGACCATCATGCATAGTTAATATCGTCCAGCTTGATGATTTGATCAACATTTCATGCTACATGTGTTCATCGCCTGCGATGTCACTTTGATTATATATTTGATGAGGTCACAAACATTTTCTATTGCAATACCACGGCAAATAGATATCAATGTGCATAGAACATGGCATTACCAAACCAATCCCTGATCACCAGTCGACTATGACTCACAAAGGATAAAACCACACGGCTTGTGAACAACACACAAACGACATGCAGGATGCACATGACATGGAGTCTGCGGTGGCATGCGGCGGACGATGCTGCAACCTTAGCTGGGCAACACGGAGAGTGGTTGTGTGGCGGTGGTGCAGCAGTGGTGCTGACCCGTGATGAGAAGTATGCAGTGTTGGCACTCGGGGGCTGCTATGAGATGGTAGTTTTTTTTTGTGAAATGAGGGGCTTACTCCAGTCTGGGACTTCCTCTTAGATACCGTGGAAAGAAATTAATTGTTATATCGGAAAAAAGACTAACCCTCATTATACAGGGAGGAGTAAGGATTAGGTGGCACATGCAACAAAGATAAAAAGATGCCCCTAACATGGTACTATAACAAATTTCTTCATGATGCAATCCGTCCTGATTTCCTGCTACGCAACACCCAACCGTTGTCGCACATGAAAATTTTATAGAAAGTAAGAGTGGATTATAATGAAAGGCGCAGACTACTTTTGACCACTTGGGAATTAAGCATCTTGGATTGTATTCAAATTCAACGGGTCGCTCGAGCTAGTTTTCCCTTAAAACAACATGGGTCTAGGTCCCGAAATGTTACAACCTGTATTAAAGAATATTCACAATTTCACACTGACTAATGTTTCTTACAAATTTTGCTCTATGCTATGAATTTCGGTGTTCTGCTTTCACGTGGGTAAGGAATGTTCGAATTATGCCCTTTGAGATTCTTATTTATGCCAACCACGATATTTAAATTGGAGGATTCCAACACATGCATATACATAACTGAGAATAAGACCGAGATTTATCCTATTTATTTCATGCATTTTTTGGGATACTTCAATCTTATTTCGTTTATATTGTAAAATGTTCAGCTGTTTACTGATGCTGGTCAGTACGTGATTCGCTTTGGGAAATCCCCTTCTGTTCAGATGCACTCAGAAGCTGAGAATGTTTGTCATTTTCCTATTCTGTATTTGCTTTTGTATTTCGTATGTTCTTTTGTTCTGATTTTTCTACATCTTTTTATCAATCAGATTGAAGAACTAGAAACTTATCGACCTCTGAATCTTTCGGAAAGAGCTGTAGCTGTTGCTCTTGCAGTGTCCTTAGATTGCGACTACTTTTCTCGCCACGGGGGATGGTAAGTTGGGTAGTTTACTTCTAATCATTTTTTGTAGAAATATGATTAAACGATGGGTGGCCAAGTATAATTTAAAATTACAACACCTTCCAAAAACATTTTTCTCTATTTGAATTGTTGTCTCTCTCTCTCTATGTTCTGTACACGCTTCTGCGTAAATGCACTGTGTTAAGCAGAGTTTTGCCAATATTGTGGTAACCATAACTATATTTTTAGTGGTGGAAAGAAAAGCATTTAAATATACAATTTGACATGAATCGAGGTACCTGACGCCAGTTTTTAATAGGGGAATGCCCATCTTTGTAGCTGGTGAATAAGCAGCAGGCAGTCTGAGGGCTTGTCAATCCTGGTTAGCAAAATCCCAACAATCGAACTAGGTTTAAGATGCGATTCTTTTTACAAGATGTGTTGCTATCCATGAAAATACTCGTCATTCATTTTATTTTCTAATCTCTTGCAGGCGAAATGCTCACCATTGCAGGTAACATAACCATGTGGATGCTTTCGCACTAGGGCCAGACAACAAGTCAAATGTTGAAGGGATAGTGCCTTGATGTTACTTGGCTTGGAGTAATGTTATAATACATGCGATGTCATATAAAGCACACAATATACTAGGATTATAGCCATTTCACAACCCAGTAATTGCTCGTCTGCACACGATACGAATGTGAATCATGAGGGGGGAGAAGGATTACATGCATGTTATGAGAATGTAGTTTGAGAAATTACATGCTGGGTTATCAGATGTCTCAATAAAATCCTTTTATTTGTTATCCTCACAGGTACCAGCAAGTTGCACTCT
The DNA here is from genome assembly GCA_037367405.1 of Ottelia alismoides. Classification (NCBI taxonomy): domain Eukaryota; kingdom Viridiplantae; phylum Streptophyta; class Magnoliopsida; order Alismatales; family Hydrocharitaceae; genus Ottelia; species Ottelia alismoides. Next base: position 116,276 of record JAZKJV010011701.1, on the reverse strand, counting down.
GCTGGAGAAATTCTGAAAGAAGGATCCAAATTGAGCTAGACTCTTTTTTTTTTGACAAATTGTTGCTTCCAGATGGTATAGTTGTACACTCAATTCTCATGATTTTGCTGTGTGTTGCGTCCAAAGATCTCGCCCAAGGATAACGGACACCGTTTTGCGAAAATGAATAATTTTGTTTTAAGGTAGTGGATATGATGCCCCTTGGCACATACTAGTTTAGCTAACATTTCAACATTCCTCCTTGAAAAGTAATTTATTTTTTTTTGCTTGTGAGTTTTACACTTGTGATGCTTCAAATTTCTGCAAATACACTTGTTCCCGTCTTTTTTGCAATAACATTTATGCAACTGTATTCTAGAAACTTCTCAGTGTTTTCTTGTAAGAATGCGGGGGTACAAATGTTACTGCAAAAAAGGCAAGGGTATAAGTGTGTTTCCAGAAACTTGAAGGGGCACAAGTGTAAAAATCTCTCTACTTTTTCTTATATATTTCTTGATTCTGTCATCCAGCAGGTATCTACTTATTCATCAATGGTGTGGATTGTTTTTGTTTTAGGATTTTCAGTCGAAGTATTGTTTATGCAAAATCTCTCCTTTATACATGCATGCATGCATGCATACATACATATATATATAGGGTTAAATGAGGCTACACCCTGGGTGTAGCCAATTGGCTACTCCCACCCTCATTTTCCTCCATTTTTAATTTTTTTTGGAAAATAAAAAATATGTATATTCATCATTATATCCCTCTAACATTCTATTAAAATTTCGTCAGAAACAGAGACTCTTATGCCCTCCATCTGGAAGGGGTCATTTTCAGCAATTCTGAGACCGTTAAAATTTGACAGTATTGATGGAGGGGATAGAAGTATCGAATTAAGTCGAAATTTGAATGACATCATGGTGACCTATTGTGATCTAAATTGCAATAGGTTTCATTTAATAAAAATAAAAAAATATAGGGGAAAAGAGGTGGGAGCATGTAAGTTAGCTACACCCAGGGAGCATACTCCTTTTTCTCATATATAAATATATATATATATATATATATATATATATGTATATGTATATGTATATGTATGTACTAGGTATGCATGGCACCGACGCATACACCTGATTTTAGGAAAAAGTTCATACTTTTTTTTGCTTGAAGTGAGTAAAAAATATTAGTTTATTTTACAATATTTTTTGATGATAGAATCATAATTTTCGTACTTTTTGTCGAAGATGCAGATACCGATATTGATATTTTTATATCCTTACCCATTTTCTAATATTAATACATGTGCGGATATTGATATAGATGGATGTGAATATTATGTTGACATATTTTAAAAATGGATGCATATATAAAAGGAAGACGGATTTGATATGAATAATAACAAAAATATTCTAATACTATACGTATTAACATAGATAAAATAATGTTATAGATTGAAAAAAAATCTTACAAGTCATTATAGAATGGATATTCTTACTAAATTTCAAATGGTCAACCCAAAGGCTTGTTTGGTTGTCAGTAGGGATGAAAACGGTCGGATACAGATACGGATATAGGTATTACCATATCCTTATCTGTTTTCTAATGCGAATACGGATGCGGATACGGATATTGACGGATATTAAAACTGTCTTACCATATCTTTAAAAAATAGATATTGATCGTACATGAGTAATGTTAGAAATACTCTGTAGAATTGACTTAAATATATAAGAATTGGATGGAAAACACATGATATTAATTTACAAAGTGTGTTACTATCATAATATATATATATATATGGTAAAAGGAGGTAGAGAATTATGTTATATATAATTAAAAACAAATCTACGACTATATTTATATATGAAAATGGATATGCGGATACGAATGCTTACGGATATCAAAACGATATCCATATCCATATGCCTTTTAAAACGGATACGGATACATATGTCAAAATCTGTATAAAACGGATATGGTGACGGATCGGATACGAATATATTCGTATCCGTTTGCATCCCTAGTTGTCAGGATACATCGGGTACACGAACATACCTCTAGCTTCAACCATGCATTCTTGGGTTGAGATTACTTGTATTAATCCTACAATTTCTTTGGTATAATATTTTTAATCATGCTCAAATAAATTTATTAACATAAAAAACTTATTATAGTAATTAAAAAGTAATAACACATAAATATCAAATCACATCACAATTATCATTTCAACTCTCTCACCTCTCTAAACAGCTACTATTCCAGGAGGATGCTCCAACCCATCCTATCCCAATTACCAAACAGGCCCGAGAGTTTGAGTTTCTTTAATGTAATCATAAAAATCTTATAATTTTAAATGAAAACAAAAAATTGGTATTCCACACCTCAAAAAATTATAAAAACCTTTTGATTATATTGTATAAATGTTTAACAAATTTTTAATCCTCTTAAAACTATTTTGAAAAGTTTTAAATTATATTAAAATGGCAAAGTAAATCGATATGCAAGGGAGTAGTCGAGAGGTGCCTCGATTTCAACTTCTCTATATTCGTTCTAGGTACACTATAGTCACACAATCAGGGTAGAACTTATGTAAGTGATTGTGGAAGAAAGATTCGTCTTTACAGCATCGAAGGCTGCCTTTGTACTATATGTTGATTCATCGAAGAGAAGGAAGATAGAGCTCGGGTGGGTTTCCATGATACTCGACGAACATAGTGCAATGCGTGCTTGTAGATGAAGACAAAAAGTATAAATATTTAGCATAATAAGAAAATATATGTATATCAATGTTCATGGGGTAAATAAAAATTTCTTCCATATTTCATGACATACATCATAAAAAAATGCGTAATATAATTGCTTGAAAGATAATTTTTCCTTGAAACCTCACTTACAACAAGATTCGACTCTTAATATGGCATTTTCTTGATTTCTTAAAGATTTGACCTTCTAAGAAAAATTAACGGTATGCCAAATTACCAATATAATTTTACTCTAAATCGTTAATAATTGAAGGAACCTTTTCAATTATCATGGCATAAATTATTTTCACTTTCATTTTTTTATTACCATTTAAAATTAGAGATGTATACACTTGTAACGTCCCGGGTTTAGGTCCTCGGTCCGTTATCGGAGCATTACTGGCCCTGACAATCTCTTGGGATCGGGCCCATACGGACCCGATTAACCACCCCCAAAATGCTTAAGCCGGGTTGCTCGGTAGTAAGCTCCTCGCTATTTATCCCACCCGGAACTTTTCATGTTCCACGGTATGGGACTATCTTTTTGGTGGTGTTACAACCTCCCCCACTTATATTCGCAACGTCCTCGTTGCGACATGGCTCATCACTTCCTCCCAGTGACAATGGCGGCTGCACGCTCCGGGTAGCCATTTCCTCCAACCTCTTGTAGGGGCGGCTCCACCTCTCGGATAGCCCTTTCCACTGTCAGAGGACGTTCGACTCCGATACCATTTGTAACGTCCCGGGCTTAGGTCCCCGGTCCGTTATCGGAGCATTACTGGCCCTGACAATCTCTTGGGATCAGGCTCATACGGACCCGATTAACCACCCCCAAAATGCTTAAGTCGGGTTGCTCGGTAGTAAGCTCCTCGCTATTTATCCCACCGGAACTTTTCATGTTCCACGGTATGGGACTATCTTTTTGGTGGTGTTACAACACTTGTGTCATTTAAAACTTTGTCAATAACACTTTCACCCTTAATTATTTTGCTATCACACTACAACCCTTATTAAACATCTCATTTGACACTTATGCCTTTGCCTTAAAGACCAACAAGTCGAATTAGTACAAATAGGGATGTCAGCAGATTGGATTTGGGGCGGGTATTACTATTCTCAAACCTATACCCATTTATAAAGCACTTCACAGACCCATCCATTTATTAAACAAATAATTTCTAATGAGTACACACATACCTGTTGAATACCCGTTTATCCAATAGATACCCATATCTTCGACATGGTAAATCTTAAGTTGTTTATAAATGTAGACACGATTTTCACATATAGACAAAATAAATTTGATCGTGTAATATGGCAATGCATAAAAATGTGTAATATATAAAGAATATTAAAGGTTTATATACGTTAAGTGTTTAACTCCTTTGTTTTGATAGTTTTTATTTATTAAAGATACAAAAGTTAGCTTAATATAAATGGATGGATGGAGAGGAGAAAATTGAATTGATTTTTATGCATGTAGATCGATACCTATTACATATGAAATGAATTTGGGACTAGTTTGATTAAAATGCAACACACACATCTTTATCTTCATATATATTTTATTCGGAATTTGGGCGGGTTCGAGTTCGTGTACCTACAAGGTAATCTCAAACCCGTATCCGCATGTGTCCTCTTATTAATGTATGCTCATGTTTTGTCTTTAATAATTTATGCTCATGTTTGTCGATCTGCAGTTGCATAAGTGAAAACTCATGCATTCCACGCAACGCAGGGACACAAAAGTGAGAAGGTAAATGGTGCCTTAGCCCTCCAGTGATCCGACCATATTATGATGTTGCTGTCCAGATCTTCTACAACTAAATCTCGCGCTTGAACCATTTATATATAAACTATTTTGTTAATGCTCGAGACGACGGGATGATTTATTGAGAACAGAAAGTCATTGCAACAACACCTTATCCTCAAGTCTCTCTCTACATGAGGAGAGGCTTGCGGTATTGCTAGGCTTGCGAATCAAAAATTGGACACTGCTGTGCCAATGGGAATGGACGTTGGCAGTGGCTATTCTGCAGAGGGAGAGAAGAAATTAAACCCAAATATCAAGCAATGTCTTCGTAAGGTTGCTGATGGTCATTTTACAACGGCGGTAAAGGTTTTGTCGTCTTCAGATGTAGCACCTTTCAATGAAGATACTGTTAGGGAGTTGGAGGCGAAGCACCCGTGCAATCCACCTCCGTCCTTGCCGGATTTTCTCAGTCCTGAAGCCCCTCTTGTTGTGGAAGTTTACGCCATTCTTGGGTGCATTAAGTCCTTTCCTAAAGGGACTTCTTGTGGTAGAGACGGGTTGAGGGCCCAACACCTACTTGATGCTATGTGTGGAGAGGGGTTTGTTGTGGCCATGGACCTTTTACACGTTCTCGTGGTTAATTTATGGCTGGGTGGAAGGTGCCCCACTTCTTTGTCAGAATTTATAGCGTCTGCACCGCTTACACCATTGCTCAAACCGGATAATAGCATTCGACCTATTGCAGTTGGTACTATTCGTAGACGGCTAGTGTCCAAAGTGGCTATGGCAGGTGTTAGTAAAGATATGACCAAATATCTCAATGACTTTCAGTTTGGAGTGGGTGTTTCTGGTGGAGCTGAGGCTATTCTACACAGTGTTAATAGGGTGTTGAACGCTCGTCATACTGATGGCTCTCTTTCCTTGCTTACTGTGGATTTTTCTAATGCCTTCAATATGGTTGATAGGTCCGCCTTATTGCGATAGGTGAGAGAAAGATGCCCTTCTATATATTTATGGGTGGAGTTCCTATATGGGTAGGCAGTAAGGTTGTACCTTGGAGATAGGCATATTTGATCTTCCGCTGGAGTGTAGCAGGGTGATCCTCTAGGCCCGCTCCTATTTTCTCTCGATCTACACCCACTATCCATTATATCAGGGATAATTGCAAACTACTTCTTCATGCATGGTATCTTGATGATGGTACAATTATTGGAGATACTTTCTAGGTGGCCAAGGTTTTAAATATCATCCAATAACGTGGGCTAGACTTGGGTCTAGTTTTACATAAAACAAAACTCTTTTGGCCAACTTGTGATGGCAGGAAACTTCGCAAAGGATTGTTCCCATCCGATATTGGTATACCTTTATTAGGTGTGAAGGTTCTTGGAGGGGTTGCTAGTATGGATCAAAATTTTGTTGAAAGCCTGGCTTTAGAGAGGGCTGCTAAAGCGATGAAGTTGATGCATCTTCTACCTCAGTTGAAGGACCCCCAGAGTGAGCTTTTCTTACTTCGTTCTTATATGGGTCTATCAAAACTTTTACTCAGTTTGAGAACTTGTCAACCTTTGTACATGAAGGAGGCCGCAATTTTATTTGACAGAGGCTTACGAGGTTCTATTGAGGATATTGTTTTTTGTGGAGGACATTTTTTTGGAGATCTTCAATGGAGTGTGGCTTCTTTGCCCATTCGACTTGGTGATCTGGGACCAACAGTGGAGGCTTCTTCCTACGCTTTTGTGGCTTCTAGGGTGCAATCTTGGGAACTTCAAGACTATATCCTATGTGATAGTAAAATTTGCAATATGGACTCCACTTCGACTATACTCTTTAAAGACTTCATGATTTGATTCCCTCATTCGACCTCAGTTGTCTCTCTAAAAAGGACAGTGTCCCCTCTAAGACCCAGAATGTTTTGACGAGTGCACTTTTTAGAAAAAATAATTGAGGATATGAAGGTGGTATATAACATGTCTGTTGGACAAAAGGCAGTTTTTCGGTGTCTTCAAGCTGATCATGCCCAAGTTTTTCTCCTTACCCTTCCTAAAGACGGATTTGGACTTCACATGTCACTGGTGGAGTACCACAGTATCCTCAAATATCGTCTCATGATTCCGTTATTTCCTGCTGATGAGATTTGTCCAGTTTGTCGCAAGGCATGCTTGGACAATTTTGGTGATCATGCCATTCATTATAGGGAGCTTCCGGGGTTTAAGTACATACACGATCTCGTTAGAGACGTTTTATTCGATGTCCTCAAATGTGCAGGTATTGCTGCTAAGAAAGAGGTGCCAATGAACTTTTTAACAGATCCACATGAGGGAAGATCCACACTTAGACCTGCTGACATTTTGATTTTTGGGTGGATATGAGGAAAACATGCTTGTGTAGATTTGATAGGAGTTTCCCCATTGGTGGGGTTGAAGAGAGGGACCTTCACAGTAGGGCAGGCTGCCCTTAAAGCTTCTTTATCAAAAGTGGTGAAACACGAGAAAGCCTGCACGGAGAATCAACATGCCTGCATCCCCTTTGGTTTCGACACCTTTGGCTTCCTAGCACTGGAAGCTATTGAGCTTTTAAAGAGGATCCAAAAAGTGATGAACAGTAATGTGATGGACCCCAGATCTATGGATGTAGTGTTTAGGAGGATTGGCTTTGCAATACAAAAAAGGTTAACGGCACAGCTTGTTGCCCGCTTGCCTTCTGTTTTGATGTAAACATTTCCTATTATCTGTTAATTTATATTGAATGTTTCATATTTATTGAGAGAAGTCAAACCCGATAGACGCGGCATATATCGTAATTTCTATTGAAATTCTTTGCTGGAGAGAAGCCGGCAAGACGGATTTCCAAAGAGTTGTTAAAAGTAAAACAGTTGGCACAGCTAAAAAGGTACTGATTGACGCTTCAATTCTGCAACTTCAGCTACTGTAAAAGGTTTCCATCATCCAGTTTACTAGAGAGGATTGTCTGCTGCAGGTCAAAATGCAGCAGATTCTGCAGTAGCCGTGTGCACCACTCGACCACTTTCGAACGTTCACATGATTTTGCACTTTCTGTGAGCCACTTCGTGCAAAATTATGGGAACCACTCAATCAAAATCGAACGGCTCACGCCATCACAACAGGGACAGCACACCAGCAGACGATCCACCTCCTCAGTTTACATCTAATCTAGTGCCTTATTTTGATAGCATCACTAGCACAGCGACCGTCCTGCACCCAAAAGGAAAATTGGGATCTGCTTTTCATTTATCGGAATCTGAAGAATGTGACTGCAACGTAAAATCAATGCCTGACAAGTGATTTTGATCTCTGTTACATTATATAATATATTCTTTATGTTTTCCTCGATGCTTTCACAAGCCTACAACTAAGTTATGCTAACTTTGGAATAATACCAATCTCCAGATTTATGCATGGTTTTCGAACCCAGATATCGAACCTGGATTTTGTTGGGCTCCAGATCTTAACCAGGTCGTCGCGGAGACCTGCAGACGTTCCTCATAGCCAAGGTGAGCCAGCAGCCTCAGAAAGCAACACATCAGTTTGTGTGTATACGTAGCATTTGATCATAGATGTTATTAGGATTGCACATCTTCTCACGTATATGTTGTGCAATACAGATACATGGTATTGTATTGAACACGTGAATTATATCATCGACTACATTTCCGTATATACATATTTGTTGAATGTTGTCTGTGGATCCGATGCATCAAGCAGTGCTATAGACACGGATGCAAGAAACATATGCTGCATTGCCTTTATGAATTGAATAGTTGGATATAAATGTAGACGTAGAGATCAAAAGCACAGATCATTAAGATCTGTTAAAAGAAAAAAAGTAACAACGTATTTTTTTTAGTTTACGATGGCCAACGAAGTCCACGCTCAGTGATAGCCAATAGGCGCTGGAGAATCTTTGAGCTGGTGACCCTGGAAATGGACATCCTGCAAAAACAAACATGGAAAATATAAATATATATATACTATTTTTTTGAAGGGAATATATATAAACTTGTTGTCTTACATTTGTTAAATTTCATAAATAAATATGTACAACAAAGTTGTACTCCAAAATTTACTTTAACAAAAGGGAAATTTATCCGGCGGATCCTATAATGTTTGTCAATTACCTCTACGACTTTTGAAACTACTTAATTCCTCGCTTACCCCCATAAACTTGCTCTGTCTTACCCCACGAACCCTACCGTTAAATTAACACATCTAAAGTTAACTTCCTTGAGTTAAAAACGAGTTTAATCTAACCAATCCATCGGATAACTAGAATTAACCAAGAGAAGAAAAGCATCAAGGCAGGGCCGGGGATGAGCTTCAAGCAGCGGTTGGGAGGCTTCGAGCGGTTGGCAGCCTAGAGGGGGCGGTGGGGGCTTCAAGCAGGGGAGGCGGGGTAGCACAGGGGGGTGGGGGGCTTTGAGCGGTTGGCGGTAGGGGGGGGGCTTCAAGCAGGGGAGGCGGCGTGGCGGGGGGGTGCTCGAGCAGCGAAGGCGGCGGAGCCGAGGAGGGGGGGATGGCTCGAGCAGGGGACCCGGCCCCGGGGGTGGGGTGTGGTTGTGCTCGACCTGTACAGGTCCCACTAGCACTACAAAAAAAGCGCGATTGGCGTGCACACGATGGGGTGCATTGGGAGAGCACATGTGCTCGCTCACAGCTTAGCGAGCACTTAAGTTGCACATGTGCTCGCCAGCCTGATCGCCCTTTTGAATCTGCAGGCGCGGTTATGTTTTCGTAAATGGACGAGCACTTTAATAGCACAAGTGCTCGCCCAGTTGAAATTCAAGGCGCGGTGGAACGGGCACGTGTCAATTTTCTGGGCGAGCACCTAAAGAGCACTGAGCGAGCACATAAGTGTGCTCACCCGCGCCCGTAAACAGAACATCGAGCGCCCCCTTAAGGTTCGGGGAATGGCTGGTGACACTCGGGGCGGAGAGGAGGTTGTGGAGTGCATATCTGACGTGGGTGAGAGGGAGCGGCACTTGCAGTAAATTTGATAAATAAAATCAATATAATGTAAAAAAAGATGACAGAATCCTATTAGCTTTAACGGTTAAATGGATGAGGGTCAACCAGAGGGTTTGTAGAGTAAAGGTTAACAAGTTTATGGGGGTGAGGGAGGAATTATGTAGTTTCAAAAGTCGTGAAGGTAATTGACAAAATTATAAGATCTGCCGAGTAAAAATCCTTAACAAAATAAGTATAACACAGTTGACCTGAAAAATCACATCTAAAGAACATCGGTACATATTATCATTTGCAATACAACATAATACTATCGGATGTAAGGATGCATTTCTTTTCGAAAGTAATGCGATATTATCTTTATAATTGCGACACTGACTGTTTCTAAAAATGTGACGAGAATAAGCTTCCAATCAAATATGACCCTTGAACAAATAAATAAATAAGGCCTTCTATGCAACTGAAACTTGATAATACTGTTAGGTTATGTTCTGTGGATACTGATTGATGACATATATCGATCCACCTCTGCTTATCGATAATAAAAACCCATCGTCGCTGACAGTACTGTCCCATATTATTTTGGTCAACAAGAAGATGGGAATTTGATGCGGACAGTTTAGTATTTTCTTTCATTATCACCTTCTGCTTGTGTAATGTTAATCAGATTGCAAAAATGTGTTTGTTTAAACATCAATAACTAAAGGATGATCATTATAAAATAGCACCAAATTGATCTAAACAATCCCATGAATCTAGCGAAAGAGAGAACTTACTGAAGCAAAGTGGTTGACATCCCGGTGATGCGCCTCATCAGCTCGGATAACAAGGACGACATCTTTAAGCGTAGAGCCAGGGGGGAGCCTCCAGTAGTCCAAGGCAATGGCAGGGGCTGGAACGTTCTCAATGGTCCCCTTGTCGAGCTCCTTGAGGAACTCTGTGTAGGAATAGATGGCCTCCTCCTCGAGGTACCCAACCACTCGGTGAGCGAACTTCGGAGAGATGAGGTAACCTACGAAGTATGCATTGAAGAATACGCCCTGCACGGTGAGGACCAGAGCCCGCTCGTACCATCTGGGTTGGGTGACCTCCATGAAGGTCATGAGGTGCATCCGCTCGTTCTCAGCCTCCTCCAGCAGGGCCTTGATCCAACCCCCGCTTTGCTCGAACCGACGGAGGGACTTGAGGTGGAGAAGCAAGCCTCCTACCATGCCCGGCACAGCAGCCACGGTTTCCAGCATCATGGCACGGCAACCATACCTCTTCTGCAAGCAATTGAACTAGTTAGCCATGTAATTTTACAGCAACAACGATCTGATTTCCTCTTTGCCAATCAAGCCACAATTAAGGGTAAATGTTTTCTTGATAAAATTTCCTTTCACTGAAGCTTTTATTGTCAACAATTGGTGAAAATGTGTCTCAAACTCAAATTACATTGCCTAAAAAACTAATGTTAAAATCGGAGCTGGTGCAAAAATAAATAAATACAAATCAATGTAAATTATGTACTGATGTAAAATCAGAAAAAAAACAAATAATATTGATATAAATCTATTTATTAATCAAATAAGAATTTTAATATTTAAATCACGAACTTCTCGAACAAACAAAAACATCATAACCAACATTTATCTATCGTATTTTCATTACAACTTATTCCATCTTTTATCCCAACCCACCATTCCAACCAAAAAACGTGTAGATTAATAAACTCTCTTTACTCGTATTCCAGCTTATTCTCCGCCCTTCCGACCTCATTTGCATTTGGATGCAAAGATAGCATCCTTTCATTTTGGGATAAAGAAATTTTACCTCTGAAATATCACGATCATACCATCCATCATAAATTTATCTACAGTACCTCTTCATTATCTCTCTTCATTATGCCTTGAATTGATTAAACAACGATAAATTATAAATGTCTCTTATCTATTGTCCCTTTCCCAAAGAAATTCCTTTTTTTAGCACGCCAAATTAAAAAAAACATCAAGGTTCCCGAAGAGATCCAAAAAACCAAAACACAGAAACTCACACATATAAATAAAGGTAAATTATAATTTGGGTCATCATCTATGGATCTGATCTCAAAATAGGTTCTGATCTTTAAATTGTAATGATTCGAGTTCGAGGATCATTTATGAAATGGAAATTTTGAGGTTCATGACGAATATACCTTTGTTGGGAAGGGAATGGAGTAGGTTCCAACTTTTAAACAAAGGCAAATTCGTCATTAACCCCAAAATTTCCATTTCTTAAATAGACCTGAAAGATCGAGACATATTCTAATATCGGACACATTATAATTTACCCTGTAAATAAATCAAACTAACAATAAAAAAAGACCCTCCAAGAGAACAGGATTTGGAGGTCCGCCGCGATACCTTGAAGAAAACGTCGGTAGGAAATCGGAGCACCTTGACCGTCCATAAAGCGAGCTTGTCCAGAACCGTCGTCGGCATATGGTGCCTCTTCAGATCGATCGACACATCCGCCTTGTACGTTTCCCACGGCTGCATCATCACACGTCCCACATCAAAATCCACTAATCATGAAAAAAACCCTAACGGATGATCCCGATCGCGACGAAACCGATCACGCACCATGAAGCAGTTCCACCGCCACTCTGTCCCGTCCTCCTTCGTCAACTTCCTCGGCGGCACACCCCAATAGCTCACCACGCCCTTCCCTCCCCCTCCCTGCGCCGCCTCTACCTTCGCCGGAATCTCATCGCGCGTCTGAGAAGCTGCAGCGGCAGTGCTGGCGGTTCGCGACAGCGGGAGTACCGGCGAGCTGATCCACGCGGACAGCTCCGCGGGGCGGAGTGGGGCGGAGGAGAATGAGCGAGCGGCGGCGTGGGAAGGGGCTATGGTTCGTCGGAGGAAGGAAGCGGCGAGGCGCGAGCTCATGGTATTCGACCGGAGAGATCCCGTGGAGGAGAGAGGTATAGGCTTTCGTGGTGTTCGTTTCTTTTCGGAGCGATGGCGGTTGGGTTTAAATAGCGGCTGGGAAGCGCTTGATGTGAAAAAAACAGGCGTACACCCTTCTTTTTACCTTTTTTTCTATTAGGCCCTTGTAATTTCGCTAAATTATTACGTCTTGTCGGATTGTCCTGATTGAGTCATTAGCCTGTAATTATCAATAACGGAACAAGATTCTCACACAATTTCTACGATAATAAATATATATACATTCAAATATATATATAGACACATACATAGGTGCTGAAAAGCAAGAAAACCATCCAATGGACATTCAAGGATGCTCATGGGTGATGGGTTGTGATTGACCGCATCCCCATCACCATCAGAAGGTTCTCCTGCATTATACAGCACCTATGTAACAGTGGAGGATCTGCTCCCTGAATGTGAGGAGAGTTTTAGTATGAAACGCTTTCTCCAACTTGTTGAGGGTCGAAAGTGTGATAATTTCCTTTACAGGGGCTAACCCAAAAAATATCATTTCTCACGGGTTTTTTGCAAAGAAAAAATATTAGGCTCCTCCGAGCTTCCGTTAATTGTGCAGCACGTTTTAAAACGTTGCCGCTGTGTGCCAGATGCTTAAGCCGTGTCCACTCGTTAACCGTCTGATCTCAATCGAAGGGATGCGGTGTATGAAATTCATGGCGCGCGTTTCTTGGGGGACAAGAAGGTCCGCGCTGGCGACACTTCGAATTGAGTATTCTGTCTTTTGATTAAGATCGGAGCGGTTGCGGTACGGGAAGGGTAGTTTGGGTATTTGGAAGGTCCGGTTGAACGGGGGAGGAGAACTTGGAAAAGAGGAGATGGCCGCTTTTACATGAATTGCACGAGATATTGATGGGGAGAATATTAGTCGCTTTTGATTACTTCATTATTGCTGTAGAGATGTTGACGTAATTTGTATAATTTCGGTGATTGACACGTTTATAATAATAGAGTGGTGGTCAAGGAGCATAATGTGCTTTCCCCTCTTGCCGAAAATTTGAAAATCCTCCACTCGTGATATGATGGGACTGCTCTTTGGATGAGCAAATGGGTTGCTCTCATCTTTTTTTCCCCTCTATTTTTATATTTTTTAAAGGAATTTTTACCTGCAAACTTTATAATCTTTGCCAATGACATCTACGACTTTTGGAACATCGATATTCCTCCCTCAACCTTGTAAACTTGCTCTGTCTTACCCCACGAACCCTACCGTTAAATTGATACATCTAGATTTAACTTCCTTAGGTTAAAAATGAGTTAATCTAACCAATCTGTGATCGGACGGCTAGAATTATAAGAGAAGAAAAAAAAATCCTCTTCGTGAGGGAGGAGGCTCGACATGGTTCGAATGGGAGGAGGGGCTTCGACGAGGAGCTGGGCTGGTGGGGTGCTTCCGGCAAGGGAGGTGGCGGCCGGGCCGGGAGGAGGGCTTCAACGACGAGCAGTAATTAAAGCCAAAATTATAGAATAAAGAAAAGAAAAAGAAAAAGAATAAAATATTGTAAATATTTTATGACCCAAAACCCCGAGACCTAGGCATCTTGATGAATAGGTCGACAAGGAATAAAGTAGGAGGAGATAAGGGCCAAATACCTATATTAGTCTATTCATTCTTTATTCATTTTGGGACCTATTTTTGGTTCCACTTTTTATTCATCAAATAAAGAAACTTTGTACATGAAAGTTGTAGATAATATTACAAGGAAAAATACAAAATTGATTTCACTGAAAAATAATGTACAGATAAAAAGTTATGGTCTGAATAAGAATCCAGAATCCCAACTTCCCAGACCCGTATCTCACAACTGACAACTCTAAATATAGCAAACTCACCTGTAATTGTATATAGAATAAAATAATCTATCCAATGGCGGTGGTTTCGTAGTTGGCGGAGCTACGGTTTGAAAGTTGAGTTTTGGACCCTCCTTGTATAGTTGTACTGATTAAAATATTCAATTTATTATTTATTTATTATTTTTGTATTTTTACATTTTTATAATCTTGTAAATATTACTTATAATAAATATGTATATTACAATTAGAATAAAAATGCAAAGAAAATACAAAATAAAAATACTTTCATATAGAGTACACAGATGCAATACTTATATACATACGTATACATTATGTACTTTTATTTTATTAATTACACAAAACACCTCAATAAAATAAAATAAAAATATTCCTACGTATATAACAGAATCTTATAATTTTATAAAATAAGAAATAAAGATAAGTAACATTAAAATACACAGAATAAAAATAAAGGTTAAAATATATAGGTATTATACCTATAAAGGACATAAATGCAAACTTGTAAAAATACATTTCATAAAATAAATTAAAAATCGTAATAAAATACTACATAAATTTTTTTGCATTTTTTATTTAATAACCAAAAATTAACTCAGCTATTTTCTATTTTTAAACGAATTATTAAAAATTTTTGAAGTCTTTTTCCTGGTTGGTCCACGTGGACCAACCAGGTGCCTCCGACTGTTGACCGGGGGGTCAACAGTCTGACCTACGCCCCCTGTAGCTCGGCGCACCTCGTTTTTCCCCCGCCTTGGCGGATTTTTCGAGGACGCGTCGTTCACCCTCTGTTGTTACTTCCTTCGGCGATTCTGTACCAGGCACCATCACCTCCATCGCCGACCTACCAGATCTCCCTAGATCTCCTTCGCGCGCCCGTGACTTTGCCTCGAAGTCACGCATCCACCATTCTTCAAATACGACTCACCACTTCCATCCCCGGTTTGAACCCCATTTGTGACCTAATCCCTCCAACTCTCTGAGTCCCTGGCCGGCTGGTGGTGACAGCATCTCGCCCGCGTCATCGGAGACGAGCGGGGCAAGGTCTGGGTGTTCCTCCAACCTCCGGTGGTTCAAGCCGTCGAGGTACATTTTCCCCCGCCCTCCAGGGCTTCAGGCCGTGTCATTCCCCTCGTTTTCGTCTTCATTTCGTTCCTCGCAGTCCGCACTTCATTTCCCCCCGTTCATCCATCTCAATCGCGTGTCGATTTGCCAAATCGACAGTCGACCGGAGCCATCTCCGGCCACCATCACTCTTTGCGCCAAACATCTCCGCACACCGCCATTTTTGCGCCACGTGATCGGGGCAATTTGCCCCCGACCATATCACCCTTTTTGTGTAGGTCACAGGGCTTAACGTGCACCTGGAGCGTTTTTGAGGGTTCGCCGGAGGAAGTTGGACCCCTGCCGCTCCGCCACCTCTGTGCGAGAACACCGGCGCACGCCGGTGGCTTTTGTCGCTTCCAGACGATAGCTGACACCTGCAGGAGCCTCCCCGACCTTTTTGCGAGCCCAAATGCCGTCGGAGCTGGACGGAGGAGCTCGGGGAACTTCGCCCAGTCGGAGCTCCTCCGTGTTCTTCCACCTGCCACCGGAAACGTCCGATCAGGGAGCCCCTCCAGATTTAACGTGGATCGTCGGATCTCCCCGCGTCTCTGCCGTCGATCGTCCTTGGAGATATGATCTCAGCCGCACATCCACGAAGCGTCATCGGCTGTCCATAGGGCGCCACGTGTTTAAGTGGCTCCCCATCCGCCGTTGGATCACGCGCCAAGGGTATTTTGCACATTAACCCTCGCACATTTTGTATTTACTTTCTAGTATTTAAAAGTTTCGTCTGTAGTATAAAAACTTTGGGTTATTTGCTTGTAAACCCCTAGCTTTTAGTTTATTTACATTCAGGTCGTGTGTCACGTCACCTCACGTGCCTGTGCGCGTGAGGGGGGTGGGCTTTTTGCAAGGACCCCCTGGGGTTTATTTATTTCAGTTTAGTCCCAAGATTTTGTAACGCAGTGTAAAACTTTGGGATATTTTGCATTGAACCCCCTGATAGTTTTGAATATTGCACTTAAGTCCCTGCCAGGCGCGTGTTTCGCACGTGTTTGGCTTGGGAATTTTGCACTAAGTCCCCTCCGATTTCTGTCATTTGTTTTTAGTCCATTAAATGCATGTTTCAGTTTAAAAGTTGTGGAAATTTTGCATGTGCCCCCTGGATGTTTGAGAAATTGCATGTATACCCCTGTCAGGCCTGTTTAATGATTGTATGTTTGTTCTATTAATTTGACCATCATTTTAAGTCCAAAAATTCCACAAAAATAGGTTTTAAGTTCCTGTCAACTTGCATTTGCATGCCATTGTATGTTTATTGCATTTTCATATTTATTAAAAATCAAAAACATGCATTTATTTCCATGTTTGCATTAGAAAATACATAAAAATTATAAAAACGTTTTGAAAAATTTCAAAAAAACTTATATTTTGTGTGTTTTATCATATTTTAGTGTCAGTCCAAAAATCACTAAAAATCTCAAAAGAAAAACCTTAAAAATTCGAAAATACATAAAACATTCAAAAAAATATATAAAATCAAAGAAATCTCCAAAAATTACAAACTCAGTTCCTGTTTACTCTACATTTTATTAGCTTTCTTTGAAAAATAGTTTGAAAATATTTTTGTGACAGTTGTCTATTTTTAATTTCCATTTTTTCTCATAGCCAGTACACTGTTCACTGTTTTGACGTATTTCAGCATTTAAAAATACCAAAAACATCTAGAAAAATACCCAAAAATCACAAAAATAGTAAAAAATCTTAAAAATATCAAAAATATTTTATTTCTGAATTTTTGGTGATTTTTGCGTATTTTTATAAATACTTTATCTTGTCTTTTATTACATTGTTTCAAATTCCAATATTGGAAAAGAAAAAAATATAAAATATAAAATTATAAAAATCAGAAAATTAAAAATCAAAATACAAAATTAAAAATTAAATTAAATCAAAAAAAATAAAAATTAAAAACCCACAAAAATTTCTTTAACTTGCTTGCTTAGTGTAGACACTTCACATTCACTTGTGCACATTTGTTTGAATTACCCTGTTTGCTCCATGTGTTAGAACTCTCTGCATACTTGTCCCTATACATCATTTGTGTAGAGTTAAAAATAAATTTGACTCCACATTTATTTGTCACTGCTTGATTTATTGATTGTAGGTTCATTGTTGATTAAATACGGGATTCCTTGAGGGTCATCACAGCGACACGGTTGTCTCCGCTTTGTGAGAGACATTAGACCCCTTGAATTTCGGCTTTATCAAATGGCGCCGTTGCCGGGGAGCAACAGGGAGTAGTTCTCATTTTTGTTTGCTTGTGATTGTTGTCTACCATAGCTTCAGTTATCTCTCTTGCACTTTTGATACATATATTGATTGAGCTATTCTGACCATCCTTTCTTGTCTTCTTGCGAGGGACCGCGGAGCAAGGCGGATCGCTTAGGTGACCCGGAGCATCCTTGGAAAGCGGAGCCGGCAGGAAAGAGCAGGAGGAGTGAGAGAGAGTGGTAGATTAGTTGCAATTTATTGTGAGAGAGTGATTTGATAATTTGTAATAATACAGGTACTTGGACTTTGGGACACTCCGGGCCTAATTTCCGGGTGTTTGTTCACTCGGGGGCGCACCGCGGTTTTTGCCGAGTTTTCACCGTTGTCATTTGCCGGTTTTAATTTCATTTTCACTTTCTTTTGTAGATTGAGCCCTTAGTTTTAGGCCTGCTTGATCGATTAAATTAGGTCCAAACACTCTAATAACCTTTGCATGTACCTATAATTCGTACTTGGACTTAGTTTAATTAAACAATTAGCTCCCTTTTTTAGATCCGCCGCGCCGCGAGCCCTCCCCATCAAGCGCTACTCCTGAACTCGGTGTGTCGAGAAGAGGAGGGGGGGTCTAGATCGGACTCTTAGGATCGACGATCGGTGGTTGACTTGTGGTTCTTCACGCTAGCAGTTGTCTATCTTAGGACGATTTCCGCATTGCATACCGGCATATAGACTAGGTTTATAAATTTTTGCTTTGCATCCCGCATGGAGAGAGCTGGGATTCGCTATAAGTCTTCTTACTTTGCATCCATCATTTAGGCACAAAGGTGAGATTTCCATCTTTGTGTCGACTTGCACGGCTTTTCTGACTCTATTCTCCCTCTGTTTTTGGACAAAGTAGGATCAAGAAAATACAAAAATCATTAGGCACTTGTTTGAATCTACTCAAAAGAAGCGATAACACCAAAAAAATTGAAAAAGGGACTGCTAAGAAAACCTTAACAAAAAATAAAAATGGTAATTGGATTCATTGATTGGGGAGAGTAACACCCTCACTTGTTTTCAGGTTGCATGGGAAGGTCTCCTTCCAAGTGAGGTGAGCGTTTCGTAAGGATTAGAGCCAAAATCCCAGCTTGTGGCTGCCTTGTGTATCGCCTGGATTTCCGAAGTATTGGCGCTTCTATCGTATGTGGACGAGTAGGGCTTGGTCATCATTTAGTGACTCTCTATTGTGTAGAGCATCGACCTTGTCCGAAGTATCGAGCCTAGGCCACGCCTTCATGGGGGTGTATGTCTCATCGTCTCGCGTCCGAGTAGGTTCTGGCACGCTCACGGGTGATTCCGTTGCGAGCGGGTTCCGAAGTATCGGTTTCGCCTATTGGCTTCCTCTCTTATTCTTTGGCTGAGTAGGGATCCAGGAAGGGTTATAAGGACCTCAAAAAGCGCAAGCTACAGGTTACACAGGAGGAGGACAAGTACGAGATACTCTTCCGGCAGTACTCTCTCCTTTAGGCGTAGCGCTCTAAGGACTCGTGAAAAGACTAATTCCTGAATCAAGCTAAAATTGACAAGATAAAAGCCGAACCTTCACGGCTTCACGTGTTGAGTTGGCGAACTCACCCCTGCTTTGTGTTTGATTGCTAGATTTATTTAGGTCAAGATCAAAAACACAGCACAATTGTGCGCAATTTTGTTTCTCACTTCATTCCTTCTTCTTCTTCTGCATTCCTTCTGCTCTTGCCAATAATCAAGATGATGGGACGGAGATCTCTTAGGCCGACTCTGTCGGCACCGCTATGCAGCACTCCCCTTATTCATCTAGGATTACCTCAGAGAGTCTGCTCTCCGAGCCCGAATTTACATCCACCATGTTCCCCCTCGACCACCCTTCCCATTTCTCCTTCTCTCGGTCCAATAGTTTCAGAATTCAGTGCATCACAGAGTTAAGATCATTCGACAGCACCTGAGATGGCCTCTTTTGCTTTTTCAAAGAATCCAGTGATGGCAGATAGAGGCGAGCACCCAGATGACCATGATCACCCTCCGTTCATAATTGATCAGGTGGCCATCAACAATTCCTTGTTAGCGTCCCTGGAGACCATGCAGAGACAGATCCGTGACAAGGGTACCTTCATGGGTGATCTGATGAGAGAGATAGCTCAGATGAGAGAAAACCGACCTGGGGGCGGTGGAGGTGGAGGAGGAGGAGGACCTGATGCAGGAGGAGGTGATCTAGACGTTGAGAGACCGCCACAGACCATCATGAGGGAATTGCACAACCCAGCTGCGTCCCTCACTCACCAGTGGATCAGACTCCCACCGATCCATGGAGATTTCGAGCTTCGGCCCCACACAATTCAGCTTCTACCCAAATTTAATGGGTTACCGACCGAAGAGCCACACCTCCACCTCCAGGAATTCGAGATATTATGCAGCACCATCCATGATCGGTTGATGACCGAGGATATAATAAAGATGATCGCCTTTCCGTTCTCATTGGTTGATAGAGCCGCATATTGGCTCAAGCATCTAGGCGATTCATTGACACATGGGTAGATCTCCGGACCGTATATTTGAAGAAGTACTATCCTCTTGGCCGGACTAATGCAGCTAGAGCCATGATCAGCAATTTTGTCATGATCCCAAATGAACAATTCCATGAAGCCTGGGATTGATTCAGAGATCTCATCGACCGGTGTCCACATCATGATATATCCAAACCCAATCTGGTTCAAAGTTTCTTCTGTGGGCTGACACCGGAGCTGCAGGGGCTTGTCAACGCCTCCTGCGGTGGATCATATTTCTCCAAGGGTGAAGACGACGTTTGGGCTATCTATGAAGGCATGGCAGAAAATTCAACTGTGATGACCCAAGCCAGAGTCTACGCACAACAAAAACCACCTCAGGGAGGAGGATCATTCCAGAGGATCGCCCGCATCGATGCCGGTCCCAATACATCGTCGGTAGCCGCAGCCCAAGCCAAATCAGCCGCAACCGACATGGGTATCATCAGCGAAAAGTTGGACCGCATGGAGATCCTCGAGAAGAAGCAGAGCCAAGGTCTTGCCCAGATGGACCTTCTCACCAAAACCATGAGTGACCTAAAGACTCAAATCCTATGCATTCAGGAGGCACAAGCTCATTCCCATCAGCCTCCCAGGTCACGTGCCGACTCCAGCAGTAGCAGTTCCAACCAACCCTCTACCTCATACCGCTAGGTGAATCATATCCAGGTAGAGCCGGTTCCACTGCTACAATACTACCCAGCGTAGCTGCCATGTTCGGACACGCAGATGGTGGTCTATCAGCCGGAGCAGCCATTGGCAGTTCTTCCTCCATCCTCCTTTGAGCAGGACTCGTTGATGGAAGTCAATGAGATATGGTACGACCGGTACCCTCAGCCCCGGGATTCATCGTGATCATCCCGGATTCCGTTGGGGCAACGGTAGCTCCTCCTCCCAGTAGCAGAATCCTGCCCAAGGACAACAGAACAGCCAACAACCACAGCAGCAGCAACCCCAGTATGCCCAGCAGCAGCAGTATCAGAGTGGTCCTCGTCCCGCCTATCAGGGGACAGCAGTGGAGGTAGCGACAGCAGCCTCAGCAATCTTATCCCCATCAACCCCAGTATCAACAGCAGCAGCCCCATTTCCAGTGGGGACAACCATCCGGTTCCCAGGGTCCCGCCTTTGAGAACCCAGCTCTCGATGATCTGGACCGCTTGCTCTCCGAACAGCAAGCATCCTTCAGGCAAGAAATGGATGAATTCCGGCAGGAGATGAGGGAGATTATCAAAGGGAATGCCGCCATACCCGCTCAGATTGAACCTAACCCGAACAATCTGAAAAGGAAATCTGAGCAGGTAGAGTTTACAGAAGATACCTCTCCTAGTGACTATTTGAGAGATATGTTGTATTCTTTCTATGATGTCGATTTTGTGACTACTAGGAGCGGTAGGATGCCCGCCGGCGGCGCCTCTTCTGAGCGACAACCAGATGCAGCACCAGGAGCGCCAGAGGAGCAGAGTAGCGGTGCTGATGCCGCTAATGATGATGTTGAAGATGGTGGTGCTGAGACCACCAATGATGGAGATCCAGACGACGGTACTGAGGCCGTCGTGATACCAGATGCAGACGGTGGTGCTGATGCCACCATTTTGGATGTTGAACCAGACCGCGGTGCTGATGCCGCAGAGACAGGTGTCGATGGTGGTACTGAGGCCACCATATCTACTTTTGTTGAGCCTCCCTCTATGATGTTACTACCTTTTGTATCTATGGGTTGTGGTAACAACAAAAAGAACAAAAATGTGAATAAAGGAAAGGTTTTTGTTCACATTGCGGATCCATATGTGTTGCATGATTATGATTGTGTGGATCCTCCTTCCTCACATGCACAGGGATCTGTTCCTAGTCCTCCTTCTGAGGAGGCCCCTACCATCCCCTTCCCTGAGGCACTCTGTCGGGCGAAGGGGAACAAAAAAGAAAACAAAAAAAAGAACCAGCAAGTAGAGATCAGCAACTAGATGATTGACAGGTTCCACATTCAGTTGACTCTACGAGAAGCATTTGAGCATATCCCCTTCTTCAAAAAGAACTTGAAAGAGACAACTACTGTCCGAAGGAAGAGGCACAGAGATCAAATCCATATGCTCACTCATGACACTTGCTGTGCCATTCAGAACACATTGCCAGCCAAGAGACCTTATACAGGAGCCTCTTATGTCAGATGCGAGATCCAGGAGCAGCGGTTCGATCGTACGCTATTAGACAGCGGGTCTTCGATCAACCTCCTTTCGGCAGCCTTACTCAAACGATTCGAGTTTGGCCCTCTTCTTCGGAGCAGAACAGTCCTTCAGTTTGCTGATAGGTCGATCAAGAGGCCGAAGGGGTTGTTGAAGGACGTGGTCGTTACCATTCAGGGCCTGAAATTCCCCGTGGACTTTGTTGTATTGGACATGGAGATCCCTGAATCGGTAACCGATGCCCCCATCATACTTGGACGCCCATTCTTGGCCACTGCCAAGGCGGTATCTGACCATGACAGTGGGACGGTATGTTTTCGCGTAGAGGGTAAAAGCATACAAATAGATACGATCGACCAAATCAGAGACAGAGAGTTAGCATGCTCAGAGCAATCTAGTGAAGCCGAGCAGATGACAGAGGACGAGCTCAACATCCACCACGTGTGTGATTTCGTGATGACTGATGATGAATCCAACTGGACAGATCATGTAGCACCGACCCTCGCCTTGCCTACAGATTCACTATATCTCAAGCTCATGGCAGTCGAGAGCCGGGAGAGCACATCCCTGGATGAGGATACACCTGAGGCTGACAGTGTAGGGACGAGTGGTGCTGATGATTTTCATTCTTGCTCATCTTCTTCTGATCCCTCGGATTCAGACATTGATTGGGATGACTTTGATGACTATTTGTCTTGTCTGATTCCTCCTGAGTCAACAGCCATGACAGAGTGCGAGCCCGTACAGTTCATTGATGATTCAGCCGGCCGCTCTTCGTCAGAGATTCATGCAGAGCGAGAGTTCTCCCACGCAGACTTGGTCGCCTTCACACAGACATATCAGAAGCCAGATCTGCCACCTCCCAGTTGTCCGGAACAGAAACCTCTGCCGCAGTCGATGAAGTACAGATTCCTTGCTGGTGAGCCAGACATGTACCCAGTCATTATCTCAGCAGATTTGACTGGAGAACAAGAATCTCGTCTGATGGAGGTTCTTGAAAGAAACCGCAAGGCAATAGGATGGAGTATAGCTGATCTCCAGGGGATTAGTCCAGCTTTGTGCTCCCACCATATTTATCTTGAGGAAGGTGCTAGGCCAACGCGTGAGTTCCAACGACAGCTGAACCTGAATCTTCGAGATGTGGTCATGAAGGAAATATCACTACAGTGGTAAACGAGTCTGGAGAGGAGATCGCTACCAGGGTGCCCACTTCTTGGAGGGTCTGTGTGGACTACAGACGATTGAATGAGGCCACAAAGAAGGATCACTTCCCGCTGCCCTTCATTGATCAGATTATCGAGCGGCTAGATGGGAAGAGTCATTATTGCTTTCTTGACGGGTACTCTGGATACAATCAAGTGGCCATTGCGCCCGAAGACCAGGAGAAAACGACATTCACCTGTCCGTTTGGGACTTACGCTTTCAGACGGATGCCCTTTGGTCTATGTAACGCTCCGGCGACATTTCAAAGGTGAATGTTGTCCATATTCTCGGACATGGTGGGTGACTGTTTAGAGGTCTTCATGGATGACTTCTCGGTCTATGGTGACAGGTTCGATTCTTGTCTTGACTGCCTAGACCGTGTGCTTCAACGCTGCATAGAGGTCAATCTTGTATTATCTTGGGAAAAGAGTCACTTTATGATGACTCAAGGGACGGTCCTTGGTCACATCGTCTCTAACAGGGGCATGGAGGTCGATCCGGCCAAGGTGGATATCATCAGAAAACTCAATCCACCGTCCAACCTGCGTCAGTTGCGGTCCTTTCTGGGGCATGTCGGTTTCTACCGACGGTTCATTCAGGATTTCAGTCGTATTGCCCGACCGCTCACTGACTTGCTGACAAAAGACACCGAGTTTATTGTCAATGATAAGTGTCTTGCATCTTTTGAGACTCTCAAGAATATGGTTATTTCAGCTCCTGTCCTTCAGCCACCTGATTGGTCTCTCCCATTCGAGATCATGACGGATGCTTCAGATTTTGCCGTTGGGGTTGTGCTTGGACAGAGGAGGGATGGATTACCTTTTTCCATTCACTACGCCAGCCGGACTTTGGATGTCGTTCAGCGGAATTACACTGTGACCGAGAAAGAGATGCTGGTCATAGTCTTTGCTCTTGATAAGTATCGATCGTATATTCTCGGATCTAGAGTAACAAACTATACTGATCACACCGCTATCCGGTACTTAATGGCTAAGAAGGATGCCAAAGCACGTCTGACCAGATGGATCCTTCTGCTCCAGGAGTTTGATATTGAGATTAAGGATAAACCTGGAGTCAAGAATGTGGTGGCGGATTATCTCTCCAGATTGGAGAATCTGGAGGAATCTGAGCCCAGTGCACCTATCACAGATTCATTTCCAGACGAGGCGATCTTGGCGGTCACCTCACTCCCATGGTATGCTGACTTTGTAAACTATCTTGTCGTCAAGACAGTTCCTCAGGGTGGCCCAGGCAGAAACATGAGACCTTCCTAGCTAAGGCCAAGTTTTACCATTGGGAGGATCCCGTCCTTTATCATAAAAGAGGGGATAGTATCTGGAGGAGGTGCATTCCTCAAGAAGAGGAGCATAGCGTCCTCACATACTGCCACAAGCTTGAGGCAGGAGGACATCATTCTGGAAAAAGGAAAGCACAGAAGGTGCTTCAATCCGGCCTATGGTGGCCTACTCTTTTCAAGGATTATGATGAATTCGTGAAGAGATGTACTGACTGTCAGAAAATGGGAACCTGCGGACAGAGAGACATGATGCCCATGCAACCCATTCACTTCTGTGAGGTTTTTGATGTATGGGGGATTGATTTCAATTGCCCATTTCCTAAGAGTCAGGGATTCGAGCATATTTTGCTCGCTGTGGATTATGTCAGCCGATGGGTTGAGGCTATCCCCGCCTGAGCCGCAGATGCTAAAACCGTTTGCAAATTCTTGAGGAAAAATATCATTTCACAGTTCGGAGTACCTAGAGTCTTGATTTCAGACGGGAGGTCTCATTTCATCAGTGACAAGGTTAGGGCCCTTGGAGACGAGTTCGACATTGACCATCGGGTTACCACTCCATAACACCCTCAGACTAATGGTCTTGCCGAAGTCTCAAACAGGGAGATAAAAACAATCTTGCAGAAAGTAGTCCGCCCAGACCGAAAGGATTGGTCACAACTTTTGGACTCGGTCTTTTGGGCCTATCGGACTTCTTTCAAGAATCCATTGGGGACATCTCCCTTTCGACTCGTCTATGGCAAGCCGTTCCATCTGCCAGTGGAAATCAAGCACAAATCTTTTTGGGCAGTCACCGAGTTGCTGTTAGATCCCGAGAGTATAGGAGATCAGAGAAGAGCAGAACTGGCAGCCCTGGAAGAACTGAGAGATACAACCTTCTCCAACAGCCTACAGTACAAAGAGAAAGTGAAGACATGGCATGATTCTCATATCAGCCATAAACAGTTGGAGCCAGATCAGAGAGTATGGTTGTTTGATTCCAGTCTGAAATTATTCCCAGGAAAATTGCAGAGCAAGTGGAAAGGTCCCTATGTGGTCAGGAAGGTACATGACAATGGTAGCATCGACATATTTGAATCGTCATCTTCGTCTACCTTCCGCGTCAATGGTCAACGCCTGAAACTATATCTAGATCATGATCCGCCGACCATTGACGTTGCCCCCATTCTCCTGGTATGAGATGTGTCCTTTGACTCATATCATCTGCTTCTCATACATGGTGATCACTTCTATTATCCGCTGTATAGATCATCTGTCCATATCACTCTTTCATCTGTTGATTTATTTTCTTCTTTTCTTCTTTTCTTCTTTTCTTCTTTTTCTTTTCTATCTTCCTTATCTATCAAAAAGGTACCGCCCTTGTAGACAGTTTTCCATACTTAGGATGTACTTTGTCCTAAGTATAGGGGGGCGTGCACCCCGAGTTGATTATATTCTTTTCGATCCACTCCATTGTCTCCTATTCTTGTCTATACTTAGGGATATCTTACCCTAAGTATAGGGGGAGACAATATGAGTACGATCTGTTCATTCCCACCCTTGACCCTCCCTGCGTTGTGTACAGTCTGCTATACTTAGGATTATTTGATCCTAAGTATAAGGGGGACGATCAACTTCTCAATCGTTGATTCATTCATTATTCCTTTATTCTTTAGACTTGCCAATACTTAGTACGAGTTATGTCTTCTCTTTTCTCTCCGATCTATGAGGACATAGCTCCAGCTAAGTATAGGGGGGTCGTATATACTATGCATATACTTTAGCCATAACTCGTACTTTCGTATTTTCTTAATAATATAATTCATTAAAAACCTTAATAAAAAGGTGTTTTGTTCCTCAAATTCTTTTTGTATTTACTGATTAATAAATCAGGTGAAAATGTTTTTTTTTGCAAAATGTTCGAAAAATAGTTGGAAAATCTTTGTGAACATCTATTGAAAACTATTTTGAAAATATTTTGTTGCATGTTTTCAACCTGTGTAAAAATGTGTGATTTGTAAAATTTATTTCTTTGTGTGAAATAAAATGTTTAAAAAATGATTTGCAAATGGCTTGAAAAATGGTTGCAAAAATATTTGAAAAATCTATCTATACTGTTTCGAAAGCCTTTGCAAAATGATTTTCAAATGCGTGTACATGTTTGTAAAATGTTTGTAAAAATTATTTTGGACTATAGTTTTCAAAAAATTTGTGAAAAGTTTGTGTCAAATAAGTTTGAGGAATACTTACAT
This sequence comes from Ottelia alismoides, assembly GCA_037367405.1. Classification (NCBI taxonomy): domain Eukaryota; kingdom Viridiplantae; phylum Streptophyta; class Magnoliopsida; order Alismatales; family Hydrocharitaceae; genus Ottelia; species Ottelia alismoides. The sequence continues at coordinate 89,253 of JAZKJV010011701.1, read as the reverse complement.
CTCACCAAAATGCACTATATATATTTATGTACAAAACTGACCACTTACCCTTCTTGTAAAATAAGTTTAAAATCCACTTCTTGTAAATATAAGAAGCATCCCCGTGTACATAGTTTTCACCTAGTTTTCAGCCAAAACCTTTTTTTGTTTTCAAAAATCCCAAAAACATTTGCAAAATTAAAACGCAAAAACATTTGAAAAATTTCTTTGAAAAATACAAAAAAAATCATCTGCATATGCATGCATCATCTTTTTAAAAATCCATAAAAAAGTTCAAAATCCTTGAAAATTGCATCACAAAAATATTTTCTGCATCCTGCATCGCATTTGCATAGCATTCGCATTTTTTCGGATTGAGTTTGATAGTTGAACAAGTCTAAGTAAAATCTGGAGATTGGAGCTTGATTGGACCTTAAAATCTACCTAATAACAAGAACCTTATAGGAACTGGGTTTGAGGTACTTCAGGTCTAGTTGACTTAATTCTTTGAGGATCACGGGACTTGGTTCAATGGACTCTTGACTGCCTAAGTAGAGTATTTCAGAGCACACGCACGACTCTTGTTGATAATGACCTAACTTGGACACCTGCACCTTTCACATAGCTCTCCACGGATGAGGTGGTGAGGAGGCAATTTCCTTTGGCTTGGGGTAGCATATGAGGGTAGTACTTCTAGGCGGAACCTCTCTTCTTCTTCTAGTGAAGGAAGTGCGCCTCAACTTGGTCTAGTGGTGATGAAGGCTAAAGACAGAAGCCGTGGGTTGCAATAAAGCTTCAAAAGAGGGATAGTCTACTGGCTCAAAAGGAAAATTTCTTGTATATATGTTGCACCATGTAGATATGTTGTACAGATGCACTTAACTAAAAAAAAGAGAAGAACTCCAAAAAAGTGATGGGTCGGATTGAAAATTTAATAACCCCACCGGAGTGTATATAGTCCAATAAAGCAAAAGCTTATGGTATCCATGTTACATCTCATGAAGCTTGCAGCGGGAGACTTAGCTACACTGGTTGAGCTCCCAAAATTCTATACCTCTTATTCCCCCTCTTCTTGTGCCGGTTGCACTTGAACTTAGAAGGAAATACCCCGCTTCTCGAGGAAAGAGTGCTACACCGAGGCATTAGAGTTACCAGGGTGGGGGAGGTTGTTTCTTTGTCACTTCTGAGGTGGGGAGCTACATATCACTTACACTGTACGAGTCAGACTCATAGTCGTAAGAGTTTGCGTATGAGTTGAAGTATTTCTGACCTGGCTATTGAGGAGACTTGGACAGAGTTTTGGGATTCTCAAGGACTATTGGATTTCAAATTCGGTTCTCACTAAGGTTCCGCCCGCACTAAAATTCCAAAGGTCCGACTTAAGCTCCAAACTTTGATTTTGTGAAGACAAGTTTGATAATCAACTTAAATCCAAGTTCTTTTTCTTTTTCTTTTCTTTCTTTCTTTTTGCACTTATTGCATAAGTTTTTGCTAGGGACTAGCAAAGGTAAAGTATAGGGGGATGATGAATCCACATTTCATCATCTTTATTCTATCATTTTGGCACCAAAAACCCTAGCAAATGCTTGTAAATAGCATTAAAATCATCATCTTAGCATTCATGCATGTGCATCTATTTAGTGTATTAAATACTGTAATTAAAGCCAAAATTATAGAATAAAGAAAAGAAAAAGAAAAAGAATAAAATATTGTAAATATTTTATGACCCGAAACTCTGAGACCTAGGCATCTTGATGAATAGGTCGACAAGGAATAAAGTAGGGGGAGATAAGGGCCAAATACCTATATTAGTCTATTCATTCTTTATTCATTTTGGGACCTATTTTTGGTTCCACTTTTTATTCATCAAATAAAGAAACTTTGTACATGAAAGTTGTAGATAATATTACAAGGAAAAATACAAAATTGATTTCACTGAAAAATAATGTACAGATAAAAAGTTATGGTCTGAATAAGAATCCAGAATCCCAACTTCCCAGACCCGTATCTCACAATTGACAACTCCAAATGTAGCAAACTCTATAGAATAAAATAATCTATCCAATGGCAGTGGTTTCGCAGTTGGCGGAGCTACGGTTTGAAAGTTGAGTTTTGGACCCTCCTTGTATATCTGTACTGATTAAAATATTCAATTTATTATTTATTTATTATTTTTGTATTTTTATATTTTTATAATCTTGTAAATATTACTTATAATAAATATGTATATTAAAATTAGAATAAAAATGCAAAGAAAATACAAAATAAAAATACTTTCACATATAGTACACAGATGCAATACTTATATACATACGTACACATTATGTACTTTTATTTTATTAATTACACAAAACACCTCAATAAAATAAAATAAAAATATTCCTACGTATATAACAGTATCTTATAATTTTATAAAATAAGAAATAAAGATAAGTAACATTAAAATACACAGAATAAAAATAAAGGTTAAAATATATAGGTATTATACCTATAAAGGACATAAATGCAAACTTGTAAAAATACATTTCATAAAATAAATTAAAAATCGTAATAAAATACTACATAAAATTTTAAGCATTTTTATTTAATAACCAAAAATTAATTCGGCTATTTTCTATTTTTAAACGAATTAATAAAAAAAATTTTGAAGTCTTTTTCCTGGTTGGTCCACGTGGACCAACCAGGTGCCTCTGACTGTTGACTGGCGGGTCAACAGTCTGACCTACGCCCCTTGTAGCTCGACGCAACTCGTTTTTCCCCCGCCTTGGCGGATTTTTCGAGGCCGCATCGTTCACCCTCTGCTGTTGCTTCCTTCGGCGATTCTGTACCAGGCACCATCACCTCCATCGCCGACCTACCAGATCTCCCTAGATCTCCTTCGCGCGCCCGTGACTTTGCCTCGAAGTCACGCATCCACCATTCTTCAAATACGAACCCACCACTTCCATCCCCAGTTTGAACCCCATTTGTGACCTAATCCCTCCATCTCTCTGAGTCCCTGGCCGGCTGGTGGTGACAGCATCTCGCCCGTGTCATCGGAGACGAGCGGGGCAAGGTCTGGGTGTTCCTCCAACCTCCGGTGGTTCAAGCCGTCGAGGTACATTTTCCCTCGCCCTCCGGGGCTTGAGGCCGTGTCATTCCCCTCGTTTTCGTCTTCATTTCGTTCCTCGCAGTCCGCACTTCATTTCCCCCCGTTCATCCATCTCAATCGCGTGTCGATTCGCCAAATCGACAGTCGGTCGGAGCCATCTCCGGCCACCATCACTCTTTGCGCCAAACGTCTCTGCACACCGCCATTTTTGCGCCACGTGATCGGGGCAATTTTCCCCCGACCATATCACCCTTTTTGTGCAGGTCACAGGGCTTAACGCGCACCTGGAGCGTTTTTTAGGGTTCGCCGGAGGAAGTTGGACCCCTACCGCTCCGCCACCTCCGCGCGAGAACACCGGCGCACGCCGGTGGCTTTTGTCGCTTCCAGACGATAGCTGACACCTGCAGGAGCCTCCCCGACCTTTTTACGAGCCCAAACGCCGCCAGAGCTGGACGGAGGAGCTCGGGGAACTTCGCCCAGTCGGAGCTCCTCCGTGTTCTTCCACCGGCCACCGGAACCGTCCGATCAGGGAGCCCCTCCAGATTTAACGTGGATCGTCGGATCTCCCCGCGCCTCTGCCGTCGATCGTCCTTGGAGATCTGATCTCAGCCGCACATCCACGAAGCGTCATCGGCCATCCATAGGGCGCCACGTGTTTAAGTGGCTCCCCATCCGCCGTTGGATCACACGCCAAGGGTATTTTGCACATTAACCCTCGCGTATTTTGTATTTACTTTCTAGTATTTAAAACTTTCGTCTGTAGTATAAAAACTTTGGGTTATTTGCTTGTAAACCCCTAGCTTTTAGTTTATTTACATTCAGGTCCTGTGCCACGTCACCTCACGTGACTGTGCGCGTGAGGGGGTGGGCTTTTTGCAAGGACCCCCCTGGGGTTTATTTATTTCAGTTTAGTCCCAAGATTTTGTAACGCAGTGTAAAACTTTGGGATATTTTGCATTGAACCCCCTGATAGTTTTGAATATTGCACTTAGGTCCCTGCCAAGCGCGTGTTTCGCACGTGTTTGGCTTGGGAATTTTGCACTAAGGCCCCTCCGGTTTCTGTCATTTGTTTTTAGTCCATTAAATGCAAGTTTCAGATTAAAAGTTGTGGAAATTTTGCCTGTGCCCCCTGGATGTTTGAGAAATTGCATGTATACCCCTGCCAGGCCTGTTTAATGATTGTATGTTTGTTCTAATTAATTAGACCATCATTTTAAGTCCAAAAATTCCACAAAAATAGGTTTAAGTTCCTGTCAACTTGCATTTGCACGCCATTGTATGTTTATTGCATTTTCGTATTTATTAAAAATCAAAAACATGCATTTATTTCCCTGTTTGCATTAGAAAATACATAAAAATTATAAGAACGTTTTGAAAAATTTCAAAAAAAATATATTTTGTGTGATTTATCATATTTTAGTGTCAGTCCAAAAATCACTAAAAATCTCAAAAGAAAAACCTTAAAAATTTGAAAATACATAAAAACTTCAAAAAAAAATATAAAATCAAAGAAAACTCCAAAAATTACAAACTCAGTTCCTGTTTACTCTACATTTTATTAGCTTTCTTTGAAAAATAGTTTGAAAATATTTTGTGGCTGTTGTCTATTTTTAATTTCCATTTTGCTCACAACCAGTACACTGTTCACTGTTTTGACGTATTTCTGCATTTAAAAATACCAAAAACATCTGGAAAAATACCCAAAAATCACAAAAATAGTAAAAAATCTTAAAAATATCAAAAAATTTTATTTCTGAATTTTTGGTGATTTTTGCATATTTTTTTAAATACTTTATCTTGTCTTTTATTACATTGTTTCAAATTCCAATATTGGAAAAGAAAAAATATAAAATATAAAATTATAAAAATCAGAAAATTAAAAATCAAAATACAAAATTAAAAATTAAATTAAAACAAAAAAAATTAAAAATTAAAAACCGACAAAAATTTCTTTGCTTGCTTGCTTAGTGTAGACACTTCACATTCACTTGTGCACATTTGTTTGAATTACCCTGTTTGCTCCCTGTGTTCGAACTCTCTGCATACTTGTCCCTATACATCATTTGTGCAGGGTTAAAAATAAATTTGACTCCACATTTATTTGTCACTGCTTGATTTATTGATTGTGTGTTCATTGTTGATTAAATACGGGATTCCTTGAGGGTCATCACAGCGACACGGTTGTCTCCGCTTTGTGAGAGACATTAGACCCCTTGAATTTCGGCTTTATCAACCATCTGTTCTTCGGCTGCCCGAAAACGATGGTGGTTTGGGAGGATGCGAGATGGGATTGGTTATGCACGGCAGACTTGAACTCCTTTTGCATTTCGTTGTTCGCTAATAGGTGCAGGGATCGACGTCAGCTTCTCGGTCCTATTGCCACTCTTTGGGCCTTGTGTCTGAGCATGAATGCAATCATCTTCTCTGGACAATGGTTTTATAAGGAAAATGTGGGGGTTCAATTTGCGAGGTTCGTGAATGACTGGGTTTTGTAATGGCTGGTCTAGTTTCCTATTTTCTTTTGTTTTTCCCTTCCCTCTTGTTTCTTAATTTTCTAATATATTTGGGGTGAACACCATGTAGTGTATCCCCCTGTTTTGAGCTTAAAAAAATAACTACACCTATATAATAACTATACCAATTTATTTAAGTGTATAACATATCATAAAAATATAATAAAAATATATTTAAGTGTATTAAAAATAAGTTATAATTGTATAAAAAGAGAAGAAAATAATAAATAAAAAATGCAAATGAAAATAAATACGTAGAACATAGATAAATATACCAATAATTAAACCCCAAAAAAGTAACTTGTAACTAAAAATCTCAAAAAATAAATAAAAGTCAGAATAAAACAATAAACAAATTTATTTTATAACTTTAATTTAATAAAATCATTCATTGTTCAAATTCAATTTTATGAATAATTTGTGTCACCTTTTCATGATTGGTCTGCGTGGACCAATCAGATTAAGTCCACAATTGACTTTGGTCAACTATCCTTTCTCTAGCCTAGCCCTGACATGCCTAGCGTCGACCCGCTCTTCCTCGATTTTTGCTACCTAAGGTAGTCACTATTTCAGGTACATTCCATCTTCGTTTTTCTTTGTCGATCGACCCTCTTACAAGCCCACTCGTCTCCTCAATCTAAGAATCATTGCTCCACTCGTTGCATCTCGTTCTTTGGAGCATGTTCTTCAACATGTACATAAAACCACCTCCATCTCCATTAGAGTGTTGAACCGCTTTTGACCAAGTTTGGCCCTCTCTCTAGAGCTCAGGATCGACGCCAGTGACAGGGTCGTCTCCAGCTGCTTTGATTGAGGTCAAGCGCGGCAGAAGGTCGTCATTCCACCATCTTTGTCGCCTCGCCGGTGTGAGGTTCTACTTCTTGATCCAGGCCAGTGAGGTACCCTCTTTTATTATTTTTTCTAGGTTAGACATAACTCTATGTTTCATTTTTGCTTTTAATTTCGCCTTTTGGTCATCTGACCGCCACCTTCGTAGTTCGTCGGAGCTAGCCTCTAGCAAACCCCATTCCGCTGTCATCGTCGTCCTCCGACATACTTAACCACCCCAAAACCTTCCCCTTCGCTTCTTTCACACCTCTACACACCCATACCCACTATGGATCCGGCGATCGGCTCCCTAGTCCGTTGCCTCGCCGGGAAGCCTCCTCCACCCCCACCTTGCATCTCCCTTCGCCCATAAGCCTCAAGACCCCTTATTATTTGTTTGTGCACTTCGGTTGCAGAACCTAGTGGCCACAGGACTCCTCTGGAGTCGATTTAGTTGAATATGTAGGTACCTGGGCACCTCGATCTACCTCGACCTGGCAGGAGAAGCTCTAGTGAACGACAACATGTTTTGAAGCCTTCAACCATTAGAGAACGTGCCCAGGAACCTATTTTTTCCCCTTCGCATCTCGAGGGGATGTCGGAAGCTCACACACCACTCGATCGAAGCTCGGAGGCGAGGGGGTTCTTCCCTATCTTTTGAGGCTTCGTCTCTGCTGTCCGATCGCCCTCGACATCTAGATCAAACAGCAACCGTCAGATCTCCTTCACCAGCATTGTTCGATCATCGACGAGGATTTAATCCTTGCCCTTTACCGCGAAGCGTCATCGCCTCGTATGAGGTCGCCACACGGATCAGTGAAACAGATCGTGCCATCCCCTCGTGCCCTTATTTGGGTATTTTGCAGTCTCCACACAACATTTTTTTATTTAAATATTTAGTACTAAAGCTTTCATATGCCATTATAATATTTGTGTAATATTTACGAAAAAACCCTCAGACTCCTCGTAACTACAGTCATGTCCATGCCAACTAACCTCACGTAGCCTTCAATGTGAGGTGGGCATTTCGCAGGCGTGCCCCTGCGAGTTTCGCTATTTATTTTTAGTCCATGAAACTGAACTACACATTATATATATTTGGAAAAATGGCGATGTGGCCACTGGATTTCATTCAGATTACATTTATGCCCTTGTTAGAATTATAGTTTCCTTTTATTTTCTCTATTTATTTAAATTAGTAGTTTTGCTCGAAAAAATCTCAAAAATTAGGCTTAAGTTCCTGAATGCTTGAAGTTTCACTCATATATTTATTTTAACATTTTAGATCTTTTAATATTAAAAATAAAAAATACTCCAAATATTCACTATCTCTAGTTTAAAATACAAAATATTTTTTTGAAAGATTACAAAAAAATATATTTTATCTCTATTTAATTATTTCGCAACTCTAGAAATTGAAAAATCAAAAAATATAAAAAAAATTCTTAAAAATTTAAAAGACTCAAAAATCTTATAAAAATCCACAACGTTTATAAAAATTCCAAAAATCATGTTTTCTATTTTATAATTTTCTCTATATTATTTTTTGTGAAAAATATTTTGGAGAAGTTTTGATAATGTTTGCTATTTTTCATCTCAACTTTAATTTGGTATATTTAATTAAACCTGATTTAGGGTATTTCCATCTTTAAAATATATATAAAAATAATCAAATTTCCTAAAAAACCATAAATACAGTGAAAAAAATATTTAAAACTCAAAAGTATTTTATTTTTCGAAATTTGAGCATTTTTTGTTATATTTATATTAGCTTACTTTGTGTATATACTCTATATATAACTTTATTATGTCTTTAAAAGAGAAAGAAAATAAAAAAATAAAAAAATAGAAAAATAGAAAAATAAAAACAAATACATAAATACAAAATAAAAATAAATAAAAATAAAATAAAAAACCCACATAAAAGAAATATAGACATATAAGCACAATCACATTTGCGCTTTACCTGCTCAATCTATCCTTTTATGCTCTTTGTGTTCAACCTCTACATACTTGCGTATTATACACATCTATTGTTGAGTTATAATAAATTTTAAACTCCACGTTTATTTTCACTGTTTGATAATTGTGGGTTAGTTGTTGAATTTAACGATTTCTTGAGCTGTCGCTTTGATGACTGTCGATCCTCATGTGGATGGACGAGCCCCTCTGAAAAATTGTTATTTCAACGTCGAGATGATGAGATACAACGATCAAATCCTCTGGTCCTTGCACCTGTTATATCTCCATCACATTTACGTGTGTATGTGAAATCATTTGCCGTAATAAAACATTCATCATGCATATTCATTCAAAAACATTATATTGGAAGCTCCACTCATGCATATATGGTCATAACCTCCAGAAGAGCTTCCTACTTGTGATAATAGTGCTACTGTGTCGTGAGGGTTAAAAAAAGGATCCTTAAACTACAATAATACGATGAGTTCATGTGTCGTGAGAGTTAAAAAAAGGATCCTTAAACTACAGCAATACGATGAGTTCAGACTGCATAAAGCTTTACCGTTTACTAGTTGTTACATAGATTGCTTAAGAGCAATAGTAGTGGTATATATATATAGAGAGACGATCACCCAAGCCCGTTCGCTAGCCTATCTTGCTCTTCGCTGTTGGTATCAGGTGTTGGGTAGCTGAGTGCGAGGGTTACATCAACCGTCGAGGAGATGCTCGATGGGTTGTTCGAGTGAATCTGCTACAAGCAACTTCAGGATCCCACACAAGGTCCTCGTTAGGGTCTTCATCTTCGATGTTCAATAGAGATCTCTCGATTGCAAAGAGATAGTAAAACAAGTTAGACGATGGCAATGGAGATGTTGATGATGGTAATCATGCTTTTGCGAGCATTAATGTATAGATCTCCCTACATATTCAATTCATGGATCAAAACCTGCATCTTATGGGCCTATAGAAGAACATTCATAGATAAAAGTTTACGAACCTTCGGACGATGGCATAACTGAACTTTTCCTTACATTCTCAAGGAAGTTCGTAATAAATTAAATTAATTAAGTAAATGTACACCAAAATATTCTCATAGTAAAATTCTTAATTTTAACAAATATCAACTACATGTGAAACCCATTCAAGAAGAAAAATATAGGGAAGATGCAGATACTTCCATGCACTATCATTCCCTAGCTGTAGGAGAATACAATTCTGACTTCCCCCACTAGACACTGTTCATTTGAATATATAGAACACGTTTAAAAACACAAAAAGAAGACATCTCGCTCCTGTCAAGCACACCGGTTGTCAATTCCCCTTCCACATCAGCTCTCCGCCTCCAACCGCCCTTCCCATCGGGCAGATCCGGCGACCATGGCCCTCTCCCGCCCCCGCTCCGCCCTCCTCCGCCCCCTCTCCGCCCTCCTCCGCTCCCTCTCCACCACCACCTCCCTCACCATCGAGACCTCCGTGCCCTTCGTGGGGCACCGCATCGACCCCCCGTCCCGCTCCGTCGACTCCTCGCCGGCCGAGATCCTAGGGTTCTTTCGCGACATGTCCGTCATGCGCCGCATGGAGCTCGCCGCCGACTCCCTCTACAAGGCTAAGCTCATCCGCGGCTTCTGCCACCTCTACGACGGCCAGGAGGCCGTCGCCGTCGGCATGGAGGCCGCCATCACCAAGAAGGACTGCATCATCACCGCCTACCGCGACCACTGCATCTTCCTCGGCCGCGGCGGCTCCCTCGTCGAGTCCTTCGCTGAGCTCATGGGCCGTCGTGCCGGCTGCTCCAAGGGCAAGGGCGGATCCATGCACTTCTACAGGAAGCAAGCAGGATTCTATGGCGGCCACGGTATCGTTGGTGCGCAGGTGCCCCTCGGATGCGGCCTGGCATTCGCCCAGAAGTACCTAAAGGAAGGGACCGTCACGTTTGCCATGTATGGGGATGGTGCTGCCAACCAGGGGCAGCTCTTCGAGGCGCTCAATGTGTCGGCTCTGTGGGACCTGCCCGCGATTTTGGTGTGTGAGAATAACCACTGTATGTAGTCCACTGAATTCTATCATCTATGTGATCTTGGTTGTTGATTTTTTGGGCGCCAGCTGACAGGCAGAATTGGATTGTGAAATGCAGATGGAATGGGTACAGCAGAGTGGAGGGCGGCGAAGAGCCCCGCGTACTACAAGCGCGGAGACTATGTTCCCGGTTTGAAGGTGAAGATTTTGGGAAGAGCTTTCATGGGTTTCTGTGCTACTGCCTGATTTTTGGGTTTTCTTTCTGTTTGTAAAATTAAAAGATCGTGTGAAATGCTACACGATCATCTTCCATAAGTAGGTACAGTCAAGGTTTAGCAAATCCCTCGCATTGCCATTCTTTTCAAGACATAAATGAACCGTCACCATTTTTAGGAATCATCTGTCATATGGATTTTAAGTTTGAATCTTTGATGTTAGTTGGGATTTTTTTGTTACATAATTTTGTATACTGGTTGGAAGTAGTCATATATCTTGAAACCTCTTTGATAGTATGGCTTATAATTAAAGAACTCGTTGATGCAGCTTCTTAATAGTTTGATATTTTAGACGCGGTTTTGTAACTTTTGTTGCAATATATACACCTATTAATGCATGGAATTCTTTAAATGCAGTCTGTTTTAGGTGTGCTTAATGGTCCTTATGTCTATATTGATTAGTAACTTCCATAGTTACATGCCTCTTCATTTTTTTTTCAGGTGGATGGAATGGATGCTCTTGCTGTAAAGCAAGCATGTAGATTTGCTAAAGAGCATGCTTTAAAGAACGGACCTATTGTGAGTGTACTTTATATATTTTTTCAGTTTGTTTGTGGATACTACTATACTGCTATGTCAGTGGTGTTTGAAAGCACAAATGTAATTCAAATGCCTTAATTCCTCCCCAAAAAGTTTTTATTATTTATTTTGGTATTCATTGCCATAATTTCAAGCAATATTGTGTGAGTGTCTCTTCGATACATCTTCTTTTTTCCTTTCAAAAATAAATAAATAATTCCAGCAGTAGCTTAAACAAATTCTCTCAGTCTAAACTGTGTTATCCGTCAGGCATTACTTTTTACTTATATCCGAGAGTCAAAATGATGTTTACTTGTGGTCACTGGTCACCCTGATTCTGATAAATTCATTAGACTTCAAAACTCTTTATGAGTAGTAGGCCTAGTGACTTAATCAAACACACTCGTCATGTGCACAAAGTTACATTGAATTCAGAGTGTCATGATATATATCATTTCCCATGTAACACGGTGACCTTTAAATATATTATGCTTATTGTTTGCAGCCATAGAACCCACAATTAGTTTATTTATAAAAATATTTCCATATTGCATCTATAAGTGGTCATCCCTGCTCGGCAACTTTGCCTCTAAAAATATATGCCAGAAAGTGCCAAAAAATCATCGCTCTATTTAAGATTGTCTTGCCCCTGATTTCAACTATTGTGCTACATGACTAATAAAGAAGAGATAATTTGGTTCAATCCGAGTCCTGCAAAAAGAACATATGGATAAATTACCATTAATCTCCGTAAATTTTCATAGTCAGTCCTCTCAACATATAGGGAGGCAGTACTCTTCCAAATAAAATGAAAATCACAAAAAGATGGTCCTCTGGACTGTGAGTCTTCCAAATGAGATGAAAATTGCAAAAAAGATGGACCCACCGACCTGCAGAAGAGTTTGAACTGCCTACTATACATGAGCTGAGGAGTTGCTCTCAAATCCACTCCCTTATGCCCTTCTATGTACGGTACTACGGTTGCATAGCCACATGCTAAACAATGCTATAGATTGTCTATCTTCCAAAGCTTAGAAGCTATTTCTTTCCAGAATCACAATGACATGCAAGGAAGAAGCAACCTAAATAAAAGATTTTCTATACGAGTCAAAGAGTGCCTTGCACCAGAGGTTACATGGCCCCTACTCAATGAAGATTTTTTTAAAGAGCTTTGTTTGTTGTTCTATGGTGTCACAACCCCATCTATCCCTTGTTCAAAGAAATCACGACATCAGTATGACTTCTTATTATTTTGCATCTTGGTTCCTTCCAGAAGAAAGTCTTATGCTGCACGTCAATAGGATTCTAAGTTTTCACGGGAAACCTGTTCACATACATGAAGAGGGGAGGCACCTACAATACTGACTAACAAAACCCTAGAATACACCACACAACAATAGCTTTGAGTATCAATTCGTAGCTTTCTATTGATCTTTTTCTATAAAGAATCTGAGTGAATTGATCTAGCATACTCATTAGAAATAGGGAAGTTAAGATACTAGGAAACAAAGCACACCAAGGCTTTCCAGAACTCTTCTAGCGTTATCTTATGCCAAGCCTCTGATTGAGGGCTTTTGATGTTGGCATGTGAACCCATTGTCTCCCAAAGGATCAAGTGCTTTAAAAAATTAAACAAAAAAACACTTTTTCCTATAGTCAGACGTGCCCTTTTTGTTTGGGCACACCATGGAAACCCTTTTTTCCAATCAACATTTGTCACAGACGCAATCTAGATAATTGTAAGTTCTAAGAACTTGATTCTTGTCGACAATCCTTGATAGATACCATCTCCAATACAAGTACTGTTGAGATATTAGTTATCTTTAGTACTGTTTCCTTATTTTCTATTTCTTTGTCCTACTTCTTGTACTTTGCCCAATATGTTCCTCCCATATATAAGAGAACATTAGGGCCTCTCATATTGAATTAACTCTTTCTATTTTCCCAACATGGTATCAGAGCGGTGGTCCTAGACCGGAGCTCCTATACCGAAACCCTAACCCACCACCTCAAGCCTCGCTCGCACGTACCGCCTCGGGCCTCCCCGCGCCGCCTCTCCATCGTTGTCGAAGGCACCTCCTCCCGCCGAGGACCTCCCCTCCTCTCCGCACATCTCTCGGCCGACGCCTAGTGATGCAAATTAAAATTTGCAACGGTGAAAAATAGTTGTTTAGGGGAGAAATTTAGAGAGAAGAGGAAGAGAGAGGAGAACGCGTCGGTTACGCGAGGTTTTGGAGAAGAAGAACCGCGGAGATCGCGTGGAGGGAGAAGAGAGAAGGAGAGGGGATAGAGATAACAATATCAATTTTTACTTCATAACTGACTGCCTAAAACAATGAGCTACCCTCTCTTTATATAGGAGAGAGGGTTTACAAAAATAGTAAATAAATCAAATTAACAACTAATTTTGACCTCTAATTACTCTAATTAAACTCTAATTACTTAATTGACCCAAAATTGCAATTAAAATCTACGAAATAACGTTGAGATCACAGGCGATCTCAATTATTTAATTGGACGATTACGACAACCAAAAAACGTAAATAAAATTAACGATTAACTAATTAAATAAATGTGACCCTATAATTTGGGGTCACGCTGCATCAACTCTCCACCGCTTTAAAAAATTCGGCTCCTGACGAATTGCGTGATGTAGGTGGATCGTTGGCGAAGTCATCCTTGAATTGGGCTTCAATTTCCCTTAAGGCGATCATTTTCCGCGTTACGTTTGTAATTTTTTTCAATTGGGGGGCGTCCCTGCAATTTTCGTACCCCCTCAATTTGTCTCACATTTCTATGGCTTTGGACCTTTCTGCAAATATGGATTTTGGGGAATTTTTCTTTGCAATTTTTCCCACTTGAATTCCAATCCCCCTTTTCCAGGGATTTGGGTCCCCTCAATCTCGGATGGCCTGTTAGGGCACGGGGCCCTTGCGGCGTTAAAGACGCGGGGGGGCCGATGAACACGCGGAGGCGGCGCGGTGGCTCCTCGAGGGCGCGATGGGGGGCGGCGGTCCTGCTGGCGGGCCGGTGCGGCTCGGCGGAGAGGCGGCGGTCGCCAGCGGTGCTTCTGCGGTCGCCAGCGGTCGCGAGGGAAGGGTCGCGCGGTGGTGGGCGGAGGGTGGGGTTTCTGGGGAGGATAGCGGGGAAGGGGAGGCGCTGGGACCGCGCGGGGGGGTCTGGGCGATAAGCACAGGGAAGGGGTTTCAGGGGTGGGGGCGTGAGGAAGTGTCGGAGGAGGAGGAGGGGGGGACTGGGGAGATCTGCGGGAGGAAGAGGGGGGAGTAGGCGATGGGGGCGTGGGGAAGTGGGGCGCAGGAGGCGATGGAGATGGGGGTGCGGGGTTGGGGTGATGGCGGCGGGGCCTGAGGGGCTGAGGCCGCACGGGGCTGGGGTGTGGGGAAGTACCTGGGCGGCCTGGGGAGTCGCTGGAGGGCCGAGGACTGCCATGGGGGCTGCCGTTGATGACGGGGACTGATCTGAAATATTCTGAACAGCAAGCGTTTCACCCCTTTCGTCGATTTTTTCTTCCAAAACGATCTGAACAGCAGTCGTTTTGTCTTCTTTCGCGATGTTTTCCTCGTCCAAACTCGCGATAGCGGCTTCAACGGATGGCGGCTTCGATTGGGCGTCGCGGTAGGCCTCAAAGTTGGCCGTGAAGTCCCGAAACATTGAAGACATGGCTCGGAAGTTGTTCTGCAAATCACATAACATGCGCTTCGTTTCCCTGTCGTAGGCTTCATTGGCTTGCCGTCTTCGTTCGGATGAATGATGGTGTCGGTGCGGACGCCGGGGCGGATCGTTAGATCGTGAGGACGATCTAAATGCCATGCTCTGATACCAATTGATGCAAATTAAAATTTGCAACGGTGAAAAATAGTTGTTTAGGGGAGAAATTTAGAGAGAAGAGGAAGAGAGAGGAGAACGCGTCGGTTACGCGAGGTTTTGGAGAAGAAGAACCGCGGAGATCGCGTGGAGGGAGAAGAGAGAAGGAGAGGGGATAGAGATAACAATCTCAATTTTTACTTCATAACTGACTGCCTAAAACAATGAGCTACCCTCTCTTTATATAGGAGAGAGGGTTTACAAAAATAGTAAATAAATCAAATTAACAACTAATTTTATCCTAATTGACCTCTAATTACTCTAATTAGACTCTAATTACTTAATTGACCCAAAATTGCAATTAAAATCTACGAAATAACGTTGAGATCACAGGCGATCTCAATTATTTAATTGGACGATTACGACAACCAAAAAACGTAAATAAAATTAACGATTAACTAATTAAATAAATGTGACCCTATAATTTGGGGTCACGCTGCATCACCTAGGCCCCCACTGCATAGGCCACCGCCTGCCTAGGCCCCCGTGCGTGTCACTTTGGCTCCCGTGCGTGCCACATAGGCTCCTCTTCCCTCATCATCTCAACCCCACCGTCACCTAGGCCCCCACTGAGTATTATTCTTGATGGGTTTGGCTGCTCGAGTCTATACATCCAACCGAACCCATGTACGTCATTGTAGACAAAAGTCTATCTAGTCTACAACTGTAGTCTTATCTTGTCATGTTAGAAAGCATGGCCTCAAATTGTGAAATTCGATCAAATTTCTGTCGAATATCGATATCTAGTCGAAATGGAAATTCGACCGAAATGACCGAAATATGGGGGTCCTAGTACAAAAAATGACCGAAATGACCGAAATTCCTATCGAAATTCCAATTCCACCGAAATTATGTTTTGATCGAGATACCGAAATGGTGACCGAAACCGACATTTAGGGCCTTGTCAGAAAGTATGGCTGATATTCCCTCCATATGCACCTTCAGAGGTCCTGCGCCTATTGTGAAGATGGGTGGATCAAACTATGAACTATGGGCTATGTAGTTCATGTGTATGATGAAGTCTACAGGTAAGAAACACATTCTTACCGAAGAAGAGCCTGTTGAGAAGACTGGGGTTAACACCACATGTGAGGCAGATGATGCATATACCAATGTTTTGCTTTAAGGTACATTGGCAAAAGAGATCGTCCATGATATACTCCATCAGCCCATCGCTAAGGCGATGTGGGACACTTTGACGTCCACGTATGCCGTAGCCAGAGCCTCTTCGAGCTCCTCAGATATTGCTTATGCTTTCACTAGTAGTAATGGTGGAGATATGACAATGGATTATGGACTCTGGTGCTTCTCATCATCTTTGTGGAGACAGAGCACAATTGAGGTCCTACAGGACCATACCACCGGGTAGATGGGTTGTCATTGCCAGTGGCGACCACTTACCAATTATAGGACAGAGGGAGGTGCATTTGACACCATTTATGCATCTTCAGAATGTTTTATATGACTCTGACTTTCAGAAGAATTTACTTTCCATTAGTCAGATTACTAAGGATCTACATTGTCAGGCCATCTTTGATCCATCTTTTCATGTGTTTCAGGACATATTCACGGGCATGGTGATTGGATGTGGCCGTGAGCATCGGGGACTTTCAGATGAATTTACTTTCCATTAGTCATATTACTAAGGATCTGCATTGTCAGGCCATCTTTGATCCATCTTTTCCTGTGTTTCAGGACATATTCACGGGCATGGTGATTGGATGTGGTCGTGAACAACGGGGACTCTACAGACTGGTCCAACTTCTTCATGTTGGCGTTTCCACTATACCTACTGGACTAATCTCTCTATATCTGTGGCACCTTCGTTTTGGTCACCTTCATCAGCAGAAGCTATATCATGTTCTCCCTCAGATTTCCACGAGATCCTCCTTTCAGTGCAAGATATGCCAGCTTGGAAAGCATCATCGTTCCTCCTTTCCATCTCGTCAGAGTCGGAGCAGTTCCCAGTTGTTTGAGCTCCTTCATTTAGATATCTGGGGTCCAAGTCGGGTTCCTGATCATTAGGGACATCATTTTTAACTTGTGACTGTTGATGATTTTTCTAGACTTTCTTGATTTTTTCTTTTGAAGAATAAGTCTGAGATCAGATCTTTGATCAAATATTTTATTACTTACAAATACACACTTATATCACATATATTGCTTATATATGGCCCTTATATCGCACATATCGGTCATATCGGTTATATCAACGAAATCGATATTAATGTTGATTCTTGACTGATACGTACTGGAAACTAATATCATCCAATCGAAGATCTTAGAACAACGTCTTACAAATGCACACTTATATCAACACATCTCTCATCCATGCACCTTATATCACACCATATCGGTCATATCAGACATATTGTTGAGCTGACTGATAGATACTGGAAATGGAAATCAAAATAACTAAGTTAACAACACTTAGAAGACGTCTTTTGTTCATAAAAATAGACAAGCATTTTTTATTCTAAAATGTAGACAATGATTAATTAAACAATATTTTGTTCATAGAAATAACCGTCACATACAAAGTTCGAATGAATTATAGAATTAATTACATACTTACAATCAATATTGTCAAAAACCCTCCGGGCACTCGCCTAGGCTCCCAGGCGAGGCGAGGCCCTAGCGCCTGGCCTCCTTCCAGGAGAGGCGTTTTGCCTCAGGCGCCGCTCAGGCGAGCGCCTGGCTTGAGGCTTTAGGCGCTCGCCTTGAGCGCCTAAGGCAAAAGTAAAGCTTTTTGTCGACTTTGTGTGATTTGTATCCATGTTTAGGTTTTTATATTAGATATATATTAGTTCTAAGTACCATTAACACACATACTTATACATATGCATACACATGTATATGTAATTTACGCACACTTCTATTTCATATACGTATACATGTACATTCATGTTTTAATTCTAATATTACATATACTTTTTAACTAAAAAGTATATATTCTTCTTTATATATATTATATTGATATATATATGCATATAAATAGACAAAACACACATGTATACATAGACATGTACGCATACTTGTACATAAACACATACACATGTATGCAAATATATACACATAGATACACATACATAAAAATACACAAACACAAATATTTAATTCATATACATACACATGCAAGTACATGCATATATTATACATACACATATTAATAGATAGTGGATTGATCGTAAAATATAATTTGGTGATAGCGTATACATATACATACACATACATTTACATAGACATGTACATGCGCACATTTATATACACGCTTATAAACACGCCCACAAATAAGTTGGATTGGTTTTAAATTGAAATATAAGCTATACACATATATTTACAAGTATACATACATACATACACATGTACACGTACACATTTATATACGTGCATGTAAACACACCCACAAATATATTGGATTAGTCTTATATTGAAATATAAGTTATACATACATATATTCACAATTACACATACATACACATGTGTGTATGTGCATATATTACATAGATATAAGTTATACATACATATATTTTTATATATGGCGCCTTGCTTTTCTCAGGCGAACGCCTAACACCTCGGGCGTTTTGCACCCCCTAGCGCCTTGGACCGCCTCGCGCTTTTAACAACATTGCTTACCATAAAGACGTATCCATTTATGAAGATAAATAACAAACGAATGAAAGGAACAAGCTATATCAAATATATAGAAGCTATAGAGTTTTTTCATCTCTTTTGCTTAAACCCAAAGGGGAGGAAGCTCCCCAAGTTGAATAATCGATGTATGTACCCTCCTGTCGCACCATACCATGTATCCATGAATTTCAATCGAAATGGCTCGATATGTCGAAATATCACCGAAATTTCGATCGAAATGCAGGAAATTTTTTACTGAAATCCATGAATTTCAATCGAAATTGGTCGATATGTCGAAAATATCACTGAAATTTCGGTTGAAATCCAAAAAATCGACATATATAGGAGTTTCGATACCTATGCCCTCTCGAAGTCAAAATTTCAATGAAATTTTGCGGAAATTTCGTGAAATTTAAAAGACACATAAAACATAAATATAATATCTCTAACACTCCCCTTCAAGTTTGAGCATATCTGTCGACCATGCCCAACTTAGACACTAAGGCCATGTTCTGTTGGGGGGTTACCCCCCACTTTGGGTGGGTAACCCCCCAAAACCCTCCCTTTTAACCCACTAGTGGGGCCCACTCCTTTCCCATCAAAAAAATATATATTATACCATCATATCATCTAAAAATCATAAAATACTCAACTTCTACTCATTATTCCAAACTTCAATACAATCACATCATAACAACCACCCACTTTTTCAAATTTCAATACAATCATACCATAATAACTATCAACTTTTTTAAATTCCAATACAATCACATCACACAAACCCTCCCAACCCTTAACCCACCAACCAAACACACAAACACAAAACCGAGTTATCCACCCCTGGATAGCCGACCAACCAAACGCCACCTAAGTATATGAGACACTTCCTTGAAATTGCCTTTGTGAAGATGTCTGCGATCAATGGAGATGTGTGGAGTGCTGATCCGTCCTCCTCGCACTGCATCACGAATAAAATGGCAATCAACTTCAATGTGTTTTGTCCACTCATGGAAAATTGGATTGGTGGCAACGTACATGGCAGACTTGTTGTCGCAGTATAAGGATAGAAGAGTAGAGACTGACATGCCAAGTTCTGTTAGGAAAGAGACAAGCCACGTAATCTCATAGGTGGCTTGAGGCTTGGGCCATTGTCATATATTCTGCGTCCGTACTGGACCTGGAAACCATCGTCTGCTTCTTGCCTTGCCAAGTGACAAGCTTATCCCCAACAAACATGGCGTATCCTGTAGTGGATCGACGATCCGCATAAGAGCTAGTATAGTCAGAATCCATATAGCCAGAGATATTAGTATGCCCATTCGCCCCTTAGAAAAGTCCATGCCCAGGAGATTCTTCAAATATCGAAGCAAAAAAACATCAGGCCAACGACTAGAAAGAGGCTTCTTCATATCATGGCCGAAATTCGGTTTCGTAGCGATACCGATATCGAAACCATGTATAATATCAGTTTCCATGATTTCAGCCGAAATTTCGATCGAATTTCGGTCCATTTCGGTGGAAATTGTTCACAGATTTCTTGGATTTCGGTGGAATTTCGGTTCATTTCGGTTCATTTCGACTGAAATCGTTCTAGGTCACCATATGTCATGCCTTGGCCACTTATTGATATTCATAAGAACTATTTGGCCACTAAATGAAATTTATAGGTCATTATTTCAACCACCATTGCAATATAAGCCACTATTCCAACCTCCATTGTAAGAAATAAGGATATTAAGCATCCTCATTAAACCCAATAAATATAATGTATATATTTTTATTCCATCTCAAAACTTCACAAGTCACAATTCACAATCCAACTTGAGTTTTGGAGAGACAAATTTCCAAATTCCAAGCAAGGTAAGTACTTTACCATATTTTTTCATAACACATCTTTTTTTAACATACTTTGAGATGCCAAATATGTATTTTTTTCATCTTTGAATGCTAACTTCAGAGTTCATAATCTTCATAGTTAGAATCTTTATATAACCATCTTGTTATCTTTTCCTAGGCCAACTTGACTGTAACTATTAGGTAGGGCCTTACATATTAACAAACTTCGGAGTTGTTCTTTTCCTTACATATCTTTTCCGGGCTTTCCTAGGCCCTACATATCAGTACATTACATTGCATCATTTTAACTCACAAGACACTAGAAGTTTGTTCTTTTCTAGGACTTTCTTGTTACTTCTCTCTACTATAAGGAGTACGCGTGTCTGTACGTGTGGTAGGTTGTTAACAACCTTCCAAGTCTTTGACTATAACTATTTTTCTACTATTAGACTGGACGTAGGTTGTGCTTATGAATGCTACACAATTTCTTGGTGTTAATTAATTTGTTTGTGTCTCGTATAACATACATTTTACGATCACAAGCTCTAATATGCATTTATTTTGGCATACATGTTAAAATATATGTGTTTGTATGTGTGTCTTATTTTACTTTTAAATAAAAGTATTATTATTCTTTTGAGAACTAACAGAAAAATTGAATGCCAAAATTTAATTGTGTACTGAAATATGAAATTTTACTCTGGACGGTCATCGATATGATGACCGAAATCATTATTTTAAGGCACTGAACATTATAACATCTTATTATAAGCAAAAAAACTTGTATTTATGTATATTTTATTGATTAAATAACATTAAAAATCTTAAACTTTGAAAAAAATGAGTTTTCAAGTCATTTCCCAATTTCCGACCATTTCACCGAAATTCCACCGAAATTCCTTTTTTGGGCTTACCGAAACGAAACCGAAATCCGACGTTTGAGGCCTTGCTTCATATGATGACTGGCTGTGCTCATAGCATATGATATATCTGGCCTAGTAACAGTGAGATATAACAATTTTCCCACTAGGCTTCTATATCGTGCTGCATTCTCAAAAGCTGGATCAGTAAATGCTAAATATTTTCTCACTTTTGCAAGGATGTCAAATGGCTTGCATCCCATTAGTCCTGCCTCAGTCAAAATATCAAGGCAATACTTCCTCTATGAAAGATGGAGCCCCTATATAGTGCATATTTATCTCAATGTCAAGAAATCGACGAACTTGTCCAAGATCTTTCATGACAAAAACCTTTTGGAGGAAGGTCTTGGTCTCTAGAATACTGACTTCAACCATATCATCAACATATATAGCATGAATTGTGGAAATGTAAAGAGAACATTCATTCTATTCATCATAGCCCTAGAGCTCTCTTATATAGGAGAAAAGCTCTAGGAAAAATTACACAGATAGCCGACATAAGTAGGGAAATTACAAAGTAACATATAAAGGGATAATGTATCTCAACACTCCCCCTCAAGCTGGAGCATAAATATCTATCATGCTCAGCTTGGAACAACGACGATGAAACGATACCTTAGCAAGTGCTTTGGTGAACATGTCAGCAATCTGATCGCCTGAAGCAACATGAGAAGTGAATATAAACCCTTTTTGAATCAAATCACGGGTGTAGTGGCAGTCAACCTCAATGTGCTTTGTTCTTTCATGAAAGGCGAGGTTATTTGCTATAAATAATGCAGCTTGATTATCACATTGTAGATGCATAAGAAGAGGCACCTCCACTGTTAGGTTAGGCAGGACGGACTTGACCCACATCATTTCTGTGCTCCCTTGGGTCGTTGCCCTATACTCTGATTCCGCACTGGACCTGGCTACAACTGTATGTTTCTTGCTCTTACATGAAACCAACGAGCTGCCTACAAACACAGTGAAACCCGAAGTTGACTTCCTATCCTTGGGACACCCAACATAGTTTGCATCTGCACTTTCTGACACTGTCTGGGTTGTGTCTCTCCTGAATAGAAGTTCTGCACCTAGAGAAGACTTGAGATACCTCAAGATCATGTTGATTGCATCCATATGAGTCTGCCTAGGTTGCTCCTTAAATTGGCTAACTCTGCTGACTGCGAACGATATATCAGGCTTGGTAATGGTGACATGACATACAATAGCTTCCCTACTAGCTTTCTGTACTGTCTCTTATCCACCTCTGCAGAGTCATCATCATATAGCTGAGCATTGGGATCCATTGGAGTAGTAGTAGGTCTACATCCTGTCATACTGTCTCAGATAGGAGGTCAATGACGTACTCCCTTTGTGTCATTATCATTCCCTGCTGGTTTCTTGCAAATTCTAGTCCAACAAAGTACCTCAGCTTACCAAGATCCTTGGTCACGAATTGTTGTCCAAGAAAGTCCTTGGCTGCCTGAATTCCTTTGCTATCGCTGCCAGTGACAACAATATCATCTAACATAAATCAAAATAATAACAATACCTCTCTGAGTTCTCTTAACACAAAGAAGATGGTCTGCAGTAGATTTGGCAAAGCCCTGCAGTTCAATCAACTCTGAGAGCTTCGAAACCAAGCCCTCATACTCTACTTAAGGCCATCTATAGCCTTATGAAGTTTACACACCATACTAGACTCCCCTTCAGCAGTAGACCCTGGTGGCTGCTGCCTGTAAACTTCTTCGTGCAGATCGCCATACAAAAAGGCATTCTTGACATCTAGTTGGAAAAGAGGCCAATCCTTCACCACCACCACAACAACAAGGATACATAGTGTAAAGTGGCGCGCAACAGGAGAAAAAGTGTCTTGACAGTCCACCCCATAAGTTTGGGTAAACCCATGGGCAACCAAACGGGTCTTGTACCTGTCCACTGAACCGTCTACACGGTGTTTAATAGTAAACACCCATTTACTTCCAACAATCGAAGCACCTAAGGGAGCAAAAATGACACTCCATGTGCCTCGAGACTGTAAGGCGACCATCTCCTCTTCCATAGCAAAATGCCAAAGACCACTCTGTAATGCCTCCTGATAGGATCTTGGTATCTAAACAGCTGATAAGGCAATTGCAAATCTTTGAAAGTCGTCAGATAACCGCGCCAAAGAGACATGAGAAGATAGAGGATGCATTGATGCATCGTACATGCACATCTCTTCTGTCGTAAAGCAAGGGGTAAGTCCAAGTCCTCTGTATCCTCAGAAGGAGTATCATCAACAACATCCTGCATGCTCAAATCACCAGTGCCATCAAAAGAACTCAAATGTTCAGGACATACCTTAGTCGAGCTGGATGATAGAGGAGGCACATGAGCACGAGCTGGTAAACCTGTGGAAAAAAAATTAGATGTGGCAGGAGGCGGAGACGGTGGAGGTGATGGTGATGGAGGTGGTGGTGGTGGAGGTGGTGGTGGTAGTGGTGGAGTAAGAGAAACATGAGAAAGTGACATATAAATCTTTTCCCCACGTTCTAACGAAGTGAACTTGTCACCTGTAGGAGAAAAATACATGATGAATTCAAAAAAGGTGACATCTGCACTAACATAGTACCTCGGTCGAGTAGGATCAAAACGACGATACCCCTTTTGGGTCTTGGAATACCCAACAAAAACACACTTGACTGCTCTAGGAGAGAGCTTGTCAAGACTTGTAGACATCTGATGGACAAAAGCAACACATCCAAAAACACGAGATGTGATAGAGAAAAGATCCTTCTCGGGAAACGCAATCGAGAACGGAATCTTCTCTCCCAGAATTGATGACGGTATACGATTCACCAAATAACATGCAGTGAGAACATCATCTCCCCAGTACGAACGTGGAACACAACCTTGAATTAGAAGAGTCCTGGTGATATCCAAGAGATGACGATGTTTCCATTCAGCCACTCCATTCTGTTGGGATGTATAAGCACTTGACGGGTGGTTCCATCGAGCACAGTGAGTGCATGGAGCAATAGAGTCTCGCCCATGACCACAACCAAAGTTGCGACCTCGTCCACGTCCAGTTTCTCATCCACAGCCACGATCGGAATCGCAACTACGTCCTCCTCGAAAGTTGTATCTACCTCCTTTCCCAGAAGAGGCGATGTGTCAAAGTTCTCTCCTGAAGGTAAGACGAGAAGCCAAACAACAGATGTCTCGAGTTTCTCAAGTCGGCCAAACATTGTTGGCCATGTTCTTGTAAACATTGTTGGCCATCCAGTTGATAACCAAGTAATTGTCTGTCTGCCAGGTATCGTACTCTTTGTCATTTTCATTTAAAGGATCTTTAGTCATAATGTAGAGTTTTTCTCTGATCACCAATGAATGCCATAAAAGATCGAGATGAGATGAGGTAATTTTCTATGCCTTGAGTTTGATAGTAGTGCCTTGCGCCATAATAGTCGTGGTGAAGGGCTCTGTCTCGGTAGAAGGAGGTGCCATGATGGTCTTAAAACAAAAGGAAGATCTTGTGATCGACTAAGGATACATATATGAGCTAAAAAATTTCCTTAGAACTCACATTTGCCCTTAAAGAGGGGCTGAAACTTCACTGTACATCAGATCTAGAGTTTTGACAACGGTCCATGATGAGTTTTGGACCTATGAGAAGACCTATAACACACGTGGAGGGCGGCTGCAGAGTTGGTGGCGGATGTGGGAGGTCCTGGCAGTGCTGATGAGCCTCTAAGGGAGGTTTGGTGACGCCAACATCCTCCAAGGAGGTTCGGTGAGCCTTCATGGAGGGCTGCTGCCTTGGCAGTAGGGCTAGCTATCGAGCCCAACGAGCCGAGCCAGCCCCTGGCTCAGGCTCGGGCTCGATAAGCTCAGTTGAGCTCGAGCTCAAGCTCAGGCTTGTTCGAGCCCAACCGATCTGGCTCGGGCTCGGGCTCGATGAGCGCGAGCCCCTTATCGAGTTGGCTCGGGCTCGATAAGGCTCGAGCCGAGCCCCTTATCGAGCCCGAGCTCCTTATCAAGCCTGGTTAGGGTTCGAGCCCAAGTCGAGCTCGTTAAGGAAAATAGGTATTTTTTGGTGGAAAAGTGTTTTGTGCGGGTTCGAACTCAAGTCCTGCTCTATCTAAAACCGTGTTCCTTACCAGTAGGACACTATCCAAGTTGTGTACAAAGTATTAATATAATATATATTGTAACATTATATTTGCTTATAAAAAAGAAAAAAATTACTAATTTTCTAATGTGTGGGCGGGGGGAGGGGGGCAAATGTTTGGGCTGAAATGGGATTTGAGAATTGGGTCATGACTCGTGACTCGTGGGAGGGTCAAAGTTAGTGGAGAGAAAATTGCAAAGGACTACTTTTATTTTATTTGTATTATATATAAAAATATAAATAATATATGTATATATATTCCTTATCGAGCCCCTTATTGAGTTATCGAGCCGAGCGAGGCTCGGTTCGGGCTCAACTTGTTAAGCTATCGAGCCCAAAATTCTGCTCGGGCTCGGCTCAATAGCCTAATGAGCCGGGCTCACGAGCTCTTATCGAACCGAGCTCGAGCTTGGCTCATCGAGCCGTGACTCAATAACCATTCCTACTTGGCGGTGCCTGTGGGAGGTTTTGACGGCGGTACTGCAGGGCAGTAGGCCCTGTCCTATCGACGTTGGAGGGTGTTGCGGTGCCCAGGTGGTTGGGCTGCAGCCTTGGTGGTGCCCAGAGGTGATTGGAGGGTCTCGTGCAGGGCCCTAGGTTGGGAAAGAGGGCCCGTGCAGGCTCTTGAGAGGCTTGAAGGTTGCAGCAGGGATTTTAGGTCAAAATCCCGGTCTAGGACCATTGCTCTGATACCATGTGGAGAAAAGAGAATGAGTTGTTTATTCTGTAGGGCCATGGTCTCTTATACAGAGAAAAAACCCTAGAGAGCATAAGAAGAAAAAAAATATCCAAGTACCTATAAGGGTTACATAACATAAAACATAAATATAATAACTGTAGCAGATCCATTGGACTTTATCCAACATGATATACCTTATCTTGGTCAAGGTGCTGGCCAGTCGGTTGAGAGTGGTGCTGGACTTTATCATTTCACCGAAACAGAAAACATTTATTCCATGGCAATAGTTGCAGTATAGTCATGATTACAGTGTAGCAGAGTGGAAGAGAAAAAATGGTTGGGCTGGTTTCTTTGGAAGTTGGATTTTTATAAGGCTTATAACTGTGTTGGTTGAATATTCATTTGGATTTCATTAAAGGAGTTTTCTGGATCTATGGATAACTTGAATGAGGAGGTTTATCACTGTGCCGTCTTCGGTTGTCCTTATTAATGAGAAGCTGGAGGAGGGTTTCTTCAAATCATAGAGTGGGGTTAAGCAATATTGCCCTTTATCTTTATTTCTTTCTGTTCTGGTAGCAAATGTTGTTCGGTCGTGGTGAAGTTGGTAGCAGAAGGGAGTTCCTAAAGGTTTTGCTTGAGGAACGATATTGCAATTTTGATTCGTCGTTATGACGAAGACAAATTTCTTTATAGAAGAAGGGATCTCATAGTGCAAAGGGATCGAAGCAGGTCTGGATATCTTTGATGAGCTCTCTGCATCAATGGAAGCAATTCAGCTTTTGTTCCTTTTAACGTGGCATCAGAAGATATTGCAGCATGTGAGGCTATACTGGATACCTCACAAGCTAGTTTGTCCATTACTTATTTGATGACGTCGCATGTTAGTTGTAAGCGGAGGCATGCTCATTGGTTAGCTGTTATTAAGAAGCTTGAGATGAAGCTTGCAACATAGAGGGCTTCATGTCTATATAGGGGTGGAAGGCCAGTGCTTGTAAAAGCAATGCTCTTGGGTGATATCGATCATTTTCTTTTCGTCTCGTGTGATGTTGGTTTGGGTTAATGTCTGGAGGCCTTAATTGAAAGATTTTTACAATTTAATTCTGGTGGAGTGGGATGTGGTGACACGGTCGATAAATGAGGATGGTTTGGGAGTCCTTGCCTTGGAAAGATGATTGAAGTCGAGATTGCCAATTGGATCGTACGGATTAGTGGTGATCGATCAGCAGTGGTGTCTAGATTGATCCGATCTATCTGTGGTGTTCAGTGTTGTTTCTCTGTGTGATTGGAGGTGATGGTCTTCCTGTCTACCTTCTTTAAGAGTATTTGCTCTGTTACATCAGATATCTTCTTGTGGTCATTTCTTGGGGATGGGATGAGGTCCTCCTTCCGACATGATGATTGGATGGGTGGTGGTGCCTTGTTTGATCGATTTCCGTGCCTGTTCGCTCATGAATAGGAACATCAATGTTGTAGATGGCGGGTGGACTCCTTCAGCTCTGGGTATCAGATTAGAGGGTTGAAGAATTCTTGAACTTGTCCTGAAGTCGTGCTGTTATTGAGGGTCCTCCGGTTGGAAGGGGCTCATGGATTTGGAGGAATAAGGTCTTCTCGATAAGGAAGGTGTAGACGGTTTTTAGCTAATCTCCTGGTCTCGAATCAGGGGTCATGGTCCAAGCTTGTGGTCGGATTTGGAGGTGGAAGATTTATAGGAGATTTTAATTTTCCAGGTTGCTTAGAAGCTGACACATTTTTTGGGAGCACGTTGTGCTATATTGCTTCCTGGGTTTATCTATACTTGTCTCCGGTGCAAGGAAGATGGAGGATATTATTAACATGTTCTTTACCTGCTTGGACCACCTGGTGGTTGGCATACAGATTGATGGTGTAATCATGTTTTGAGAGTGGACAAGTTCTGATGAAGGGAGAACCAAGGTGCTAGATTTTATACAGGCTATTTGATAAGCAGGAAACGGGGTCAAAGGATTTTATTCAGAGAATGTCTTTGAATAGGCTAATGCCTGCATGAGGCGTAGTCGTTGTAACCATGTTGTACCTTTGCTACTTTTGAATATATGGGATAGGATGCTCATCTTATGGCTGGGCATCCTATCTCATATACCAGGTAGTAAATACTTACTGCCCATAATAACTAGTTGTTTTTGGTATGGATCAATGTATCACATATGCTATCCGTATGTGTTTTTTACATTGGTTATATATTAACAACAATGATAATCTCATTTATACTTTGGACATTGATCATTGTTCATGTATTACATATGTTATTCATATGTATTTTTTTCATTTTCATTTATAATTTGGACATATATAACATTTTCAAACCATTGACAATAATTCCAAAAGGTCTGGGTAATCTCTATGCTTTAAGATAAAAGATGCACATTCACAACTGGTCAGTAAAGCTTCCATATGGCCATACCATTAGGATGCAAGTCTTTAATCTTTTGATTTCACAACAGGGAACAAATCCTATCCAAGGTTGCAGAAGTCGACAATTGGTATTCGATCGGCAGGATCACTGACCAAGGATTAATCGGTTGTTGGGCGACTAATCGGAATTAGCCATGCTCAAGGTTGCAGAAGTCGGCAGTCGGTACTACTCAGTCGGCATGGTCATTGATTAATGATTAATCAACAGTCACGAGAGTAATCGATTTAGTTGGGAATTAGTTGGTTTTGATTTTTTTAATTATTTAAATATATAAATCAATTTTTAATACATGTATTCTCATGTATATTCATATATTTACCAATTTTCATATTTATAAGAGCTTAAAAAATATATATTATAGCAAAAGAAGAAACAATGAAGCAAGTTAAAAACAAAATATTTGGTACATATCACAAACGAATGTTCAAAAATAAATACAACATGCCTAAAAAATAATACAAGTAGCATATGAGACAAGTCAATCCTCAATGTCATCATCGAATTCAAGCTCTTCTTCTTCTTCATCATCTTCATCATCTTCATCATTGTCTTCTTCTTCTACTTCTTCTGTGGCTTCAAGATACAACTCCTCATTCATCGGCGTAGTATTTGAGCTCGAAGATGAAGCTTTCCTGCCACGTTCACCTCGTTGGCTCCTCGGTTTCAAATTTTCTTCGACACCACTAGCATGTGCTACAATATCGCAAGTCAATTCGGAACCTGGAAAAACCTCCTCGTCCTGAGTACTGACATCTCCGATCTATTCATTCAAGTGTGCACGATCACGAGACGAAAGAGGATCTCTTTCTTTTTCAATTCGATGTTCCTACAGGTTGGAATTGAAGTGCACATACACAAGATCGTTCATCCTCTTCGTCTCCAACCTGTTTCTCTTCTTGATATGGATTTGAAGTCCAAATTTCTAATTCATATCAATTACTATTTTCATTTTTAATATTACTAATCAAATTGGGTGGGTGTAGTGGAGTCATTACCGAGTCAAATCACAAATGTACTCCAATCAAGCTCAGATCGAGAGGATGAAGATGTTAAGTTCAAGATTTTGATGGCCATGACTTTCAAACATGGACGGAAATATTGCGATATCGGCGATATATCATCGATATATCGATATCGAGACGAGATCGATATTGGTATCGATATGGCGATATATCCTCCTTTTCAGGCATTTCATTCACAAAAGCGCGTCGATATGGACGATATTTTGGCGATATATCGTCGATACATCGTCGAAATATCGTATCGACACGATATCGAAACGATATCGATATCGATATGGCCTTCCATGCTTTCAAATGAGGCGTGACATCTCCATGATTATACCACCAAATAGCTATTAAAATAGAAAATTGGTTAAGTTATTAAAATAAAATATGATTCGAACGAGGTGAATTGAAAACAATGACTGATATATCTGGATTGTAATTGTCATCATTTGTCATCCTTTGTCTGACAACCAGTGGCTTGCCAAAATCTCCGTGACCAAGTCTATTTATCAGAAGCTTGTCCCTGGTGATTGTATCTTGTATATCCAAATCTGGATAAAATCATTCCGTGTAGTCCTTAAAACTTCTCCTCACCACAACATTCGATTTACCACGAGACTTTTATATAGAATAAGAATGGGATCGAATAATAAGAATAATAAGCTACTAGATGTAATGTAGTATCTAGATCTTCTTTGATCTTGGAGTTAACAACGTCCACAAAAGTTTGTAAGATGACTCCATGCTATTGAAAGATGCAATTATCTCCAGCTTGGCCTCTTCAAGTCCTCCGTAGACAAATCCTATGGATGTGCATATATCTGCATCAACTACACACAATATACGAACCAAAGTGTGAAAATTCGAACAATATGTGCGGTTCTAAAATATAGGGCTGAAGACTGTGGAACTCGTTGCTTCTCCCTTCTTGGTCTTGTAACATTTGCAGTTCCTCCACTATTTTAAGGAAACATCAACCTCCGTTTGTTTTTTCTCATTAAGACTCTCAAGGGTGAGAGAGAAGTGGTTGCAAAGCTTGTTTGCCCTAGTCTTGCAATATCCCTCTCGTTGGTGAACTTGCACATCAAGATAAGAGCTTTGGTGTGAGGGTAAATGAACACCGTGAGCCTTTTTTGCCTTTGTGATTACACTCCTCCCCTTCGTCTCTTTGCTTATCTCTTCCAAATTAAGATCATTGGAGTGAGCAACACACAGAGTCCATCAAATCTGCGGATATTTTGTGAGCAGCAATCTTCCTGATGCTACATTGGCTGATGCATTATCCGTCACAATCTAAACCACAATTTTCACTCCCACTTCATTCAGATACTCCTTCACCAGCTTGAAGATGTATTTCGTAGTGAGAGCCTCATCTGAGGCATCTATGAACTTAAAAAATGAAGTACCCAAGGTGCAAGTGACACAGAAATGGATGATGCTCCTTCCTCGCATGTTCGTCCACGCATCAATCATCAAAGAACATCCTGTCGACTTTCACGTATCACGATGGCATTGCAAATCGTCATTCATTTTCTTCACGGTCTTCTTAAAAAACAGACCATTGAACTCATATTGCGCGTGAGTCTTTAGTCCAGGTCCATACTTCCCAATCACCTCCACCATCTGCATGAAGGGCTTCATCGTCAATGTACTAAAAGGAATTGTCGATCTATATGCCCAATTGGATATATACGAGGCATCCCTATCGCGATGATCCTCGGAGAATGCATTTTTTATGTTCATCGGACGTGATGACCCTCCCATTGCGACGTTTTGCTTCAAGGAGTCAGATACTTGTGATCTCTTCGTCGAACCCACATCTCCAGTTATATAAGTTTCCTCTCTCATCTCATGAATATCGACGGCTCCCTGGCTCTTCTTCCTGGCAACATCATTAAGGTACGCGATCATCTTCTTTGTCTCCTCGTCCACCTTGGGACATGCATCCACGTTGCCCCTTCGTTGTGCTAAATGTTGCTTGAACCTGTACACACATCTCTTGACAATCTTCTTTCTCAATCTGCAAGTAATCGTATTTGGATCCACACGGTTCTAAAGGTAACCATATTGACATGCATGACTAGTTGACCCTGACGGCACATAGTAAGACGAGTCGCTACCGGAATCAACATTCATTGTAGGTGTAGCCATCTACATAGTCACAAACTCATAAGTTAACACACTTGAAATAACTATTTATAAAATAAATACTAAAATTAATTACATTAAATTCACTAATTGCTCAATGGTGCTGAATGTGTTCAAACTTTCATCCATCGCTGATGCATATATATGTTTGTATGGAAAGTGAAGACCTCAAATAGCATTTATGAAATGTATTCAACATTGATCTAGATAAACATTCCAACATAAAGAATTTAAAACAAGTTTAAATTAAAAACAACATGTAACATGAAGTTCTAACCCCCAAAATGAAAATAGACAGGGAGGGTTACACACGACCTTAAATGAAGGACTATTATTGCAAGTCATTACAAAAACAAAGTTATATTTCCCCTTGCATGAAATAGTTGAATGCATGCATAGTCATAGTCATATTTCCCCTTGTATGAAATAGTTGAATACAAACAAAATTGTATTCATATA
This sequence comes from Ottelia alismoides, assembly GCA_037367405.1. Taxonomy (NCBI): domain Eukaryota; kingdom Viridiplantae; phylum Streptophyta; class Magnoliopsida; order Alismatales; family Hydrocharitaceae; genus Ottelia; species Ottelia alismoides. Next base: position 56,916 of record JAZKJV010011701.1, on the reverse strand, counting down.
GTAGCATAACAACAGTTGCATATCCATCAGTATAACGAAGTAGGGGACACTACAAAACTTGTAATTTTAAGAACATACCTTTACTCACAAATCGATGTAAGAATCCATCTGACTTGAACAACGTGTAACAAAAAGTTTAAAAAAGCAAAAAAAGGAAAAAAAACCTAACCTAGGCAACTCGATTTGGATGTTGGAGGAGCTCGGAGTAGAGCTTTGGTAGGAGATGGGACCTCCCTTGAGGTCGGCGACACGGAGGCGAAGAGTTTTTCGGCTAGAGTCGAAGGAGTTGCAGAGGCGATTGTAGGTTGGGATGTCGGATGTCGAGCAGAATCTAGGGCATGGGAGCTTACTGTTCAAAAGTAAGCTCCTTTAAACCCTATTTGGGTATTCTAATGGGGGTCAGGTGAACACAACAACAACAACAAAGCCTTTTCCATATTAAGTAGAGTCACCTACAACTCGCTTCACGCTAATAGAGCTAGGCCTAGGAGGGAACGACTGTATCCCTTGGCTATTCTTTGGGCGATATGGAGGGGTAGGAATGACCTGCTGTTCTCGGGTCATAGGTTTTATAAAGAAAATGTGGGGATTTTGGCAAAGAGGTCGGTGGACGACTGGGTGTTGTAATTTTTTCTACGGTACTTTTTTTTGGGGTGTCATAGCTTTATACTTACGTAATTCTACTTTTGGCTATCAATAAATTTTGAAGGGGCGGGCACCACCGAGTGTTTCCCCCTCCCATACAGACTTTCAAAAAAAATAGAGTCACCTACATGGGTTCTTTGCCTCCATTCAGATCTATCTTGGGTTGTTCTCGGGTTTAGATCCAAAAAACTAAGATCCCTTCGTATAGTCTCATTCCAACACTTCTTCGGCCTTCCTCACCCTCTCTTAGCCGAGTCAACATCCCAAAGCTCGCATGTTCTCACTGGTGCATCGACTGACCTTCTTTGCAAATGACCAAACCACCTTAGGTGATGGCATCTTATATATACAAATCTGGATAAAATCTTTCCATGCAATTCATAAAAGCTCTCTTCACCACAACATTTGCATTACCACCGCACTTCATGTAGAAGCATGGAATGAAATTTCGGCGAAATTTCGCCAAAATTTCAGTTTCGATAGGTCATGGGTATTGAAACTCCTATATATGTTGATTTCCTGGATTTTTACTGAAATTTCGGTGATATTTCGACATATCGACCTATTTCGGTTGAAATTCATGGTTTTCAGTACAAAATTTCCTGGATTTCGACCGATATCAATGAAATTTCACCGATATCTATGTATATCAATGATATTATCTATGTGAGCTTGATTTTCTGGTAGGGTATGGTGCGACGGGGGGGGGGTACATGCAATGATTATTCAACTTGGAGAGCTTCTTTCCCTTAAGGTTTAAGCAATGGAGATGAAACAACACTATAGTTTTTATATACCTGATATAGCTTGTTCATTTCATTCGTTTGCCATTTATCTTTGGAAATAGATGCATCTTTATTGTAAGTCTGTAATTAATTCGGTAATTCATTAGAACTTTGTCCACGACAGTTAATTTATTAACAAAAAATGTTTAATTAATCATTATCTACATTTTAGAATCAAAATGCTCGACTATTTTTATGAACGAAAGATATTTTCTAAGTGTTATTAACTTAGTTATTTTGATTTCCATTTCCATTATCTATCAGTGAGCTCAACAGTATTTTGATATGATTGATATGGTGTGCGATATAAGGCATACAAATGACAGATGTGTGTGATATAAGTGTGCATTTGTAAGCTATTATTTTTATAAGATCTTGGATTGAGTGATATCAATTTCTAGTATGTATCAGCTAAGAATCAACATTAACATCGATTTGACTGTTATGACCGATATGTATGATATAAGGGCCCGATATGAGCAATATGTGTGATATAAGCATGCATTTATAAGTTATTTATCGTCGTAATAACTTGGAAGATCGAAATTTGCGAAAAATGGTCGAAAAATGGCTTTTTAGCCATTTTTGATATTTCCACCGAAACGGTCGAAACTTCACCGAAATTTCAGTTTTGGAGGGGATCGAATTGAAATCGAAATTGAGATTTTGAATCTTGTGTAGAAGAAGTATGTGTTTAAAAAATAAATCACTAGATGGAACAAAGTATTGAGCCTTCCTTTGGTCTTGGAGGTAGCAACGTTTACAAAAAGTTTATAAGATGCCTTAATGCCATTGAAAGATACCATTATCTCCTGTTTTGCCTCCTTAAGCCCTCCATAGACAAAGATCATGGATGCGCACCGATCTGAATCAACCACACGCAATAAATGAACCAAATATGTAAGAACTCGGATAGCATGTGCGATGTGATTCCAGAAAGTAGGACTAGAGACCATTGAACTTGTTGCTTCTCCCTTTTTGATCTCCCACCATTGGCAGTTCCTCCGCTCGTCCGAGGAAAATATCAACCTCAACTTGTCTCTTTTCTCATTAAAGTTTTCAAGCGCGAGGAAAAGTAATTGCAAACATCATTTGCCCTAGTATAGTAATGTCCCTCTTATTTGTGAACTTCCACATCAAGCTCATAGTTTTGGTGTGAGTGTAAATGAAAACAACGAGCCTCTTCGCCTTTGTAACTGCACTCAGCTTCGACTCTTTGTTTATCTCCTCTAATGCAAGATCAATGGAATACACAACACACGAAGTCCACCATATCTACGGTTATTTTCTGAGCAACAATCTTCCGACTGCTACATTGGCTGGAACATTATCTGCAACAATTTGAACTACGTTTTCCACTCCAGCTTTATTCATATACTCATCCACCAATTGAAAGATGTACTCTACAATGCGCGTCTCATCGAAGGCATCTACAGACTTCTGTGATGTTTTGCACCAAGGAATCGGATAATCGTGTTCTTTTCCTCGATGTAGCATCTTCGGTGATATCAATCTTATCTCTCATCTCCTCGACTTCACTTTTCTTGCTCTTCCTTCTAGCAACATCATCCAGATACGATATCATCTTCTTCTTCGTCCACCTTTGCCTCTTTGGAAAATAAATGTTGCTTGAACATATAATCCCCTCCTTCGACCACCTTCTTGCACAAATTGCAAGTAACCGTGTTTGGATCGACCCGGTTCGGAAGTTACCCGAATTGCCATGTCGGATGACTTCATCTCGACGTTACATAAAACGACCAGTTGCTACCGGAAGCAACGTTCACCGGAGGTGTAACCTTATCATTGTCACAAAATCACAAGTTACTAAGTGAATAATAAGAAAATGGAGGATCAATACTATAACAATTGAATGACACGATCATAATGACATTATGGCGCAATCCTACAATCATATGCTACTCTCCGTGCTTGTTCACATCATGTTTAGAAACTAGAAAATGGATTTAAGTTGGCATATCAGTAATATTTGTCTGTCCTGGAATAATGAAAACAACATATAACGCCAATCATGATAATTTATCATGTATTTTCCATATGTATTTCAAATGTTATTGAGAAATTCAACTCATCGTAAGTGTAAGCATCATGACATGTTTCATTAAGGATTAAGCATGTGAAATCAGGACTATGGTTAGAGCATTCCTAAGCATCGTTAGCATATTTACATGTTCATAGGAAGTCATGCCTTAAAGTTTAAACCCATCTTCCTGCTTAATCACAAATTAATGATTTAAGGCACATATCATACTGATAATAAAAGGACCCACCAGGAATATCAGATTCTCAGCTCCCATCACGCACTAAGTAATTAAAGAACATGGTATATAGCATAATAGCATATGGGATAGAGGAAAACAACAAACTATCATTAAAAATGGGATAGAGGAAAACAGAAATGATTATATCTAATACAACCTTTGCTGGCATATGGGATAGAGGAAAATATTAAAAATTAAAAGAAAACTCGAACCCTAACAGGTCCAACCTTGTTCTTGGTGGCAGGAGCTGGAGAATGGTGAGGATCGAAGGAGAGGATAGGGCGGTGATGGCCGGTTCAAGGAGGCACCACAAAGATGCTGGCGATGCAGAGGGGTGGCGAGGACCGCTGAAAGGATGAGAGAAGGGAGGGCGATTGGTTTCGAGGGAGCAAGCAGGCATCGAGAGAATGAGGGTTACTGCGGAGAGTAACTACAAAATCTCCCAAATGGGCGTAAGGAATTAGATAATCAGGCCAAGCGTTTTGGATCATAATTTCCTATTTAAAAAACAGCCGCTTACTCGGTCGATTAGAGCAACGAAGCCCACATGATCTTCAATATCTAAGGGGCCGTTCGGTTGCAACCCGCTAACCAAACGCACCCTTAGAGTGTTCCCAGTTAAATTTAATACAATAGAAAATTAATTGGAATATCAAAAGATAAGACACAAAAAAGAGGAGACTTACAAAAACAGCAATGCATAACTCGGTTATGATAAGTATATAAAAAAATATGGATCATGGAAGGTGATATTATGATTATGTAATATTGGTATGCAATAAATCTTTCGATTCCTTACCTCCCCACAATAACAACAGAAGTGAAGATCAGGAAATATTTCCATCACATTTGGAAATGTTTCAAATTACAAAGTAAAGTATGATTTATGTTCCAAATATACCAAGCTTTGGATTTTGCGATGAATTATGCATTCATTATTACCACAATACCAAGAGATTATGCATTCATTATTACCACAATACCAAGAACATCTCTGTAAGTGAAATATATCTAGAGTTGCATAAAGAGATTATTTAAAAGACTGCTAATATTTCCTTCTATCTGCACTATAATCATTTTTTTCTTGACATAATATGACATTATTCAAATTTCTCTTAGATGGTTGATTAAAAAATCATCAGTTATCGTCCAACCTAAATCATCTGTTGATCTTGATTATATAGATTCTTGAAATGGACACATATCGTTACCATGGCCATTCAATGTCAGATCCTGGGAGCACTTACCGTACTCGTGATGAGATATCTGGTGTGAGACAGGTAATCCTGTCTGGGTTCTGGTTTTAGCGATAATTACTTTAATTTGTTATGCCTATCGAAGCTGGTGCTGCAATTTCTTAAATTTGTTTTTCAGGAACGTGATCCTATTGAGAGAATTAGAAAATTGATTTTAACGCATGAATTGGCGACAGCTTCGGAGCTTAAGGTATGACATACCTTAAGATAATTTTCAGGCATATTTAATATAAATTATACTGGAACTATACTATTTTTTTGTAAGTTGTAACTTATAATGCATTGACGTTGATCTAGTATTGATAAAGACAATTTGTACTGTCATGTGATGGTACTGTATTGATGTCAATTACTAAATAACAAACTAACAATAATAGAGTACATGCTTAGATGATTTGTAAGAAGACTTAGTTTGGTGAATTGATTTAACTTCGATTGTAATCATATACATCCTTTGCTGTGACCAGGATATGGAGAAAGAAATCAGAAAGCAGGTGGATGATGCTATTGCTGAAGCAAAGGTATCACTCACATTTGCATAGTAGAATAGTTTATGCACTCTGACCAAGGGGTCTCATATTTTGCATCAACATTTATTACTTATGACCAGGAAAGTCCCATGCCCGATCCTTCTGAGCTTTTCACAGATGTATATGTCAAAGGATATGGAGCCGAGGTATATTTCTTCTTGATTCTGAGGATCCTCCATCTATTTGCTTTTAGAAGCCCTCTGCTGGAAACTCGTGTTTGTTTATTTGGTTGTTTTGTGCATTATATTCTTAGTTTTTACAAGCGAGTATTCTCTTTCCGAGAGCAGTAAGTTGATCCTGTTAAAAGCCTATTTTTTTTCTGGAAAATAAAGTCCTGTGAGGGAATTCACTATAATGACCTCAGACACACAGAAGCACAAGGAGTTCTGCAACTTTATTAAGGGGTAAACACATAACTCTTATATTCCATAAATGCCGCATGAATTCATCTGACTTTCAACATGATTTGGATGCTTAAATGGGGGATTTTCACCTAGAAATCACACGAAACCGAGAGTTAACGAGTTTTTGTACACTGCACGGAACAGGATTATTACATTTTTCCCCTTTTTATTACTTTAGAACCTTTGATTATATTTACTTATTTTATTTGTTTATATCTGTACTCCTATATATATATTATATATATATTATTTTGTAATGATAAGATTTATTATTGTTTTTGCTTGTCTACCAAAAAGAACTGACCCTAGAAATACTACAAGAATATCATGTATTCGTCCAGTTAAAACAATTATGTATGGTGTAAGAGAAATAACTCATAATATTTCATGAATATTGAATAGTCCAGAAAAAAAAGAATCACCTCATTTTTTTGTATCTGATATGTTCCTTATCAGGTAAAATGCGAGTTGTTTCTTTTGTCTGATTTTGATCCTGTGTGCTCGGAGTATCAACTATCAACTAAAGGAGGATACTTTTTCCAATGTTTTTTTGAGAGGACCATTTCCTTGTACTTTACTATGCACTAATAAAAAAGACGACCTTTTTCTTATGCATGAAGATTTAAAAAAAAATGAAAGCAGTCATAAGTAGAGATAAAGATTGTCGAATAAAGGATGAAGCCGGAGGAGTATTTTGGGTTTGAAGATTGATTGGGTGAGGGTGTCTACGGGACATCTTCAGATTGGTAATCTGTCAAGCGATGTTTGGCTTTTGTCGCTGACTACTTGGGTGGCAAATTGATATTTGCAGCTGTTGCTTTTACCGTCCATTTTTATAACAAATGGTTTAAGGATTTTGTTGCACAACTCGACATCTTGGAGGTAGGGGTGTTCAAAATAGCCGGATCAAACGGGTACTCGATCCGACCCAACTATTTTGACCTGAAGTTCACGGGTGCCGGAGTAAAATATCCTGGTAGGGTACCCGATCCGATCAAGCTTTCTACCCTGATGGAAAAGTAGAATCGTGTGCCAGTTGCCCCGTTGGGTATCACCCCACTTGATGCCCCGTATCCCCACCCCATGGGGTCCCATTTCTTTCCTTTTTAGCTCACGGCTCGTGTGCTTCAAATGGGTTGGAATGGGAATTATCTACCATGGACAATTGGTTGTTGTTATATTACGTATATTTTTACTCGACCGATGGAGCTAAATATAATAATAATTAGTGTTATATTAGTTGGAAAATGTAACTCTGATTAAATTATTCATTTGCAATTAGTATCATTATGTATTGATATAATTTAACTATATCATAATTGGAGTTGAGTTGGAAACCATGGATTATAGAATGTAATCTTTCAATGTTAGTATTGGCAATTCACTCTTAATTCCTAGTATAAAGGATATCTTTGGATATCCATATCCGTATTTATTACTCGACTACGAGCATAGATCATATATATATATATGTGGGGAAAATGGGGATGTTCCCTTGAGGCAGTCAACGGGCTGCTCCCGCCCTATTTTTCTGCAATTTTTTTTATTTTTTTGAAAAATAATGTCATGTATATTCATCACTATATCCCTCTAATATGCCATTCCAATTTCGTCAGAAACAAAGGCTTTTACACCCTCCACCTAGAACATATCGATTACAACAATTCTAAGACTGCTAAAATTACCTGTCTAGATGAACGACACGTGACTCTCTGTTTCTGACGAAATTGGAATGACATATTAGGGTGATATAGTGAAGAATATATATGGTGCTATTTTTCAAAAAAATAAAAAAATTTTGTGGGAAAATGGGGCGGGAGCTGCCCCATTTCCCCCAGCCTGTTAGCTGTTGGCTGGGATCTTAGGACCTTAATCGGGCACATAAATCAAGGAGAATAGAGGCTTAACTCAATCGGGAAAAATAGGAGAAGAAGCTCCGGCGGACAAGAAATTGGGTTGGGTTTGCTAGGAGGAGACGTTGACCAGTGTCAATAATCCTACGTTGCCCAATTAGAAATTAGAATTTACAAAAAAAATAAAAGGAAATTAAATAAAAAATAGTAAATGATTTTAAATTTAAAAATGTATAAAATAAAAAATGTTTATTATTTTATAAACTATTTTTCTTTTTCCCTATATGTATTTATGTATTCACTTATAGTTCAACAGCTTTGAAATGGTGTTGTCACGTTAATTCTTTTTGTTCGTCCATATATGTCTTGATAAGATACTTTACTCGATCATTTTTTAGTTTTTGATTTCCATATTCCTCTTCATCTCATATTCAACATTTATTAACATTTTTTAATAATATAAGAATATCATGTTCTCAATCTTCGGGGGATGAAGTGTGCGTCGCTTGGTGCCTCAGGGTCGGGAGAGGGCGATCGGGATATGGCTCCCCCGTCTCCCGTGGCGGAGTCTGGTAATCCCCGACTACCTGTGGCAGGATCAGATGTTTTGGGCGTGGTCGATGGGAGCAAGGGAAGAACCGTGCGCTGCAGGGGGTGGCGCGGGGGGAGTTTCGATTGGGTCATGCGTGGGAGTCTGTCGGAAAGGCGGGAGGTGGATTCGTGGTTAGGGGGGCTCTCCCTGCCTGTCGCTGGTGCTACAGATGCGGTCTGATGGTGCACCTTGCGCGGTGGTGTTCTCTGCAGCGACCGATATGCTATGGCTGTCGTGGCGAGGGACTCATCCGCAGAGATTGCTCGGTTCCTGTCCCACGTCGGCCTAGGGTAGGCGACGTGAGCCTTATGGGTATGGAGGTCGAGGAGGTCTAGCGAGACCCCATTGATGGTGTTCTCATAGCCGAGGGAACCGATGATGAGTTGCGGAAGGTGATGGAGGTCCTTGAACTCGGCCGATCGGCTGGTTGCGGAGAAGACGGGGTTTAGCTTTCCGATGGCGTGCTGTGCATCAGGGGGGTGGAGGGAGCGGAGATGCAAGAATTCCTCTCCAAAGGGAGTGCTTTGTTCCCACCGTCAGTGGTTTGGCGCTGACCTTGTTTGCGTGAGCTTTGGCCGTGGCTCCGATGTGGTACGTGGAGATTCAGGGATTGTCGATTCGGTGCCGGAACTTGGAGGTTGTGCGGTCGGTTCTGAGCGAGTTTGGCAATGTGGAGGCTATTCTGCAATTAGGGCTACGACCTGGTGTAGGGTGGAATTTGATTGCTTCGATCGCGGTCAATGGCTGCCTAATTCCTCCGGTGAAGGTGCTTCGCGTTGAAAGAGCGAGTTTTCATCTTCGCTTCGCTCGGGTGGAGGTACCTCCCCTGGGGCTGGGCGCATGGTGGATGGAAGGGAGAGATCCGCTGGGTTTGGGGGCAATGGTGCAGAGGTCCTGAAAGGGGACGATCTGCTGGGTCTTGATTTGGTCCCAGGTGCTGCAATCTTGGCCAGGAGCAGTAAGATGGCACAATGCATTGTTGCGGCAGAGCGAAGCCAGCGGGAACAACGTCTGTCGCTGGGGGTAGACGACAGGAAGGTGCGGAACGACCCGCTTCTGCTTTTCACACGTAAGAGAAGGAAACATGAAGAAAGGATGTGGTTGGAGCGTGAGATGGAGGACAAGGGAGAGTGCCTCGTCCCCTGCGAGGCGGAGGTTGTCGACCCTTCTTATCCACCCGTTGCGGAGTTTGGAAGTTGCGTATGTGGAAATTCGAAGCAGTCTGGCTCACCGGCTGACATTCACGTGCGGGTTGCGGAATGTCTTGGGGTATCCATGTCAAACAAAAACCCTCCGAATGGGTCCAAATGAAATATGATCTCGTGGAATGTGAGGGGGTTGGGGGACAGAGAGAAGAGGAGGGTAGTATGTGAGCTCTTGGGTTCATGGGGTGCGGACGTGGTCTTCTTACAGGAATCAAAGCTGGCAAGGTGCGATTCAGTGACTTGGAGGTCGGTGGGCAAGTTCTAAGTTGTCGGAATTCAGAGTAGATAATTAGGTAGCACAGGTGGCTTGATTTTGGCATGGGATGGAGAGTTGTTCTCAGCTGCTGATGAGTATGTTGGTGCCAGATCTATTTCGGTGCTACTTGAGTACAAATCAGGGGATGATAGTATTTTGGTTACCTCAGTGTACTGGACGCTTGGAGGTAGACGCTGTGACATTCTATGGGAGGAATTGCGGACAACCAGGAGGAGGTTCTCGGACACCCCTTTGGTGGTCAGTGGGGATTTCAATGTGACTTTGTTTGCTTCGGATCGACCGGGTGATCGGGGTGGAAGAGACATGGGTTCGGATGGTTTTGGGAATTGTGCGAGTTACCTGGCTTTGCAGGTGGTAGATGTCGGTAAGAGGAAGTTCATTTGGCGGGGGACGTCTTCGAGATCAAGGTTGGACAGATTTGTGGTCTCTGCTGAGGTTCTGGAGAGGTTTCCTCTTGCTGTGGCTAGGGCTCTTCCTAGATTGCGGTCTGGTCATACGCCAATTTGCTGGGATTTGGGTGGGTGGGGGGGGGTGATCCCTAGGTCGTTGTTTAGATTTGAGAAATCTTGGCTTTTGGACGACGGCTTCAGAGACCTCGTCTCTCAGTTTTGGGGTCCGTGCATGTAGAGGGCTGGTGACGCAGAGATTGGCTTTGAAACTAAAGATGTTGCGGGAACAATTAATTATTCATAAAAAGGAAATGAGAAAAAGCAGAACAAAGAGGCGAGAGTTGGCGGTGGCAGAGATTGCAAGACTAGATGGAGTGGAAGGCTCTCGTATCCTGACCAATGAGGAGGCACTGTTAAGGGATACGTCGCATCGGGTGGTGGTGGAAGAGAGATTAAACGGAGAGAGGTGGAGTGGCGCTAACGGTCCAAACAGAGGTGGATAAAGGAGGGTGATGAGAACAATCGATTCTTCCATGCAGTAGCGAGTGGAAGGAGGAGACGTAATATGATTCACGAGCTCATGACGAGCAATGCTACGACGTTTGGTGATAGGGAGATTGGGAAGGCGCTAGTGGATCATTTCCGGAGATTCAGCAGGCGTTTACCGTCGTCTGCGATCACACGGTCTGAGAGGGGTACTTGGGTTCTGAGCGATGAGCAACGGTTGGCACTTGTGAAGGAGTTTACGAGAATGGAGGTCCGTGAAGCGGTTTTCGATCTGAACGCTGATGATTGTCCAGGACCGGGTGGCTTCCTGGTCTCTTTCTTTAGGGAGTTATGGGATGTGCTAGAAGGTGATGTCATGGCCATGCTTTGTGAGTTTAGAGGGGAGAACTAGGAGCTGGAGAAGCTTAACAAAACGTTGCTATTCTTGCCGTCGAAGAGGGAGGGGGCTGTCAAAGTGGAGGATTTTCATCCATTGCCCTGTCAAATGCTGTTTACCTTATTCTGGCCAAGGTGTTGGCCAACTGTCTGCATGCTGTGTTGGATGACCTTATCCTTCCTCTGCAATGTGCTTTTATTCCTGGGCGCCAGCTTCTGGATGGCGTAGTTATGGCGGCTGATTGGGAGCGAAGGGGGGCCAATGGATTTCTTTGGAAGGTTGACTTCTCGAAGGCTTATAACAGTGTGTGCTGGAGGTTCATTTGGGCTTCCCTGGTGCGGAGAGGTTTTCCGGACATATGGATTGACTGGATGAGGAGATGTGTATCACTTCGTTGTCTGTCCTGGTGAATGGGAAACAGGAGGGCGGCTTCTTCCAACCGCAGAGAGGTGTGCTGCAGGGGTGTCCACTGGCTCCTTTGTTGTTTGTTCTGACGGCAGACACGCTGGAGGTCATGGCCAAGATTGTGGAGGAGGGTGGCTTCTTCATAGGATACTCCAGGGACGGTCCCTCTGTGCCTCTTCTGCAGTATGCGGATGACACGTTCTTCGTGGAGGGTGGGGTAGAGGAATGCAAAGCTGTGAAGACGGTGCTCGATATCTTTGGGGATCTATCGGGACTGAGGATGAATGGCGCGAAATCAACATTTGTGCCCTTAATATGTCGACTGAGGAAGCGGAGGCATGTGGTGTGGTTCTTGATACACCATTGAGGTCCTTGCCTATCACCTATCTGAGTTTGCCTCTTTTGACGGGAAGATTGCGCCAGGTCGATTGGTTGCCTCTAGGGGAGAAGCTGGAGAGGAAGCTGTCCGGCTAGAAGGCGACGTTTCTGTCTAGGGGAGGATGCTTGGTTCTGACTAGGGCGACTCTGTCTGCCATTCCGGTCTTCTTCATGTCTACGAGGGCCCTGCCGATGGACATCCGATCCAAGTTGGAGTCTCTGATGCGTCGTTTCTTCTTGTCGTCTTCGCATGGGGATAGAGGGTTACATTTGGTTGACTGGTCATCGGTTTCTACCTTGACTAAAGAGGGTGGCTTTGGGGTTCTAAAATTGGGAGATATGAATAGGGCGCTGTTGGGGAAGTGGGTCGTTAAGATCTGGGGCCCAAGCACGGATTTATGCTCCACTCTGATCAGGTCAATCTATGGTGTGTCTTCCTCCTTGACGGTCCATGCAGTGGGAGGGGGTTCTTCATCTACGTTCTGGAAAGGGGTTTGCTCGGTCCTACCGAATCTGGTGGATCACTTGCGCCTGTTGCTTGGGGATGGTCGTAGTTTTCGCTTCTGGAGAGACAATTGGACGGATGAAGGTGCTCTTTGTGATCCGTATCCAAGGTTATATGCGTTAGCGACGGATAAGGAGAGCAGCGTGGTTGAGATGTGGACGAATGTCTCATGGTCGCCTACCTTTGTTGTCGAGTTATCAGATCAGAGGGCAGAAGATTTTCTGGTCCTATCGGATCGGCTGTGCAATCGGACGGGGCCAACGGAGGGACGTGACTCGTGGGAGTGGCGAGATGGCCACTTTTCGGTTAGGAAGGCTTATGGTTTGTTGGTGGCCCATCCCTCAAATGTGGAGTCCCTGGTCTCTAGGGACTGCGCAATGATCTGGTCCTGGAGGGTTCTGTCGAGGTTAAAGGTATTTATGTGGCTTTTGAGAAGGGAGCGGGCGTTGACGGCGACGAGAAGAGCGAGGCTCTTCCCTGGGAGCGTGGGTCTGTGCAGTAGATGTGGGGTATCTCAGGAAGATGTGGATCATTTATTTTTTGAGTACCCTGGCTCAGTTGTAGTTTGGCAAAGACGGTCGGTTTCATGCCTAAATCACGCCAAGAAAGACATGTTTTGGGATTCGTGCAGGAGGTGGGCATGATCTGAGCTGGGAAGACAGAAGATTTGCGCGACGGTCTGGTGCATCTGGTTGAACAGAAACAATGTGTTTTTTGAGGGGTCGAGATTCTATTCTGAAAATGTACTTGGGCATGCTGGGCCCTCTTGACGGGTATAATTATCTATTTTATTATTAAGACCCTTTCAAGGAGGCTCATCCCACCGTTTCTAAAAAAAAGAATATCATGGTCTCTTTTAAGAATGACTATCTATCTTTATTGCTTATCTTATCGCGATGCTATTCCTATAATTATAAATAAAGGAATTATCGGAATTCTATTCATTTTGAATGCAATTCATGTAACCATTTTTTTTCTCGGAAGAGATATTCCACAGGTACCCGCGGGTACCCATTACCCGTCCAAATAATCTGGGTACCCATTAAAGCTGAGTACCCGTTGGAACAGGTCAAGTCTACCCATGACCAGTAATGATGGTCAGCCAGGTCAGGGCGGGTCGATGAGCAAATGGGTCAGGTACCCGCCCTGTGAACACCCCTACTTGGAGGGTCATTGTCATGTGAATAGAGCTTGTCAGATGATAGTGGGGGTTGGGGTATCTTTTTGTGTGGTTGTAGCATATATGTGTATCTATGACTCACCAGTACAACCAGATGGATGAGTATGTGATTTTATGATTGCATATGTATTTGGAGATCAGAAAACCATCCGAAGATCAAGGTTATGACCACTGGTTTAAATTCCGAGGAATTTCGTTGAACTATCAAATGACATTTTGTTTTGCCATTATCTTTCTCCAGGATTTCGTCTCGTATAGTGCTTGATATATTATTAGAGGATTTTGACGGTATGGCTGAAGTGAGTGTTCTTTGAAGTTCTGTCAGATTTTGTTCAATACGGGTTATATTTCTCCCATTTCTCTATTAGTGCGTCTGCCATTACATTATCAACATTATCAACATAATGTCCAACACTCTTGAAAACTAGACATTTCTGGCCAACCAAATGACCCGATACAGGGTAGATATTCTCAACTGCTTAGATATGGATTGATAAGTTGAGGCACAAAGACTCATCGAAATTGTTTGTGGATTGATAAGTGTAACATGACTTTCCATACCCCTTGTATATAGGGATGCAAACGATTACGGATATATCCGTATCCGATCCGTCATCGTATCCGTTTTATACAGATTTTGAAATCCGCAGCCGTATCTGTTTTAAAATGGATACGGATATGGATATCGTTTTGATATTCGCAAACATTCGTATCCGTATATCCGTTTTCATATATAAATATAGCCATAGATTTATTTTTAACCTTATATAACATAATTTTATGCCTCCTTTTACCATATTTATATAATTTTTATGATACAAACACATTTAGTAAATTAATATCATCTATTTTCCATCCAGTTCTTATATATTTAAGTCGATTCTATAAAGTATTTCTAACATTACTCGTGTGCGATTAGTATCCATTTTACATTCGTATCCGTTTTTTAAGGATATGGTAAGATAGTTTAAATATCCGTCAATATCCATATCCGCATCCGTATCCGTATTAGAAAACGGATAAGGATATGGTAATACCTATATCCGTATCCGTATCCAACCGTTTGCATCCCTACTTGTATATGTGTATAATGTCTTTCAAAAAAGTATATATAATGTAAGTAGTAACAATGTACTGTGTTTTTTTAAACAAAATAATGAAGGATATTGAATATATAAGGAATATGTATGCTTGTTATCTTATAGCTATATGTCGAGTTAACGTCGAACAGGGTTTGGCTCCAGCACGTCTTGGTCAGGGTATGAAGCTCGAAGTTTGGCTCAAGCTCAACTCAATTGCTTATCGAGCTAAGCACGTGTGCTAGTTAACAAACAAAGCTTCTGCGGAGGCTATTGAGCTTGAGTTTTCCTCACAATCCAATGTAGAGTGGATGCGATGATTTTGGTTAAGCCAGCGGCTTTATATCTCTCTGTTAAATGATTTTGCTCAGGCTATTGGCTTTATGTTTCTTCTCATCTTTCACGTCTTCTATCCTCTCATCTTTCCCTCAACTCCATCTCTTCTCCCTCACATGGTTTGGTGTGTTTCTTTGCTTCACCCAACACAACCTGTGTTTTCTGCATTTTTCCGTTGATGCTCTCGCTTTTCCAACACACCAAAACCTCTGTATCAGACCTTAGTACTCTTTGAACCTAAAGAACTCTGCCCCATTCCTCAGATCTGGTAAGCATCCTTGTCTGGAACTTAGGGACCCCTCTCCGAAATCAACGTGAACCTTCGGAAGAAGATTCAGTCTGGCCTTGTTCAGGTAGTACTGATTTAACCCCTTGTATATCAGCTTGACAAACTTATGAAAAGATTCTCATTCGTTGTTGTTGTTAACATTTTAGATGTTGCAGAATCCTATATCTCTTTAGTAGAACTAGGGCTTGCTTCTCGAGGGTGTACTTTTTCTCTACTATCGGCTTGACTGCTCTGTATACAAAAAGTTTTGATTTTGTTAATTGCATCTGAATAGAACAGTTGAAATTCTGAAGGATACGAATGCTGATTTATAGATGACATTGAAATGTAATGGTTGATTTTAAGTTTCCTGAAGCATTCTTTTTTTTTTTTTGGATTGTTTGCCCTGAGATAATAATAACTCAAAAGGATGGAGCTCTACTAGGCTTTGTTGGATTGCATGTCACATTTGGATATCAATTGTGGGTTGTAACGATGTTATTCAATCTTCTCGTGCCTGTCAAACACTGAACTGCTTTGTTTCCCTGCAGGCATTTGGTGCTGACAGGAAATCGGTGAGAGCTACTCTTCCTTGATTCTCCGCTCTAGCGTGAAATTTCCCAAAGATGAAATAACAGTAAGAAAAGAGCTGGTCGGCCTTCTCTCCAAGTCGCAGCTGTAGTGGCTGCTGAATTTTAGTTTCTTTTTTGTCACTAATTTGATTACACATTTGCCGATCGCAACATTCAGACTAAATACTTCAGTGATCCCAGATCGTAGTACACAAACTCCGGCAAAGGATATTTATTTGTCAAGTTCCCTGTTCTTCTCGCGCCTTCTAAGAGAGTGCTCGCGTGCATCTCTTTTGAGTTATCTTAGCCGTCTCAAGACCGAAATGTGTCTCCCTGTACAGGAAGAGATTCAGTTCAAGGAAAGCATGTTGCAACATGTAAACTTTTCCAATAAATTGAGAGCTGTTTGTGAAGAGAATGGTGATAATGCCCACTGCATTGTATACACATCTGTCAATTGCACAGCAGGAAAAAGTTAAGTTGGATTTGCTGCAGGATGGGGTTATTGAATTCGCGGTGAAGCGCTCAATTGAACTCCTCCTTGTCACCTCTCTCTCTCCCTTGATACACAGCACGATGGGGAAGGTTTCTTTCGTCATTTTAGGAACAAAACTATTTGAGTAGATAACGGGCTTATGTTTTGCATCATTCAGTTCCTTCATGCTTGCCTTTGATAAATGGTTTTGTACATGCAAAGGTGATGTTTGTAGCCATGTTTATAGATGGGGGTTCCTTATACCAGTCAAGATGGAAGAGATTAGGGAACAACATCCAACATCATTGCCGATGGCTTCCAAGTAGGGATGCGGATAGATACGGATACAGATATTGACGGATATTAAAATTATCTTATTATATATAGAGCTATCTGAAATTTCTCAGGTTCGACATTCACTCAGATTCGATTTGCTAAAAGTTTGATTTAGATTTGATTCGAAAATAAACGACTCGAACCTGAACACGAGTTTGGGCTCGATTAAATAAACGAACCGATCCTCAAAAACATAGGTTCGCTCAGGTTCATTCGTTAAAAGTTCGATTATATACATACATATATACATATATAAAAGTATATATACATACATATTGTATATATACAAGGAAAAAATACATTATATGTTACAGATTTCATTTCATCAAGCAGAATTGAGTTCGAGCCTGAAAGTATGCGAAACGAGCCGAACCGAGCCTAGGTTGGTTTGCTCAGGTTCGGCTCGTTTACACCCCTAACCATATCCTTAAATAATGGATACAGATGTAAAATGGATACTGATCGCATACGAGTAATGTTAGAAATGCTCTGTAGAATCAACTTAAATATATACAAATTGAATGGATAACACATGATATGAATTTACTAGATGTGCTTGTATCATAAAAATTATACGAATATGATAAAAGAATATATATAATTATGTTATATATGGTTAAAAATAAATCTGTAACTATGCTTATATATGAAAATAGATATACAGATGTTTGCGGATATCAAAACCATATCGATATCCACATCCATTTTAAAATGGATACGGATACGGATGTCAAAATCTGTATAAAACGGAATTGGTGGCGGGTCGTATATGGATATATCCATAACCGTTTGCATCCCTACTTCCAAGTCATTTTGACGCATGTAACATTCCTATATTATGAAGGACATCTTAGGAAATATATAAACTAGAACTTGTTATTTTCTTTTCATTTTAGTCCTTAAAACTTTGGAATTCTATAATTTGTTATTTTCTTAGTATTTTTGAATAAAGTCCGTCGAGGAGTTTTGTATTAAATAGTCTTTTCTTATGTAATATTTATCTAGGTTTTTTTTCTCAGAATGCAGTTGAGTCCATGAGAAAAACCAGAGATCATCAACATCTC
This sequence comes from Ottelia alismoides, assembly GCA_037367405.1. NCBI lineage: Eukaryota > Viridiplantae > Streptophyta > Magnoliopsida > Alismatales > Hydrocharitaceae > Ottelia > Ottelia alismoides. The sequence goes on along the minus strand of JAZKJV010011701.1, from coordinate 39,217 downwards.
ATATAAGACGAATTCTTACGGACTAATTGAAAATTAATGTCCAAAATCGAATTGTTTTCTCTACTGTAAATTGTCAGCACGACGAACTCTGATCTTTATGAAAAAAAATATACACAGCGCAAAATCTATCTAAGTCAACGAATAGTTTAATATTTGCTGTCATATTGTCATAGTTAAATATATACCATCAAATATTAGTCGATGCTTGATTCTTTAAATTTGCAACGAATGTTGTATTTGTTGTTACTTTCTCGCAACGTATTTGATAACAACGGTTATTTGTTGACATTTTCTTTTAATCGTTGATATTTCTCAACTCAACGGAAAAAAAACGTTGTTATGAATCTTTAACAATGAATATGTTATTCATTATTCATGAGAAAAACAAAATATAATTTAACAATAAATAATATTCGTTGATATATCTTTAACGTTGAACAATATGGCAATGGATATTCAAGTTTTTTAGTCCATATTGTTGTAGTAATAATTTGTTGTTATTTCGAATGCTGCATGTAGAATATATCTTCAAATTAATGTTTGAAAATTTTCCTCTCGTAATTTTTCTAGAAGCACTATGTTGGATTTATATTCATGCTCCTATGTCTTCTCGAAAGGGACAATCAAGGGGATGCCCGCCACACAGGTGTAGAGGTTGGAGGAGACGGTGAAGCAGACCATCCCCTCTAATAAGGAGATTGTCCCTCGGACCGAACACCTCATTGGACGAAAAAAGGGGGGTGAATGGGTCAGAGGGGATGATTTTGACCGTCCCCTATACGCTTCTGTTATCGTTACATATAGATGGCGTTGGATCGGTCGTGCGATCAGAAGGGACGATCGTGGGCGACCGTCCCCTTCGACCCAACATCTCGTCGGACAAAAAGTGGGTGGTGAATGGATCAGAGGGGATGATTTTGAGCATCCCATGTATGCTTCTATCACCGTCGCATGCAGATGGTGCTGGGTCGGTGGTGCGATCATATATGATGGTTGTGGGTGACCTTCCCCACTGATCAAACCGTACACTAGACAAAAAAGTGGGGTGAATGTGGCAGAGGGGATGGTTTTGACTGTCCCATATACGCTTATGTTAACGTCACATTTAAATGGAGCTGGGTTGGTGATGCGATCAAACGAGAATGTCGTGGACGACCGTTCCCTCTGACCAAATAGCTCATTGAAAGAGGGGGGGGGGGAGGGGGGTTGAATGGGTCATAAGGAATGGTCAAAACCGTCCCTTATACACTTATGTCACCATCACATGTAGATGGGAAAGGTGAGCGGGGTGACAACAAGGGACAATCACCACGACCATCCCTTATATTTTAGAGGACGGACATGATCGTCCCTAAAGTGTAATTGTGGATGGACAATTGGTTATGGTCAAAACGACCGTCCTCAACGGTTTCATCGAATTAGAATCCAAACTAGTCCCTTTGGTTTCCCCATTACTCCAGCCCCACCCCTCCCAACCCTCTCTTTTCCAACCCCGTCACTGTCTCTCCTTTCTAACATCCTCTCCCTTCCTCGCTGATGTAGCTGCCTATTTCATCACCGTCTTTCTCGACGCTCGTGAGGCCACGCCATAGCCTTGCCGCTGCCCCTCCCTCTCCTTCTCCAAACACCCTACCACCCCCTCTCCCACGCCCCTCTTTTTCGAACCCCGTTGCTGTCCCGCATTGCAGTCCCTCCTCTCCCTCTCACGCTGTGACGCTGCTGCCCCCGCCACACTTACGCATCTCTGACCTTCTCTCCCTTCCTCTTTTTTACCAACTCGATTCCAAATATCCAACTGTATAGATTGAATCTTTGATTGATGTGCACATATCTTTCAAATGTCGTGTAAATTTGATGGCATTTGCTATTTTAATGTTGTTATTTGACCGATAAGATAAAGCAGCAATGGCGTTGGATTTGCACGAAAGTCGGAAGATAAATAAACATTAATCAAAGATTCAATTTATTATATGGTTGGATTTTTGGAATCGAATTCCGAAAAAAAGGAAACACGAGGATATACTATCACAGAGGAACGATCGTGTGAGATGGAACATATCTGAGATGGTGAGATAATAATCTCAACAACTCATTTTACCATCATTATCAGTGCGAAACTTTGGGGGATTTAGATCACAATATATCATCATGGTGTCATTCCAAATTCAACTTAATTTGAGGCTTATGTAACATCAATCAAGGCTATTAAAATTTAATGGTTTCAGAATAGTTGAAATCACCCAATCAAGATGGACATGTTAGGAGTGTTTTTTTACACAAAGTTTGAAACACACGTTCTACTCATTATTCTATCTAAATCCCTCAAGATTTCACGCCGTTAATAATAGTAAAATGAGTGGTTGAGATTACCCATTTCATAATCTCATATATGCTCCATTTCACAAAATCGCTCCTCTACTACCATATATACATTACAGGTTGTTTAACCCCGTAAAAATGATCCATAATACCGACAGATAGAAGGAAAATTTAATATATATTTTTTTTGCTTTTTGGGTTAACTCAATCATGGTCGGTCCCAAGACCGGGTAAATGAGGAGGGTCGCGTTAGGTAGCCGACAACCAGCGTAAAACACTCGGAGACAACTTCCTAAATAATATATTTTTTAAAAAAACATTATTTAGAAAGTTGCCTCATGACAGTCGGATCTTTTTAACATAGAATTGATATAAGCCTAGTATTGACCCATTGAATGAAGGCGAAGAATCCATGTAGCCGACCCTACTTAATTGTGTAAAAAAGCTTTGTTGTTGTTGTGGATTTATTTTTCTTCCAGGTCTCCATTAAGTGCGTCCATATCGATGTCTCCTCATACACATATGAGTTGATTATTATTTCCGATGTAACTTTGACTTCTTTACCTGATTATTTCTAGCTTGCGATTTAAAGAGAAGCATGCCATCTTCAATAGGGATGCTCAATATTACCGGATCGAATGAGAAACCGACCCATTTAGGCAATTCCGACCCTATGGTTGTTAGGTAACTTGGTTTTGTTGGATTTGAGTAACCTCCCGTGAATAATAGTTGTTTGGATGATTAGAAGGGTTGTAATGAGAAATGTGATGTCGCATTGGTTTGTGATGGAATATCAGTCCATGAATGCAGAGGGGTAAATCAGATTACCTCGAGGTAACATGGTAACCAAACGAGTCCATAATGTGTACGGGTATTATAGAAAAATATCTTGCTTGTGTATGGTACCCGATTGGGTCAGTTCCCGTAACCCAAATGGGTCGCACCCGAAACCCCCATCCACCCCCGATTAAATTTCACCTCAGGCCACCATTTTAAAACGGATACGGATACGGATGTCAAAATCTGCATAAAACGGATACGGTGACGGATCGGATACGGATATATCCGTATCCGTTTGCATCCCTAATTGTTCACATCCGAGACCTTCAACGCCTCTATCAGGACAGACACAACCTCCTCTTTTTAGGATTTTCGGGAGAGAATGTAAAATATATGGATCGAACTCGGAGGAGGTTGACGTTGCGATGCGGTCGTTCTCGGTGAGGTGGAGAAGAAGACTGTCGATAAGGGTTTGGGCTTTACGCTGCGAAAAAAATAATATGGGGTGTGGGAAGAAAGCCCTGCCTGCAAAACATGCCGTTGAAATATAATGCAAGGATTACCCATCTCCTATAAAAATTAATAGCTTCCATAGGGTTTCTCCCATACAATTAGGGGTCGTTCGGTTCATGGGTTAAACTCCCCTTTGAGGAGTTTACTCCCCTTTGAGGAGTTTACTCCCTTAATCCACCCATTCTCTTTCCTATGTGAGCCTCACTTTTTATCTTTTTTAAAAAATTAAATAAATCATTTCTTCATCATCAATTCCATAAAAAAATAATATATTATAACTTCACATCACATTAAAATTATAAATCACTCCACTTCTACTCACTTTTCCAAACTTCAATACAATTACATCAAAATAACTACTCACTTTTTCAAACTTCAATACGATCATATCATCACAAACCCACTTCAAACCCACCCACAGTTTAACCCTCTATCCAAACACCAAAATACAAAAACGGTGTACCCCATACTAATTTAACCTACCCTAACCGCTTACCAAACACACCCATAATGGAATGGGTGTGCTAGGAAGGGGAACAAAGACTCTGCGATTGGGAGGAAAAAGAGTGACAAGGACTTGAATTCAATTAAAATTTGTTTGATGGGCTTGTTGCATAGTTAATCCATAGTATTCATGTAATTCTATGTTTATCGTCGAACTCTTTGTAGATACTAGAAACAAAAATGAATATATATATATATATATATATATTCAATCCACCACTGTATTTGTTGCACATATTTTGACATCGGTATCCGTACCCATTTAAAAAAAAGATACGGATATCACTTTTGATATCCGCAAGCATCTATATCCATATATATGATTTTATATATAAATATATTTGAAAAATTTATTTTAAACCATAACTAACATAATTTTATACCTTTTTTTCATCGTATTTGGTATAATTTTTAAGGTATAAATACATTTAATATATTTATGTCATAATAAATATATACTGGGTACCCGCCCATGAACATCCCTGACTCCTCAAGCCTCAGTGTGAAATTGGATGTAACTGTCCCGTTTGCTTGGAGATTTTATGTATCCTTCAATCTATCAAGTCATCATTTCTTATTCATTCTCCAATAACTGAATGCATTATAAAGGGCCTAAACTATGCATCAATTCCTAATTAAGGGACTCATTTTTTCAATTATAACAAAGAGGGGCCTGATATTATGTTTTTGTCTCAAATAGAGGCCTTTATAAGCTTCAACGACCCTTATATGCTGACAATAAACCCTTAAGCTGACGATTCAGAACCCTATTTGTAACAATTGAAAATTGATGCCCTCATTTAGGAATTGAAGTACAATTGAGATTCTTTTTTGTAATTTACCCTTTTTCGTTGCTATACAAGTGTGAGTTTATTCAATGCAAATCATTCGTGCTTGGATAAAAATTTACAATGTGAACAGACACTAATTATGGAAAGTGTCATTTCACTTCCTTATGTAGGCATTCACTCCAAGTTATATGTATACCTTTGGTTTCCTTGTAAAAGAATCTGTTCAAATGAATTAGAAATCAAAATCTGAACAGTGAGATTGATCTTGAGGCAAATGCTTACAACTAAGCAAAATCAATTAACCATCGAAAAGAAAGAAGTTGTGAGACATAATCAATACTACCATTTGATTTATTCATTTTGAAGGAATTTCCTCTGATTGGATTATATTTCCAAAATCACTTTTTCAAAATTTCAAGAGTCATGGCAGATAATTCGCTATCCATGACAGAGAATTTGCCGTCTTGAAATTGGAGGTGAGGAGCTGCACACAAAGGAAGGATGAGACCACGCAGGGTAGAACGGATTCTTTCCTTTTCCCTTATGCTCATGGTCACCCTCTTGTAGATTGTCTTGCTATTCTTCCAACCCACCTCCAATCTGTAATGAAACCTCTCTGCAGCTACCGATTCACCCATGAACATCACGTATATCAGAAGGATCTTTCCAAGGGAAGTCATCATGGGGTCGATCAGAAGGCAGAAATTCTCTTCAAAAATGTAGAATATCTGAAAAGGGTAAGGACGATTCTATTAGTTCCCATTATCAACAGATCAAACAATTGTATCCCTTAAACATGAATCAGATTGATAGATTAAAGGAAAAGCCTAAAATGGTATACCATCATTCGCAGTTATTCTCCGATCATATTCATGACATCTCTATTACTATTGAATTCACTACTACATATATATGCATGTTTCGAGCAAGACGAGTACGCAACTTGCAATTTCTTTCAACAAATTTCAGCTTTAAAGAGATGCTCATTATGAGTGAACTAACATTAATAAAGAGCAATAACATGGCTTTACAATGATAAGAATGGTTTACCTGTAATGACGTAAATTTGCGGGAAGATAATTTATCAACTTGATTGCCTTGTTCTCCTACCAACATAGTCTGTAACAGGAAAGGAAGTATATGCAAAAGAGTTCGTAGTTAAAATATTTAAGATATACAACAACAAGAACACTATTTACAACGATAATGTCGATGTACATCGAACGGCTAATAATACACTACGAATAACGATGCTAAATATCTTGTGTTGCATAATAGTATTCACTCTAGTATCTGTTTTACTTGGGGAATAGATCCTCTGCATTATCGTTCAGTTTGCTAAGAAAAAGTTGATCACTTCAATAAGAACAAGAGAGGGAGAGAGAGAGCAATTGCCATAAGTCGAGGATGAGCATGTGCATGGAGTAATATTGCAGCATTTATCTTATTACTGTTTATGGTATCTTCTAGTTTATGAGGTGAGGAGGCATTGAGATGGGCCAAGAGCATCGGGACATCGCCCTTTTACAGCACAAGAAGGAGAGCACGAGAATGGGCAGTTAAAGGGCCTGTGCTGACACTCCTCTTCCTCATGCCGTCGTTTCAATGCGTACTTATACGATCCCTTGCGACCATAATCGTGGTTTATGCAGGGAAATTCGAATGCCTCCGCCATTTTCTCTGTGTGCAAGCTCCTTATGTTCCCTATCTTTTTACGACAGCTCGGACAACAACCTTCAACCTTAGTTTTGCAATTCGAGCAGATAACGTGGCCGTTTGGGCACTGCCAATTTCGATCGAGCAGGTGAGTGATATGATAACACAATTATATTCCAACAGAAATGCTAAATTATATATTTTAGATAAACCGGAACTTTCTATTGTATCAAATGGCTTGCATGGATACCAACAAAGAGTATCAACTAAGCCCTATATACAAGAAATATGTATAACGAAATATCATTTCACATTTTCAGAAAATCCTGGACAGTAAATGATACCTGATATATGGGAGGATACATGAAATTCATACAAATCGGATAGTCCAGTAGATCAACAAAGAATTGCTTCGAATCGTTGCTTCCCGATTCCAGTAGATCAACTAAGAACTGCATCGGATCGGTGCTTCCCGATGCCATTTTCCTTTCTGTTTAATAATTCGAGACGGAGGAGGTAGGTTAGAACATGTAACAGCAAGATCTCGAAAGGAAAAGAGACTAAATTGGAACCTCACTAACGAACTGTTGGGTAAAAGGATGCGATAAGCATAGTCCGATGCGCAATCAACCACCACCACGATAATACATGAAGAAGAAAACACCATAATATGACGATGGTTGGTTCTCCCTCGCAATCACCGGAGAAGAAATTACATTAAAAGATGAACGCTCTCTTTATTTCTGGGAGAGAATTCGATTATTTTGTTAATACAATACTCGATTGCATGGTCGGCTGCAGGTTTGTTTTTGCACTTCGATGCCACAAGCCAAGAACAACTGGTATTGCTGAAAGTTTTTAATTTTCCGATAGTTGTCCTGTCTAATTGCAAATATGACAAAAATATTTTGGTAACGAAAAAATCAGAATCTTATTACAAATAAATTTGTGAACTAAAAAATATTTTTTTCGAGAATTTTTTTTCTGTTTTTTGGTGTCATGTCAAAACAAAATATGTAGTACAAAAATAGATAATATATTCCCTTTTGCCAAAAAAAAGATCTTGGAGATTGTGTAATGCTTACTCTAACGATGATGGATATGGCATCATATTGAGGCATCCCGATGTTACGACAATTGACACAGGTATGAAAAGCAAACTCGTCACTTTGCGAGTGTTTGACACATACCTCGTGATCGCAGGTGACCGTCTCGACTCTCGATGGAGTTCTTCGTCGACGTTTGCCCTATTCGTCGGCTTTGCCGCTTACTCGATTCTCTCTCTGGTGTGCTGTTGTTTGAAGGTATGAACATAGGGTTTTATAAAGTAATTGGTGGAGATTTAAAGGGAAATGTAAATTAAAAGAAATAGTTAATTTAGGGTTGATTTATGCCAAACGGGGGACACTAAAAATAGCGTGGGTTCTCTACAATAAAAATATTTACAAATAAAGCTGGCTCTCTATCAGCCCTCTTGGATAATCTCTCTCTCTCTACTCTCTCTCACTCGCTATTTCTATATTTGGATTTATAATAATAATAAATCTTTAAATGTATCTTCCAATGTTTTAAAAATCGTACCGGACATTGAACCGGTTAGTCTTCGATTTGGTCCAACCGGGTCGGACCGGTGATGTCAGCATGACATCATCATTCACATCGACTCGGAAAAATCCGGACCGAGCTTAATTTATTGGTCGGACCGATCGAACCGGTTTTCTGAACCGATAAAACCGGATAGATATATGTAAATATGTATTTATATATCAACAAAATAATCATTTAAAATGTCAAATCTTTCAATATAAAAACATGATTGTCTATTTTGAATAAAACTCTACAAAGGTAGTCACATTTTCTAGCATTATATATGAATATAATATTGTAATAATTTATTTATAGTTGCTTTTAGAAAATTACCCCAAGAAAGTAGTGGCACAAGTTATATTCCAAAAAGAGAGGGACGTAACTGAAATTGTAGAATTTAAGAAGGGTACAAGTGGTAAAAACCCAATTATTTCATTATTTAAACCTTTATTTTTTAAAATATACTAAGCCATCAAATCCGGGTCAACCCGGTCCAACCGCCCGGGTCAACCAGATCCGACCACCGGTCTGACCCGATTTTTTATTTTCTTTTTTTTAAAATAAATTACCTAAAATCGGCCGAACCGACCGGGTCGGGGCCGGTTCCCGGTCAACCGGTCCGACCGGCCGATCCGGTCCGGTTTTTTAAATCCTAACATAACCTTTAATGGTCACATATGTTAATACAACTTAATAACAAGGATAAGAACATGGCTATGTGATGAATACCCATTCATCACTCTTTATTCTTCTATTTTAGCTACAAAAACCTTTGCAAATACATGTAAATATGTATAAATACAAATAATTACCAAAAGCATGCATTGTGTAAAAACCTGTAATTAGCATGTTTTTGTGCAAAAATAAAAGAATAAAGAGTAAAAAGAAAAAGAGGGAAATATTTAGAATAAATATTGAGCAACCTAACCCAAGGGAGGGCTCAGCATGGGCCTGACCGCATAAAAGCCAAAGTAGAGGGAGATAGGAGCTCATGTGTACAGATTTTTGTAAATAAATAAAATTACATTTTCCTCACCCAAAAATATGCTTGTACATATTTTGTATATATTTAGAAACTCTTAAAAAAACAAAACAAAAATCAAATAAAAAAATACAAAATTAAAAATACAAAAATACATTGTATAGATACCATGTATATAAATGTATACAACTATTTATTTCACCCTTGTGTATAAATAATTAAAATAAAATAAAAATACCATTTTGTTCTTTATTTTATGATGTAAATAAATAAAATATAAAATGGGCATAAAAATACATAAAAATAACAAATAAAAAAATCAAAAATTAAAATCTATATAGTGTACATATACCTATATATATAACTACCCTATTTTTATTTCCAAAAATTAATTAAAAATCACCAAAAAATAGAAAAAAATAAAAGAAAAATATTTCATGTTTTGAGTTTTTCTTAATTCGGCCTTTTTCTACCTTAAATTAAATAAACAAAAAAATAAAAACGTGGCAGCTCCTGATTGGTCCACGGGGGATTGTTGACCCCGGTCAACTCCCCCGCGGACTCTTTCCTTTTGGGGAGACCCGCGCCCGACCCGACTTCGCCGATTTCTCCACGCGTCTCCAGCCTGTCGCCTCCGCAAATCCTGTGCCCGGATCCTTCGCCAATCATCCATCATCCTCGCCGGACCCTTCGCCGAAGGATCCACGCCTTCCATAGCCGTCTCCACCCAACCCTAATCGGCCCTGTCTCCATATATATCCCGACCTCCGCCGCCTCCGCGCCTCATCTTTGGACCTTCCCCTTCTTCCCAGTGAACTCCAGAGGCACCGCGAGAGTGACAGCAAGCGAGCGCCCCTGTTGCAGCGAGGCGAGGAGGTGAAACCACTGATCCGGCGTTCTTCGCCGCCGTTGCTCCGCCACCAGCGTGAGCACCGAGCCTCGGGCCGAGACAACCCTTGAGGCTACGACCAGGAGCACCCCCTGCTCTTCCCCAGTCTCTCCGACCGCCCAGGTAGCATTTTAGCCTTTCCATTTAGCTTAATTTTCAGTTTCGCCCAATTCGTGTCTCCGCCGTATTCCGCTGATTCCGGCCATATCGTGTACCTTCTCGGTCATCGGAACGCACCGTCACCTTCGCCGTTCCCTCACGCACGTTCTTCACCCCTTCACTCAACCCAGATCGCACAGGATCTGGGAATCGAGCTCCACCGTCCTCCGCTCGCCGGAGCTCGCTCGTCCCGACCCATCGTTCACCCTCACGCCGCTTCATCGGGTCGAGGCACTTTGCCCTCGACCCGCGAAGCTTCTGGTTCATTTTGCAGGTCAAGAGGAGGCCATCTGAGGCCCCCTCACGTCCAGGCCAGGAGCTCGACTCCGTCGACCTCGCCGGAGCCCCTCCAGGGTTCGGTTGGGTCACCGGAGACCACCGCCAGCTGCGGGACTCCCTCGCGGACCTTCTCTGATTTTTAGACGCAGCAGGGGAGGTCAGGAGCGCACGTACTGGGCCGGCGAACTTCGCCGGCCACCTGTTCTTCCTCGACCTTCAGTCACCGTTCGATCGCCCTCCAGCTCCAGTTTCCATCCTAGCCATCCGTTCCAGGAGCGTCAGACACCGCACGATCAAAGGAGGAGTGATCCGGACCATTGGATCTCGAGATGAGGCGCAGCTGAGCCGACACCGTCAGATCCTCCACGTGTCTTCGTCTGAGCCATCCGATCACGCCAAGGATTGCAGGAGTGAGGCGCCTTCGCCTCTCCACCGTCGGATCTACACGTGGCGCACGCTCCGCCCTTGGATCGTAATAAAGGGGTAAATTACCGTAGGCCCCCTCGTAGTTTATGCTTTACATTTCAGTCCTATAAAAATTTTGAGTACTTTATTTACGTTGGGTTATTTGCACATTGGACCTCGTACTTTTCAGTATTTGCATTTATGCCCCTGTTTGTGTGAGACACGTGCATCAACACGTGATATTTTGGTGTATTTGCGACTTTAGCCCTGTAGTTCTGGATGTTCCTTAATGAATGAAAAGTTTTTGATATTTGCATTTATACCCTTGTGCGTGATTTATTTCCACATGTGCGTTTTATTTTGGGTATTTTGCAAGATAAGCCCCTGGACTTTTGGTACTTGTTACCAATAAGCCCTCGGAACTTATTTTTCTTACATTTGGGTCCCTGAGTGCCCCAGACACGCGCCTCGCGCGTGATTTCTTGGGTATTTTGCACCAGACCCCCCAGAACTTTTGGGTATTTGCACTTTGGTCCCTGTGCACAGTGCCCCTCCTTTGTTTTTGAATAAAATATCAAATCACCTCCAAATTCGATGAAAATTTGACACATGGCTCCTGCCATGGTGTAGAATTTTTGTGAATTTTTGAGGACATTTTTGATTTCATTTGCTATTTTTAAAAAATTCAAAAACCCATATTTTTGCTACTGTTTAGATTCAAAAACCCCAAAAAAATATCAAAACCCTTTTAAAAATCCTATAAAAATTAGTTACTGTTTATTTGGTGTTCCTTGATTTTCCAGCCAATTTTGGCTATTTTTCATTGAGTAAAAACCCTAAAAACTTAAATACACCTCAAAACTCCTAAAAATCATAATAAATAATTTAAAAACCCAAAAACAATAATTTTGGTGCTCAAATTTTCCTTGTTTTCTCTAGTATACAGAAAAATTACCTTCAGGTCCCTTAGAGATCCTTAGATATTTTATCTTTGGGTTTTGGGCCTGGCTGGACAGTACCCCTTGCTTTTCGCATTGTTTGATTTTTAGGAAATAAAATAAACATCAGAAAAATCTCAAAAATTCACCAAAAACATAAAAAAATATAAAACACATAAAAATATTTCTGTCTGAATTTTTGCTTGCTTTTTAATGCATTAAATAAATTGTTCAAGTTAATTGTCTGTGTGCTTTTCCTGTTTTCTTTATATTCCAAAAATCCTAAAAAATTATAAAAACCCTTAGAAACACTAAAAAAATACTCTCTCGGATTTCTGACTACATCGTAGGCCAAAAGGCCAATCTGTGCTCCTTGTGTTCGACCCTGGTCGCTATACCAGGTAAAAAGAATAGCGAAAAGACCGCTTACATTCATTTTCTTGATTTTCTGAGTGGTTCACAAATTTTTCCGTTGACCGAATTGATCGATTAAGGACAACGACATTGTGATTTATCTTCCACCTTAGTTGCGTCGATTTTCGTGTCATCAGAATGGCGCCGTTGCCGGGGAGCACGGCTTTGTAGTCATTTTTTTTCCATATTGTCTCTCTATATTATCATTGTTTTCTGACACTCTCTCTCTTTGATTTTTGTGCGAGGTACTGCGTGGACAACTTGGAGTTTATTTTTGAAAACCCGCACGGGAAGAAGAAGAGCAGGGAGAAGAAGAAGGAATTTTTATTTTGAGAAGAGAACAATATTGTTTGTAATAATATAGAACTTGGACATTTGTGGACACTTGTAACTTAGCGGGTCTGTTTCGCCGAGTACCGGTGTGCTCGGGGGACCCATTTGGATTTTCGCGGCTTTTTCTGCAGTTTTGATAGCTAGCTGCCTTTTCCGGTGTTTACGCGGTTTTTCTCGAGCCCCTAGATTTAGGAATTTCTCTTGCTTGTGCCGTAATTAGTAGGGTCCCCGCACTTAATTGCTTATCTGTTCCTATAGATCGTTAATTGGACCTACTAATAATAAATAATAAAAATAACTTGGTCACTTTCCTGAGAGCCTACGCGCCGCGAGCCTGCCCCGCAAGCGCTACTCCTGAACTCGACCTGTCGAGAAGAGGAGGGGTGGGCCAAGACCGGACTCTTTGGATCAAGGGCGAGTGACTAAGTTAGACGGTTCTGCGCTAGGAATTGCTCATCTAGGACTCGGTTTTTCCTCGCTGCACCATTCAGGTAGTTTTATTCTGTCTTTAAATTCTGCGCGGATCACTTGCATGTAGAGTGCTGGAGACAAGGTACGCATTTCTTTCTCTGCATGCATAATTGATTTCTTCGCGCATCGGCTTTTTCGTTTTCTCCCTCTGTTTTTGGCTTAATCATCAGGAGAATCGGAAAATTCGTTAGGCCGCTTGTATTTATTTTGAAAAAAAAAATTATTAAAAAGAAAAACAAAAAAAATTGGGACTGGATAACACTATTGACCCTAAAAGACACTTCACCTAAAAAATTGTCTTGGGGAGAGCAACCCCCTCATTGTTTGGTTTGATTGTGCGAGAGAGTGACCCGAACACTAGGTAAAGCCCTCCGGTGCTCATCTCGACTGATTACCGACTCTTCTGTGCGGGACAGTCGGTTGAGAAAGTATCGGGTATCCCAGCAGGTCACGTAATCGCTTTGATATTCTGTGTGTTCACCCAATAAAATTGACAAGATAAATTGACCGAGCTTTCACGGTCTTCAGATTGTGTTGCGTTGGTGAACCGGGGGTTTGCTTTGCGATCATATTTTCTCCAGATCCCATCCGCCCAACTCGCCAGATCAAGATGATGGGTAGACGATCTCTTAGGCAGCCTCTGGCTGCACCGCTTTCAGGCGCGTCTACTTCACCATCTAGGTTGGCCCGTGAGAGTCGAGATCAGCTCTCCGGGCCCGAGTTCGATTCCACCCTGTTCCCCCTCGATCCCCTTTCTTTTGCTACTGAGAGACATGAGCCCGAGGAAAGACGAATTAATTTGACAGAACCTGAGTTGGGCTCATCTGATTTTGCAGACGTCACTATGGCCGGAGCCGGCAGTTCAGATGATCGCCAACCCGAACATTTTGTATTAGACCAGGGAGCGATCAACTCCACCCTGATCGCATCATTAGAGACAGTACAGCAGCAGCTACGCGATCAGGGAGCTTTTATGATTGAGATGAGAAGGGAGTTGGAGCGACTCCGAGCAGAGCGAGACGAGCCGAGCGAGCCTGAGGACATTCCTGATGCTGATGCAGAGGCAGCAGCCGCAGCGGCAGCCACCGCCGGAGCAGGACCACCGAGAACGATGCGGGAGTTACACAACCCTGGATCTACACTGATGCACCATTGGGTGGTGGTACCTGCTATCGTGGGGGATTTCAAGTTCCCTCCGAACACCCTGCAGATGCTTCCTCATTTTCACGGACTTGCCACCGAGGAGACCCACCTCCATCTCCAGGAGTTTTTGATGATCTGCAGCACTGTCCACGACCGTCATGTGGACCAGGATACGATTCGGATGATGGCCTTCCCTTTTTCACTGGCAGATAGAGCAGCCGCCTGGCTGAAGCATTTAGGGAAGTTTGTATACACCTGGGAGCAGCTCCGCACCGAGTACTTGAACAAGTACTATCCACTCGGGCGGACGAATGCAGCAAGGGCCCTGATCAACAACTTCTCCATGCTCCCTAACGAGCAGTTTCATGAGGCATGGGAGAGGTTCAGAGAGCTTCTGGATAGATGCCCACACCACGACATTTCCAAGCCGAACCTAGTTCAGAGCTTCTTTAGTGGGATGACGCCAGAGCTTCAGGGTCTGGTGAATGCTTCTTGCGGCGGGTCCTACTTTGCCAAGGACCACAACCAAGTCTGGGCCATCTACGAGGAGATGGCCGAAAATTACATGGTGATGTCCCAGACTCGGTTATACACACAGAGATCTCAGCAACCGCCAGGACCCGTACAGTACCAGCGGATAGCACGGGTTGATGCAGGTCCATCCAGTTCGTCCACAGTTGCAGCCGCACAGGCAGAGTCAGCCGCTGCGGACATGGGGATTATCAGTGAGAAGTTGGACCGCATGGAAATAATAGAGAAGAAGCAGTGCCAGGGCATAACTCAGATGGAGCAAATGGCACAAACTCTGAGCGACATGAAGACCCATATCTTGTGTCTTCAGGAGGCACAGACGGCTTCTCAGCCCCGTCTTCTGTCGCGAGGCGATTCCGGCGGCAGCCGCAGCTCGTCCCAGCGCTCCAGCTCCTTGCAGCAGCCTAAACAAGTTCACCTTGTACAGGCGGAGCCGTACCAGCAGCAGCAGCCCTCTTACCAGTCACCACCATCTCCAGACTTACAGATGGTGGTATATCAGCCGGATCAGCCTCTGGGAGTACTCCCACCAGACCCCTTTGATGCTGAGCCGTTGATGGATGTCAACAGGATTTGGTATGACCGTCCTCAACCTGGAATCCGACGAGACCATCCCGGATTCAGGTGGGGGAATGGGGGTAACCAGTCCCAACAGCAGCCAGCCGGTCAGGGAGGGCAGTACTCCCAGCAGAGAGATCACCAGCAGCCCCCAGCATACCAGCCACACCAGCCATCATCCTTCGTACCTCGTCCCTACCAGCAGCAGGGACAGACTTGGAGACGTGAGCAGCAGGCTCACCAGCAGCAGCATCCTTCCTCTTATCCCTCTCATCCGCAGCAGCATCAGGTCCAGCAGCCTCATTACCAGAGAGGCAACCCGTCGGGCTCCCATGAGAGCCCCGCCATGGATGATCTAGCCCGCATCTTCACAGAGCAGCAGGCTACATTTAGACGGGAGATGGACGAGTTCCGCCAGGAAATGCGGGACCTGATGAGAGGGAAGGCCGCCATCCCTGCACAGATCGAGCCTAATCCGAATAGCTTGAAGAGGAAGTCTGAGCAGGTAGTTCACACTGAGCCTACCACTCCTAGTGACTCATTTGATGATATATCGTCGGATCTATTTGATGCTGATTTTGTCACACTTAGGAGCGGTAGAAGACCAGCAGGCGGCGCCTCATCTGAGCGACAACGCGAGGATTCATCTAGAGCGCCAGATGAGGAAGAGGAGAGCGGTACTGAAGCCGCACATGATGATGACGGTGGTACTGATGCCACCAGAGATGCTGATTCCACCGGCGGTACTGAGGCCGCCGCTTCACCATATCGAGGAGGTGGTACTGACGCCACCAGCAGAGCCGAGCCAGCCCGCGGTACTGAGGCCGCGAGACGTCTAGTTGTAGAGCCAGCTAGAGGTGGCACTAAGGCCACCAATATTCATTCTGATAGAGATGTTGTCTTTTCTCGTGTGGATGTATCTCAGAACTCTATTTTGAATAAAGGAAAAGGTTTAGTTTCTTCTGATCCCACTGTGGTGAATGATGTATGTGAGGATCCGGTCATTGAACCGTCTAGGCCTATTCCTAGTCCTTCATCTGAGAAGGACCCTGTGATCCCCTTTCCTAGAGCCCTTGAGTTGGGGAAGGGGAAGAAAAGAGAAAAAGATCCAAAAAGGAGAGAGCAGGAGGAGTTCAGCCAGAGCATGATAGACCGATTTCACATCCAGCTGACCCTCCATGAGGCTTTGCAACACATCCCTCTTCTTCAGCGATCCTTGAGAGACAGAACCACAGTCAAAAGGAAGAAGAGGAACAAAACCGCAGAGATTCATGTGTTGACAAAAGCCACGTGTTACGCGATCCAGAACCATCTGCCGACCAAGAGGCCAGATTTAGGAGCCCCATATGTCAGATGTCAGATTAGTGAGCAGAGGTTCGACCGTACTCTATTAGATAGCGGATCGTCGATCAACCTTCTTCCGGCAGCCCTTCTCAACCACTTAGAGTTGGGCACTCTTAGACAGAGCATGACATACCTTCACTTTGCTGATCGGTCTGTCAAGAGGCCAAAGGGGTTGTTGCGAGACGTTGTCGTCACGATTCAGGGTTTGCAATTCCCCGTGGACTTCGTAGTGCTGGACATGGAGACCCCTGACTCGTTGACCGATTCCCCCATCATCCTCGGTCGCCCGTTCTTGGCCACAGCCAAGGCAGTGACTGACCATGACAGTGGAAAGGTATTCTTTCGCGTCCAGGGCGAGAGTATACAAATAGAGACGGTTAAGGACCACAGAGCCAGAGATAGATCCCGCTCAGAGGGCAGTACAGATTCAGAACAGCTGACAGATACAGAGCCAGACATACACCAGGACTGTGATTTTGTGATCACAGATGATGAGGCAGCTTGGGCAGATCCTGCAGCACAGACCATCCTCTCATATTCAGATACAGCTGATGCAGAGATGATAGCAGAGGATAGTCTGGAGAGCACAGCCCTGGTTCAGGATACTATTGAGTCAGCAGAGTCGGACCTTGATCGCGACACGATTTTCAGTGATGGTGGTACTGAGGCCACCCTGCTCTACGGTGGTACTGATGCCACCGCAGTTGATACAGATCCCTCGGATTCAGAATCTGATTGGGCAGATTGTGATGATCAGATACCAGACCTGGATCCACCTGAGCCTACAGATGAGGAGGAGGTAGAGGCAGAGCAGATCAAAGACAATGCAGAGGACCCGCCTTCTCCAGATCAAGTTTGTGAGAGTTCTTTATCATTTTCCCAGGCAGATTTGGCAGAATTGTCAGCATACACACATCTTCTTCAGAAGCCAGATTTGCCAGCACCCAGCTGTCCAGAGCTAAAGCCGCTCCCTACTTCGCTGAAGTATCGATTCCTTGCGGGAGAGTCTGAGATTTACCCAGTCATCATCTCTGCCGATCTGACTGGAGAACAAGAATCCCGTCTGATGGGGGTTCTTGAAAAGAACCGCAAGGCAATTGGATGGAGCGTAGCAGATCTCCATGGGATTAGTCCCTCGTTGTGCTCCCACCATATCTATCTCGAGGAAGGGGCAAAGCCGTCGCGTGAGTTCCAGCGGCGACTGAACCCCAACCTACGAGAGGTTGTCATGAAGGAAATATCAAAATGGTGGAGTGCAGATTTTATTTATCCCATTTCCGACTCCAAGTGGGTTAGCCCCTTGCATGTGGTGCCCAAGAAGACGGGCATCACGACTGTGATCAGTGAGTCGGGAGAGGAGATTGCTACACGAGTACCCACCTCTTGGCGGGTCTGTGTTGACTACAGGAGACTCAACCAGGCCACCAAGAAGGACCATTTCCCCCTGCCTTTTATTGATCAGATCATAGAGAGACTGGCAGGGAAGAGCCATTATTGCTTCCTGGATGGGTACTCGGGCTACAATCAGGTGGCCATCGCTCCTGAGGATCAGGAGAAGACCACCTTTACCTGTCCCTTCGGTACATACGCCTTTCGACGCATGCCATTTGGGCTATGCAACGCCCCCGCGACTTTTCAGAGATGCATGCTGTCGATCTTTTCGGACATGGTAGGGGAGTGTTTGGAGGTCTTCATGGACGACTTCTCGGTTTACGGCGACGGATTCGATTCCTGTCTTGACTGCCTAGACCGAGTGCTCCAGCGATGTATTGCTACCCGCTTAGTTCTGTATTGGGAGAAGAGTCACTTCATGGTGACTCAAGGGACGGTGCTTGGACACATCATCTCCAACAGGGGCATGGAGGTTGATCCGGCCAAGGTTGACGTCATTAGAAAACTCGCACCGCCGTCCAATTTGAAGCAGCTACGGTCATTTCTGGGGCACGTTGGTTTTTATAGGAGATTCATTCATGATTTCAGCAAGATCGCCCGACCGTTGACTGATCTCTTGACGAAAGACACCGAGTTCCTTGTCGATGACAAGTGTCTTTCGTCCTTTGAGACTCTCCAGCAGTGTGTTATTGAGGCTCCTGTCCTTCAGCCACCCGATTGGTCTCTCCCATTCGAGATCATGACGGACGCCTCCGATTTTGCCGTGGGGGCAGTGCTGGGACAGAGGAGGGATGGAGTTCCATTTGCCATACACTATGCTAGCCGCACATTGGATTCCGCCCAGCGGAATTATACGGTCACAGAGAAAGAGATGCTAGCAGTAGTGTTCGCCCTAGATAAGTTCAGATCGTATATCATTGGATCTAGAGTGACTTTGTTTACAGATCACACCGCCATCAGGTACCTCATGGCAAAGAAGGATGCCAAGGCCAGATTGACTAGATGGATCCTTCTACTCCAGGAGTTCGACATTGAGATCAAGGATAAGCCTGGAGTCAAGAATGTGGTGGCGGATCATCTCTCCCGATTAGAGCAACCTGAGGATTCTGAGCAGATTGATCCTATTCGAGATACCTTCCAAGATGAGGCGATCCTTGCTATCGCCTCACTCCCGTGGTACGCCGATATTGTGAACTTTCTCGTTGCTGGGAAAGTCCCACAAGATTGGCCCAGGCAGAGGCGTGAGACCTTCCTTGCGAAGGCCAAGTCCTACCACTGGGAGGATCCCATCCTTTACCACGAAGGAGGGGATAGCATCTGGCGTCGGTGTATTCCTCAGGAGGAGCATCATAGTGTCCTCACTTACTGCCACAAGCTTGAGGCAGGAGGACATCATTCTGGGAGAAGAACGGCACAGAAAGTGCTCCAATCCGGCTTGTGGTGGCCTACCCTCTTCAAGGACTCTGATGAGTTCGTGAAGAGGTGTACTGACTGTCAGAGGATGGGCACTTGTGGACAGCGTGATATGATGCCGATGCAGCCCATTCACTTCTGTGAGGTTTTTGACGCATGGGGCATCGATTTCATGGGTCCATTCCCTAAGAGTCAGGGATTTGAGTACATTCTGTTGGCCGTAGATTATGTTAGTCGTTGGGTTGAGGCTATCCCCGCCCGAGCCGCTGATGCGAGGACAGTTTGCAGATTTTTGAGAAAACACATCATCACGTGGTTCGGGGTTCCACGAGTTTTGATTTCTGATGGGGGGTCTCATTTCGTCAACGACCAGGTGAAGGCCCTTGCTAGCGAGTTCAGTATAGACCATCGTGTTGCCACACCTTACCATCTACAGACAAATGGTCTAGCTGAGGTGTCGAATAGGGAGATCAAGAATATTTTACAGAAAGTCGTCCGCCCTGATCGAAAGAATTGGTCACAGCTTTTGGACTCGGTCTTGTGGGCATATTGGACGTCTTTCAAGACTCCATTGGCCACATCTCCCTTTCGCCTCGTTTATGGCAAGCCATGCCATCTACCTGTTGAGCTGAGGCACAAGTCACTTTGGGCAGTTACAGATATCCTTATGGATCCAGATGGTGTAGGAGACCAGAGGAGGGCAGAGTTAGCCGCCCTGGAAGAGCTTAGAGATACAGCTTTCTCAAATAGCCTACATTATAAAGAGAAAGTGAAGGAGTGGCATGATTCTCATATCAGCCACAAGCATTTTGAGATTGGACAGAAAGTATGGTTGTTTGATGCAAGGCTACGATTATTTCCAGGAAAGCTACAGAGCAAATGGAAGGGACCTTACTTGGTCAGAAAGGTACACGATAACGGTAGCATTGATATATCTGAGTTATCTTCTGAGAGTACCTTTCGAGTGAACGGCCAGCGGCTCAAGCCATTTCTAGATCATGAGCCGCGGGACGTTATTATTGCCGCTATTCATTTTGCGTGAGATGTGGTCTCTTGACTCACATCTTTTGCATCTCACGCCTGATTCTCACTGTTCTTCCGTCTGTATAGATCCAGTTGTCCATATCATTCTATTCTTTAGTCCCACATCCCTTTTCTCATCCTGTGATTATGCTATACTTAGGGTGTACTTTACCCTAAGTATAGGGGGGAATGTCGGACCTGCGAGTATTCTTTTCATTCTTTCTGCTCCTGTTTTTGCTGCCTATACTTAGGGATATTTTACCCTAAGTACAGGGGGGGCAGATTCTGTATCTTCTTCACTCGGCTTTCCCTTCATGTACAGCTTGCTATACTTAGGATTAGTTAATCCTAAGTATAGGGGGAGACCACCGAGTTCCTCTCATTCTATTCATTTATTCATTCCGGTACTTAGCCATTCCTTTTCACTTCCCTTTTACTACGCACGAGTTATGTCTTCTTCATCGCTCTTGATCACTCTGAGGACATCGTTCGAGCTAAGTATAGGGGGGGTGTGTATATATTTCATATATACTTTAGCCATAACTTGTACTTTGTGTGAGTGTGTTAATAAATAAAATGGCTAAAAATCACAAAAATTTAAAATTTTTTTCATGTACATAAACCTCTTTTATCTTGCACATACATAGCTAGTGTACAAAGTATTTTTGTAAAAATGATTTCAAAAATCTTTTGTGTAAAGCTTGTGTAAATATTTTTGTATCAAAATTATGTATATAGTACAAAATTTTTCCAAAATGTTTTGAAAATCAAAAGTTTGCAAAAATCTTATGTAAATGTTTGTAAATATCTCTTTGCAAAACTTGCACCTCATGCATCATTTATTCATGATTTCAAAACATTTTTCAAAATTTTGCATAATTGTAAAACATTTGTAAATAGCATCTTGTGTACATATATGTATATAGTTTTTCCTGGATAAGAGTTGACATTTAAACTAAGCCTGGAATTAAATAGAGAAATGGAGCTTGAAAAAGATCTTAATCCACTTAACTTTAAGAGGAACCTTATAGGACTTAGGGTTAAGGCTTTTCAGGTCCATAAGGACTTAATTCTTTGAGTCCACTAGGCTATGAGCATATGTCATCTTGATGAGCCTAAGTAGAGCACTTAACAACACACGCATGACTCTTAGAGACAATGGCTTGACTTGCACCTGCACTTACACATGGCTCTCCACGGATGAGGTGGTGAGGAGGCAGTTTCCTTTGGCTTGGGGTAGCATATGAGGGTAGTACTTCTAGGCGGAACCTCTCTTCTTCTTATAGTGAAGGAAGTGCACCTCAACTTGGTCTAGTGGTGATGAAGGCTAAAGACAGAAGCTGTGGGTTGCAATAAAGCTTCAAAAGAGGGATAGTCTACTGGCTCAAGAGGAAATTTCTTATATGCTGCACCATGTAGATATGTTGTACAGAAGTTCTTGAAAAAAAAATAATATATGCAAAAATGCAAAAAGAACTCCAAAAAAGTGGTGGGTCGGATTGAAAATTTAATAACCCCACCGGAGTGTACATAATCAAATAAAGCAAAAGCTTATGGTATCAATGTTACATCTCATGAAGCTTGCAGCGGAAGACTTAGCTACACTGGCTAAGCTTCCAAAAATTCTATACTTCTACCCCCTCTTCTTGAGCCGGTTGCACTTGATCTTAGAAGGGAATACCCCGCTTCTCGAGGAAAGAGTTGCTAGACCGAGGCATTAGAGTTACCAGGTTGAGGGAGGTTGTTTCTTTGTTACTTCTGAGGTGGGGAGTCACATATCACTTACACCGCATGGAAAGATTCATGGTCATTAGAGTTTGTGTATGTAGACTTGTTCTGATCTGGTTTATTAAGGAGTCTTGCCCATAGATTGGTGGAACTTGGAGACTGTTGAGTTTTAAGCTTAAGTCCAAATAAGGTTCCGACACATTAATAATCCAAAGATCTGATCGAGCTCCATATTTCAAGTTAATAAAGGAAAGTTTAATAATTCAACCTTGATCCATGTACATCCTCTTTTTCTTTTTCCTTCTTTTTCACTTCTTTTTCAAATAAGTGTTTGCTAAGGGACTAGCAAAGTTAAGCATAGGGGGGTGATGAATACCCATTCATCACTCTTTATTCTTCTATTTTAGCTACAAAAACCTTTGCAAATACATGTAAATATGTGTAAATACAAATAATTACCAAAAGCATGCATTGTGTAAAAACCTGTAATTAGCATGTTTTTGTGCAAAAATAAAAGAATAAAGAGTAAAAAGAAAAAGAGGGAAATATTTAGAATAAATATTGAGCAACCTAACTCAAGGGAGGGCTCAGCATGGGCCTGACCGCATAAAAGCCAAAGTAGAGGGAGATAGGAGCTCATGTGTACAGATTTTTGTAAATAAATAAAATTACATTTTCCTCACCCAAAAATATGCTTGTACATATTTTGTATATATTTAGAAACTCTTAAAAAACAAAATAAAAATCAAATAAAAAAATACAAAATTAAAAATACAAAAATACATTGTATAGATACCATGTATATAAATGTATACAACTATTTATTTCACCCTTGTGTATAAATAATTAAAATAAAATAAAAATACCATTTTGTTCTTTATTTTATGATGTAAATAAATAAAATATAAAATGGGCATAAAAATACATAAAAATAACAAATAAAAAAATCAAAAATTAAAATCTATATAGTGTACATATACCTATATATATAACTACCCTATTTTTATTTCCAAAAATTAATTAAAAATCACCAAAAAATAGAAAAAAATAAAAGAAAAATATTTCATGTTTTGAGTTTTTCTTAATTCGGCCTTTTTCTACCTTAAAATAAATAAACAAAAAAATAAAAACGTGGCAGCTCCTGATTGGTCCACGGGGGATTGTTGACCCCGGTCAACTCCCCCGCGGACTCTTTCCTTTTGGGGAGACCCGCGCCCGACCCGACTTCGCCGATTTCTCCACGCGTCTCCAGCCTGTCGCCTCCGCAAACCCTGTGCCCGGATCCTTCGCCAATCATCCAACATCCTCGCCGGACCCTTCGCCGAAGGATCCACGCCTTCCATAGCCGTCTCCACCCAACCCTAATCGGCCCTGTCTCCATATATATCCCGACCTCCGCCGCCTCCGCGCCTCATCTTTGGACCTTCCCCTTCTTCCCAGTGAACTCCAGAGGCACCGCGAGAGTGACAGCAAGCGAGCGCCCCTGTTGCAGCGAGGCGAGGAGGTGAAACCACTGATCCGGCGTTCTTCGCCGCCGTTGCTCCGCCACCAGCGTGAGCACCGAGCCTCGGGCCGAGACGACCCTTGAGGCTACGACCAGGAGCACCCCCTGCTCTTCCCCAGTCTCTCCGACCGCCCAGGTAGCATTTTAGCCTTTCCATTTAGCTTAATTTTCAGTTTCGCCCAATTCGTGTCTCCGCCGTATTCCGCTGATTCCGGCCATATCGTGTACCTTCTCGGTCATCGGAACGCACCGTCACCTTTGCCGTTCCCTCACGCACGTTCTTCACCCCTTCACTCAACCCAGATCGCACAGGATCTGGGAATCGAGCTCCACCGTCCTCCGCTCGCCGGAGCTCGCTCGTCCCGACCCATCGTTCACCCTCACGCCGCTTCATCGGGTCGAGGCACTTTGCCCTCGACCCGCGAAGCTTCTGGTTCATTTTGCAGGTCAAGAGGAGGCCATCTGAGGCCCCCTCACGTCCAGGCCAGGAGCTCGACTCCGTCGACCTCGCCGGAGCCCCTCCAGGGTTCGGTTGGGTCACCGGAGACCACCGCCAGCTGCGGGACTCCCTCGCGGACCTTCTCCGATTTTTAGACGCAGCAGGGGAGGTCAGGAGCGCACGTACTGGGCCGGCGAACTTCGCCGGCCACCTGTTCTTCCTCGACCTTCAGTCACCGTTCGATCGCCCTCCAGCTCCAGTTTCCATCCTAGCCATCCGTTCCAGGAGCGTCAGACACCGCACGATCAAAGGAGGAGTGATCCGGACCATTGGATCTCGGGA
This sequence comes from Ottelia alismoides, assembly GCA_037367405.1. Lineage (NCBI taxonomy): Eukaryota > Viridiplantae > Streptophyta > Magnoliopsida > Alismatales > Hydrocharitaceae > Ottelia > Ottelia alismoides. The sequence goes on along the minus strand of JAZKJV010011701.1, from coordinate 14,780 downwards.
TGAGGCGCAGCTGAGCCGACACCGTCAGATCCTCCACGTGTCTTCGTCTGAGCCATCCGATCACGCCAAGGATTGCAGGAGTGAGGCGCCTTCGCCTCTCCACCGTCGGATCTACACGTGGCGCACGCTCCGCCCTTGGATCGTAATAAAGGGGTAAATTACCGTAGGCCCCCTCGTAGTTTATGCTTTACATTTCAGTCCTGTAAAAATTTTGAGTACTTTATTTACGTTGGGTTATTTGCACATTGGACCTCGTACTTTTCAGTATTTGCATTTATGCCCCTGTTTGTGTGAGACACGTGCATCAACACGTGATATTTTGGTGTATTTGCGACTTTAGCCCTGTAGTTCTGGATGTTCCTTAATGAATGAAAAGTTTTTGATATTTGCATTTATACCCTTGTGCGTGATTTATTTCCACATGTGCGTTTTATTTTGGGTATTTTGCAAGATAAGCCCCTGGACTTTTGGTACTTGTTACCAATAAGCCCTCAGAACTTATTTTTCTTACATTTGAGTCCCTGAGTGCCCCAGACACGCGCCTCGCGCGTGATTTCTTGGGTATTTTGCACCAGACCCCCCAGAACTTTTGGGTATTTGCACTTTGGTCCCTGTGCACAGTGCCCCTCCTTTGTTTTTGAATAAAATATCAAATCACCTCCAAATTCGATGAAAATTTGACACATGGCTCCTGCCATGGTGTAGAATTTTTGTGAATTTTTGAGGACATTTTTGATTTCATTTGCTATTTTTAAAAAATTCAAAAACCCATATTTTTGCTACTGTTTAGATTCAAAAACCCCAAAAAAATATCAAAACCCTTTTAAAAATCCTATAAAAATTAGTTACTGTTTATTTGGTGTTCCTTGATTTTCCAGCCAATTTTGGCTATTTTTCATTGAGTAAAAACCCTAAAAACTTAAATACACCTCAAAACTCCTAAAAATCATAATAAATAATTTAAAAACCCAAAAACAATAATTTTGGTGCTCAAATTTTCCTTGTTTTCTCTAGTATACAGGAAAATTACCTTCAGGTCCCTTAGAGATCCTTAGATATTTTATCTTTGGGTTTTGGGCCTGGCTGGACAGTACCCCTTGCTTTTCGCATTGTTTGATTTTTAGGAAATAAAATAAACATCAGAAAAATCTCAAAAATTCACCAAAAACATAAAAAAATATAAAACACATAAAAATATTTCTGTCTGAATTTTTGCTTGCTTTTTAATGCATTAAATAAATTGTTCAAGTTAATTGTCTGTGTGCTTTTCCTGTTTTCTTTATATTCCAAAAATCCTAAAAAATTATAAAAACCCTTAGAAACACTAAAAAAATACTCTCTCGGATTTCTGACTACATCGTAGGCCGAAAGGCCAATCTGTGCTCCTTGTGTTCGACCCTGGTCGCTATACCAGGTAAAAAGAATAGCGAAAAGACCGCTTACATTCATTTTCTTGATTTTCTGAGTGGTTCACAAATTTTTCCGTTGACCGAATTGATCGATTAAGGACAACGACATTGTGATTTATCTTCCACCTTAGTTGCGTCGATTTTCGTGTCATCAGAATGGCGCCGTTGCCGGGGAGCACGGCTTTGTAGTCATTTTTTTCCCATATTGTCTCTCTATATTATCATTGTTTTCTGACACTCTCTCTCTTTGATTTTTGTGCGAGGTACTGCGTGGACAACTTGGAGTTTATTTTTGAAAACCCGCACGGGAAGAAGAAGAGCAGGGAGAAGAAGAAGGAATTTTTATTTTGAGAAGAGAACAATATTGTTTGTAATAATATAGAACTTGGACATTTGTGGACACTTGTAACTTAGCGGGTCTGTTTCGCCGAGTACCGGTGTGCTCGGGGGACCCATTTGGATTTTCGCGGCTTTTTCTGCAGTTTTGATAGCTAGCTGCCTTTTCCGGTGTTTACGCGGTTTTTCTCGAGCCCCTAGATTTAGGAATTTCTCTTGCTTGTGCCGTAATTAGTAGGGTCCCCGCACTTAATTGCTTATCTGTTCCTATAGATCGTTAATTGGACCTACTAATAATAAATAATAAAAATAACTTGGTCACTTTCCTGAGAGCCTACGCACCGCGAGCCTGCCCCGCAAGCGCTACTCCTGAACTCGACCTGTCGAGAAGAGGAGGGGTGGGCCAAGACCGGACTCTTTGGATCAAGGGCGAGTGACTAAGTTAGACGGTTCTGCGCTAGGAATTGCTCATCTAGGACTCGGTTTTTCCTCGCTGCACCATTCAGGTAGTTTTATTCTGTCTTTAAATTCTGCGCGGATCACTTGCATGTAGAGTGCTGGAGACAAGGTACGCATTTCTTTCTCTGCATGCATCATTGATTTCTTCGCGCATCGGCTTTTTCGTTTTCTTCCTCTGTTTTTGGCTTAATCATCAGGAGAATCGGAAAATTCGTTAGGCCACTTGTATTTATTTTGAAAAAAAAAATTATTAAAAAGAAAAACAAAAAAAATTGGGACTGGATAACACTATTGACCCTAAAAGACACTTCACCTAAAAAATTGTCTTGGGGAGAGCAACCCCCTCATTGTTTGGTTTGATTGTGCGAGAGAGTGACTCGAACACTAGGTAAAACCGTTAGGCCGCTTGTGTTTATTTTGAAAAAAAATTAAAAAGAAAAACAAAAAAAAATGGGACTGGATAACACTATTGACCCTAAAAGACACTCACATTAAAAATTTGTCTTGGGGAGAGCAACCCCCTCCTTGTATGGTTTGGATGCGCGAGAGAGTGACCCGTACCCTAGATAGAGCCCTCCGGTGCTATTTCTAGCTGACTACCGACTCTTCCGTGCGGGCCAGTCGGTTGGAGTAGCATCGGGTATCCTAACAGGTCACGTAAGCGCTCTGATATTTTGTATGTTCACCCAATAAAATTGACAAGATAAATTGACCGAGCTTTCACGGTCTTCATATTGTGTTGTGTTGGTGAACCGGGGGTTTGCTTTGCGATCATATTTTCTCCAGATCCCATCCGCCCAACTCGCCAGATCAAGATGATGGGTAGACGATCTCTTAGGCAGCCTCTGGCTGCACCGCTTTCAGGCGCGTCTACTTCACCATCTAGGTTGGCCCGTGAGAGTCGAGATCAGCTCTCCGGGCCCGAGTTCGATTCCACCCTGTTCCCCCTCGATCCCCTTTCTTTTGCTACTGAGAGACATGAGCCCGAGGAAAGACGAATTAATTTGACAGAACCTGAGTTGGGCTCATCTGATTTTGCAGACGTCACTATGGCCGGAGCCGGCAGTTCAGATGATCGCCAACCCGAACATTTTGTATTAGACCAGGGAGCGATCAACTCCACCCTGATCGCATCATTAGAGACAGTACAGCAGCAGCTACGCGATCAGGGAGCTTTTATGATTGAGATGAGAAGGGAGTTGGAGCGACTCCGAGCAGAGCGAGACGAGCCGAGCGAGCCTGAGAACATTCCTGATGCTGATGCAGAGGCAGCAGCCGCGGCAGCCGCAGCAGCGGCTGCCGCAGCGGCAGCCACCGCCGGAGCAGGACCACCGAGAACGATGCGGGAGTTACACAACCCCGGATCTACACTGATGCACCATTGGGTGGTGGTACCTGCTATCGTGGGGGATTTCAAGTTCCCTCCGAACACCCTGCAGATGCTTCCTCATTTTCACGGACTTGCCACCGAGGAGCCCCACCTCCATCTCCAGGAGTTTTTGATGATCTGCAGCACTGTCCACGACCGTCATGTGGACCAGGATACGATTCGGATGATGGCCTTCCCTTTTTCACTGGCAGATAGAGCAGCCGCCTGGCTGAAGCATTTAGGGAAGTTTGTATACACCTGGGAGCAGCTCCGCACCGAGTACTTGAACAAGTACTATCCACTCGGGCGGACGAATGCAGCAAGGACCCTGATCAACAACTTCTCCATGCTCCCTAACGAGCAGTTTCATGAGGCATGGGAGAGGTTCAGAGAGCTTCTGGATAGATGCCCACACCACGACATTTCCAAGCCGAACCTAGTTCAGAGCTTCTTTAGTGGGATGACGCCAGAGCTTCAGGGTCTGGTGAATGCTTCTTGCGGCGGGTCCTACTTTGCCAAGGACCACAACCAAGTCTGGGCCATCTACGAGGAGATGGCCGAAAATTACATGGTGATGTCCCAGACTCGGTTATACACACAGAGATCTCAGCAGCCGCCAGGACCCGTGCAGTACCAGCGGATAGCACGGGTTGATGCAGGTCCATCCAGTTCGTCCACAGTTGCAGCCGCACAGGCAGAGTCGGCCGCTGCGGACATGGGGATTATCAGTGAGAAGTTGGACCGCATGGAAATAATAGAGAAGAAGCAGTGCCAGGGCATAACTCAGATGGAGCAAATGGCACAAACTCTGAGCGACATGAAGACCCATATCTTGTGTCTTCAGGAGGCACAAACGGCTTCTCAGCCCCGTCTTGTGTCGCGAGGCGATTCCGGCGGCAGCCGCAGCTCGTCCCAGCGCTCCAGCTCCTTGCAGCAGCCTAGACAAGTTCACCTTGTACAGGCGGAGCCGTACCAGCAGCAGCAGCCCTCTTACCAGTCACCACCATCTCCAGACTTACAGATGGTGGTATATCAGCCGGATCAGCCTCTGGGAGTACTCCCACCAGACCCCTTTGATGCTGAGCCGTTGATGGATGTCAACAGGATTTGGTATGACCGTCCTCAACCTGGAATCCGACGAGACCATCCCGGATTCAGGTGGGGGAATGGGGGTAACCAGTCCCAACAGCAGCCAGCCGGTCAGGGAGGGCAGTACTCCCAGCAGAGAGATCACCAGCAGCCCCCAGCATACCAGCCACACCAGCCATCATCCTTCGTACCTCGTCCCTACCAGCAGCAGGGACAGACTTGGAGACGTGAGCAGCAGGCTCACCAGCAGCAGCATCCTTCCTCTTATCCCTCTCAGCCGCAGCAGCATCAGGTCCAGCAGCCTCATTACCAGAGAGGCAACCCGTCGGGCTCCCATGAGAGCCCCGCCATGGATGATCTAGCCCGCATCTTCACAGAGCAGCAGGCTACATTTAGACGGGAGATGGACGAGTTCCGCCAGGAAATGCGGGACCTGATGAGAGGGAAGGCCGCCATCCCTGCACAGATCGAGCCTAATCCGAATAGCTTGAAGAGGAAGTCTGAGCAGGTAGTTCACACTGAGCCTACCACTCCTAGTGACTCATTTGATGATATATCATCGGATCTATTTGATGCTGATTTTGTCACACTTAGGAGCGGTAGAAGACCAGCAGGCGGCGCCTCATCTGAGCGACAACGCGAGGATTCATCTAGAGCGCCAGATGAGGAAGAGGAGAGCGGTACTGAAGCCGCACATGATGATGACGGTGGTACTGATGCCACCAGAGATGCTGATTCCACCGGCGGTACTGAGGCCGCCGCTTCACCATATCGAGGAGGTGGTACTGACGCCACCAGCAGAGCCGAGCCAGCCCGCGGTACTGAGGCCGCGAGACGTCTAGTTGTAGAGCCAGCTAGAGGTGGCACTAAGGCCACCAATATTCATTCTGATAGAGATGTTGTCTTTTCTCGTGTGGATGTATCTCAGAACTCTATTTTGAATAAAGGAAAAGGTTTAGTTTCTTCTGATCCCACTGTGGTGAATGATGTATGTGAGGATCCGGTCATTGAACCGTCTAGGCCTATTCCTAGTCCTTCATCTGAGAAGGACCCTGTGATCCCCTTTCCTAGAGCCCTTGAGTTGGGGAAGGGGAAGAAAAGAGAAAAAGATCCAAAAAGGAGAGAGCAGGAGGAGTTCAGCCAGAGCATGATAGACCGATTTCACATCCAGCTGACCCTCCATGAGGCTTTGCAACACATCCCTCTTCTTCAGCGATCCTTGAGAGACAGAACCACAGTCAAAAGGAAGAAGAGGAACAAAACCGCAGAGATTCATGTGTTGACAAAAGCCACGTGTTACGCGATCCAGAACCATCTGCCGACCAAGAGGCCAGATTTAGGAGCCCCATATGTCAGATGTCAGATTAGTGAGCAGAGGTTCGACCGTACTCTATTAGATAGCGGATCGTCGATCAACCTTCTTCCGGCAGCCCTTCTCAACCACTTAGAGTTGGGCACTCTTAGACAGAGCATGACATACCTTCACTTTGCTGATCGGTCTGTCAAGAGGCCAAAGGGGTTGTTGCGAGACGTTGTCGTCACGATTCAGGGTTTGCAATTCCCCGTGGACTTCGTAGTGCTGGACATGGAGACCCCTGACTCGTTGACCGATTCCCCCATCATCCTCGGTCGCCCGTTCTTGGCCACAGCCAAGGCAGTGACTGACCATGACAGTGGAAAGGTATTCTTTCGCGTCCAGGGCGAGAGTATACAAATAGAGACGGTTAAGGACCACAGAGCCAGAGATAGATCCCGCTCAGAGGGCAGTACAGATTCAGAACAGCTGACAGATACAGAGCCAGACATACACCAGGACTGTGATTTTGTGATCACAGATGATGAGGCAGCTTGGGCAGATCCTGCAGCACAGACCATCCTCTCATATTCAGATACAGCTGATGCAGAGATGATAGCAGAGGATAGTCTGGAGAGCACAGCCCTGGTTCAGGATACTATTGAGTCAGCAGAGTCGGACCTTGATCGCGACACGATTTTCAGTGATGGTGGTACTGAGGCCACCCTGCTCTACGGTGGTACTGATGCCACCGCAGTTGATACAGATCCCTCGGATTCAGAATCTGATTGGGCAGATTGTGATGATCAGATACCAGACCTGGATCCACCTGAGCCTACAGATGAGGAGGAGGTAGAGGCAGAGCAGATCAAAGACAATGCAGAGGACCCGCCTTCTCCAGATCAAGTTTGTGAGAGTTCTTTATCATTTTCCCAGGCAGATTTGGCAGAATTGTCAGCATACACACATCTTCTTCAGAAGCCAGATTTGCCAGCACCCAGCTGTCCAGAGCTAAAGCCGCTCCCTACTTCGCTGAAGTATCGATTCCTTGCGGGAGAGTCTGAGATTTACCCAGTCATCATCTCTGCCGATCTGACTGGAGAACAAGAATCCCGTCTGATGGGGGTTCTTGAAAAGAACCGCAAGGCAATTGGATGGAGCGTAGCAGATCTCCATGGGATTAGTCCCTCGTTGTGCTCCCACCATATCTATCTCGAGGAAGGGGCAAAGCCGTCGCGTGAGTTCCAGCGGCGACTGAACCCCAACCTACGAGAGGTTGTCATGAAGGAAATATCAAAATGGTGGAGTGCAGATTTTATTTATCCCATTTCCGACTCCAAGTGGGTTAGCCCCTTGCATGTGGTGCCCAAGAAGACGGGCATCACGACTGTGATCAGTGAGTCGGGAGAGGAGATTGCTACACGAGTACCCACCTCTTGGCGGGTCTGTGTTGACTACAGGAGACTCAACCAGGCCACCAAGAAGGACCATTTCCCCCTGCCTTTTATTGATCAGATCATAGAGAGACTGGCAGGGAAGAGCCATTATTGCTTCCTGGATGGGTACTCGGGCTACAATCAGGTGGCCATCGCTCCTGAGGATCAGGAGAAGACCACCTTTACCTGTCCCTTCGGTACATACGCCTTTCGACGCATGCCATTTGGGCTATGCAACGCCCCCGCGACTTTTCAGAGATGCATGCTGTCGATCTTTTCGGACATGGTAGGGGAGTGTTTGGAGGTCTTCATGGACGACTTCTCAGTTTACGGCGACGGATTCGATTCCTGTCTTGACTGCCTAGACCGAGTGCTCCAGCGATGTATTGCTACCCGCTTAGTTCTGTATTGGGAGAAGAGTCACTTCATGGTGACTCAAGGGACGGTGCTTGGACACATCATCTCCAACAGGGGCATGGAGGTTGATCCGGCCAAGGTTGACGTCATTAGAAAACTCGCACCGCCGTCCAATTTGAAGCAGCTACGGTCATTTCTGGGGCACGTTGGTTTTTATAGGAGATTCATTCATGATTTCAGCAAGATCGCCCGACCGTTGACTGATCTCTTGACGAAAGACACCGAGTTCCTTGTCGATGACAAGTGTCTTTCGTCCTTTGAGACTCTCCAGCAGTGTGTTATTGAGGCTCCTGTCCTTCAGCCACCCGATTGGTCTCTCCCATTCGAGATCATGACGGACGCCTCCGATTTTGCCGTGGGGGCAGTGCTGGGACAGAGGAGGGATGGAGTTCCATTTGCCATACACTATGCTAGCCGCACATTGGATTCCGCCCAGCGGAATTATACGGTCACAGAGAAAGAGATGCTAGCAGTAGTGTTCGCCCTAGATAAGTTCAGATCGTATATCATTGGATCTAGAGTGACTTTGTTTACAGATCACACCGCCATCAGGTACCTCATGGCAAAGAAGGATGCCAAGGCCAGATTGACTAGATGGATCCTTCTACTCCAGGAGTTCGACATTGAGATCAAGGATAAGCCTGGAGTCAAGAATGTGGTGGCGGATCATCTCTCCCGATTAGAGCAACCTGAGGATTCTGAGCAGATTGATCCTATTCGAGATACCTTCCAAGATGAGGCGATCCTTGCTATCGCCTCACTCCCGTGGTACGCCGATATTGTGAACTTTCTCGTTGCTGAGAAAGTCCCACAAGATTGGCCCAGGCAGAGGCGTGAGACCTTCCTTGCAAAGGCCAAGTCCTACCACTGGGAGGATCCCATCCTTTACCACGAAGGAGGGGATAGCATCTGGCGTCGGTGTATTCCTCAGGAGGAGCATCATAGTGTCCTCACTTACTGCCACAAGCTTGAGGCAGGAGGACATCATTCTGGGAGAAGAACGGCACAGAAAGTGCTCCAATCCGGCTTGTGGTGGCCTACCCTCTTCAAGGACTCTGATGAGTTCGTGAAGAGGTGTACTGACTGTCAGAGGATGGGCACTTGTGGACAGCGTGATATGATGCCGATGCAGCCCATTCACTTCTGTGAGGTTTTTGACGCATGGGGCATCGATTTCATGGGTCCATTCCCTAAGAGTCAGGGATTTGAGTACATTCTGTTGGCCGTAGATTATGTTAGTCGTTGGGTTGAGGCTATCCCCACCCGAGCCGCTGATGCGAGGACAGTTTGCAGATTTTTGAGAAAACACATCATCACGCGGTTCGGGGTTCCACGAGTTTTGATTTCTGATGGGGGGTCTCATTTCGTCAACGACCAGGTGAAGGCCCTTGCTAGCGAGTTCAGTATAGACCATCGTGTTGCCACACCTTACCATCCACAGACAAATGGTCTAGCTGAGGTGTCGAATAGGGAGATCAAGAATATTTTACAGAAAGTCGTCCGCCCTGATCGAAAGAATTGGTCACAGCTTTTGGACTCGGTCTTGTGGGCATATCGGACGTCTTTCAAGACTCCATTGGGCACATCTCCCTTTCGCCTCGTTTATGGCAAGCCATGCCATCTACCTGTTGAGCTGAGGCACAAGTCACTTTGGGCAATTACAGATATCCTTATGGATCCAGATGGTGTAGGAGACCAGAGGAGGGCAGAGTTAGCCGCCCTGGAAGAGCTTAGAGATACAGCTTTCTCAAACAGCCTACATTATAAAGAGAAAGTGAAGGAGTGGCATGATTCTCATATCAGCCACAAGCATTTTGAGATTGGACAGAAAGTATGGTTGTTTGATGCAAGGCTACGATTATTTCCAGGAAAGCTACAGAGCAAATGGAAGGGACCTTACTTGGTCAGAAAGGTACACGATAACGGTAGCATTGATATATCTGAGTTATCTTATGAGAGTACCTTTCGAGTGAACGGCCAGCGGCTCAAGCCATTTCTAGATCATGAGCCGCGGGACGTTATTATTGCCGCTATTCATTTTGCGTGAGATGTGGTCTCTTGACTCACATCTTTTGCATCTCACGCCTGATTCTCACTGTTCTTCCGTCTGTATAGATCCAGTTGTCCATATCATTCTATTCTTTAGTCCCACATCCCTTTTCTCATCCTGTGATTATGCTATACTTAGGGTGTACTTTACCCTAAGTATAGGGGGGAATGTCGGACCTGCGAGTATTCTTTTCATTCTTTCTGCTCCTGTTTTTGCTGCCTATACTTAGGGATATTTTACCCTAAGTACAGGGGGGGCAGATTCTGTATCTTCTTCACTCGGCTTTCCCTTCATGTACAGCTTGCTATACTTAGGATTAGTTAATCCTAAGTATAGGGGGAGACCACCGAGTTCCTCTCATTCTATTCATTTATTCATTCCGGTACTTAGCCATTCCTTTTCACTTCCCTTTTACTACGCACGAGTTATGTCTTCTTCATCGCTCTTGATCACTTTGAGGACATCGTTCGAGCTAAGTATAGGGGGGGTGTGTATATATTTCATATATACTTTAGCCATAACTTGTACTTTGTGTGAGTGTGTTAATAAATAAAATGGCTAAAAATCACAAAAATTTAAAATTTTTTTCATGTACATAAACCTCTTTTATCTTGCACATACATAGCTAGTGTACAAAGTATTTTTGTAAAAATGATTTCAAAAATCTTTTGTGTAAAGCTTGTGTAAATATTTTTGTATCAAAATTATGTATATAGTACAAAATTTTTCCAAAATGTTTTGAAAATCAAAAGTTTGCAAAAATCTTATGTAAATGTTTGTAAATATCTCTTTGCAAAACTTGCACCTCATGCATCATTTATTCATGATTTCAAAACATTTTTCAAAATTTTGCATAATTGTAAAACATTTGTAAATAGCATCTTGTGTACATATATGTATATAGTTTTTCCTGGATAAGAGTTGACATTTAAACTAAGCCTGGAATTAAATAGAGAAATGGAGCTTGAAAAAGATCTTAATCCACTTAACTTTAAGAGGAACCTTATAGGACTTAGGGTTAAGGCTTTTCAGGTCCATAAGGACTTAATTCTTTGAGTCCACTAGGCTATGAGCATATGTCATCTTGATGAGCCTAAGTAGAGCACTTAACAACACACGCATGACTCTTAGAGACAATGGCTTGACTTGCACCTGCACTTACACATGGCTCTCCACGGATGAGGTGGTGAGGAGGCAGTTTCCTTTGTCTTGGGGTAGCATATGAGGGTAGTACTTCTAGGCGGAACCTCTCTTCTTCTTATAGTGAAGGAAGTGCACCTCAACTTGGTCTAGTGGTGATGAAGGCTAAAGACAGAAGCTGTGGGTTGCAATAAAGCTTCAAAAGAGGGATAGTCTACTGGCTCAAGAGGAAATTTCTTATATGCTGCACCATGTAGATATGTTGTACAGAAGTTCTTGAAAAAAAAAATAATATATGCAAAAATGCAAAAAGAACTCCAAAAAAGTGGTGGGTCGGATTGAAAATTTAATAACCCCACCGGAGTGTACATAATCAAATAAAGCAAAAGCTTATGGTATCAATGTTACATCTCATGAAGCTTGCAGCGGAAGACTTAGCTACACTGGCTAAGCTTCCAAAAACTCTATACTTCTACCCCCTCTTCTTGAGCCGGTTGCACTTGAACTTAGAAGGGAATACCCCGCTTCTCGAGGAAAGAGTTGCTAGACCGAGGCATTAGAGTTACCAGGTTGAGGGAGGTTGTTTCTTTGTTACTTCTGAGGTGGGGAGTCACATATCACTTACACCGCATGGAAAGATTCATGGTCATTAGAGTTTGTGTATGTAGACTTGTTCTGATCTGGTTTATTAAGGAGTCTTGCCCATAGATTGGTGGAACTTGGAGACTGTTGAGTTTTAAGCTTAAGTCCAAATAAGGTTCCGACACATTAATAATCCAAAGATCTGATCGAGCTCCATATTTCAAGTTAATAAAGGAAAGTTTAATAATTCAACCTTGATCCATGTACATCCTCTTTTTCTTTTTCTTTCTTTTTCACTTCTTTTTCAAATAAGTGTTTGCTAAGGGACTAGCAAAGTTAAGCATAGGGGGGTGATGAATACCCATTCATCACTCTTTATTCTTCTATTTTAGCTACAAAAACCTTTGCAAATACATGTAAATATGTGTAAATACAAATAATTACCAAAAGCATGCATTGTGTAAAAACCTGTAATTAGCATGTTTTTGTGCAAAAAATAAAAGAATAAAGAGTAAAAAGAAAAAGAGGGAAATATTTAGAATAAATATTGAGCAACCTAACCCAAGGGAGGGCTCAGCATGGGCCTGACCGCATAAAAGCCAAAGTAGAGGGAGATAGGAGCTCATGTGTACAGATTTTTGTAAATAAATAAAATTACATTTTCCTCACCCAAAAATATGCTTGTACATATTTTGTATATATTTAGAAACTCTTAAAAAAACAAAACAAAAATCAAATAAAAAAATACAAAATAAAAAATACAAAAATACATTGTATAGATACCATGTATATAAATGTATACAACTATTTATTTCACCCTTGTGTATAAATAATTAAAATAAAATAAAAATACCATTTTGTTCTTTATTTTATGATGTAAATAAATAAAATATAAAATGGGCATAAAAATACATAAAAATAACAAATAAAAAAAATCAAAAATTAAAATCTATATAGTGTACATATACCTATATATATAACTACCCTATTTTTATTTCCAAAAATTAATTAAAAATTACCAAAAAATAGAAAAAAATAAAAGAAAAATATTTCATGTTTTGAGTTTTTCTTAATTCGGCCTTTTTCTACCTTAAATTAAATAAACAAAAAAATAAAAACGTGGCAGCTCCTGATTGGTCCACGGGGGATTGTTGACCCCGGTCAACTCCCCCGCGGACTCTTTCCTTTTGGGGAGACCCGCGCCCGACCCGACTTCGCCGATTTCTCCACGCGTCTCCAGCCTGTCGCCTCCGCAAACCCTGTGCCCGGATCCTTCGCCAATCATCCATCATCCTCGCCGGACCCTTCGCCGAAGGATCCACGCCTTCCATAGCCGTCTCCACCCAACCCTAATCGGCCCTGTCTCCATATATATCCCGACCTCCGCCGCCTCCGCGCCTCATCTTTGGACCTTCCCCTTCTTCCCAGTGAACTCCAGAGGCACCGCGAGAGTGACAGCAAGCGAGCGCCCCTGTTGCAGCGAGGCGAGGAGGTGAAACCACTGATCCGGCGTTCTTCGCCGCCGTTGCTCCGCCACCAGCGTGAGCACCGAGCCTCGGGCCGAGACGACCCTTGAGGCTACGACCAGGAGCACCCCCTGCTCTTCCCCAGTCTCTCCGACCGTCCAGGTAGCATTTTAGCCTTTCCATTTAGCTTAATTTTCAGTTTCGCCCAATTCGTGTCTCCGCCGTATTCCGCTGATTCCGGCCATATCGTGTACCTTCTCGGTCATCGGAACGCACCGTCACCTTCGCCGTTCCCTCACGCACGTTCTTCACCCCTTCACTCAACCCAGATCGCACAGGATCTGGGAATCGAGCTCCACCGTCCTCCGCTCGCCGGAGCTCGCTCGTCCCGACCCATCGTTCACCCTCACGCCGCTTCATCGGGTCGAGGCACTTTGCCCTCGACCCGCGAAGCTTCTGGTTCATTTTGCAGGTCAAGAGGAGGCCATCTGAGGCCCCCTCACGTCCAGGCCAGGAGCTCGACTCCGTCGACCTCGCCGGAGCCCCTCCAGGGTTCGGTTGGGTCACCGGAGACCACCACCAGCTGCGGGACTCCCTCGCGGACCTTCTCCGATTTTTAGACGCAGCAGGGGAGGTCAGGAGCGCACGTACTGGGCCGGCGAACTTCGCCGGCCACCTGTTCTTCCTCGACCTTCAGTCACCGTTCGATCGCCCTCCAACTCCAGTTTCCATCCTAGCCATCCGTTCCAGGAGCGTCAGACACCGCACGATCAAAGGAGGAGTGATCCGGACCATTGGATCTCGAGATGAGGCGCAGCTGAGCCGACACCGTCAGATCCTCCACGTGTCTTCGTCTGAGCCATCCGATCACGCCAAGGATTGCAGGAGTGAGGCGCCTTCGCCTCTCCACCGTCGGATCTACACGTGGCGCACGCTCCGCCCTTGGATCGTAATAAAGGGGTAAATTACCGTAGGCCCCCTCGTAGTTTATGCTTTACATTTCAGTCCTGTAAAAATTTTGAGTACTTTATTTACGTTGGGTTATTTGCACATTGGACCTCGTACTTTTCAGTATTTGCATTTATGCCCCTGTTTGTGTGAGACACGTGCATCAACACGTGATATTTTGGTGTATTTGCGACTTTAGCCCTGTAGTTCTGGATGTTCCTTAATGAATGAAAAGTTTTTGATATTTGCATTTATACCCTTGTGCGTGATTTATTTCCACATGTGCGTTTTATTTTGGGTATTTTGCAAGATAAGCCCCTGGACTTTTGGTACTTGTTACCAATAAGCCCTCGGAACTTATTTTTCTTACATTTGGGTCCCTGAGTGCCCCAGACACGCGCCTCGCGCGTGATTTCTTGGGTATTTTGCACCAGACCCCCCAGAACTTTTGGGTATTTGCACTTTGGTCCCTGTGCACAGTGCCCCTCCTTTGTTTTTGAATAAAATATCAAATCACCTCCAAATTCGATGAAAATTTGATACATGGCTCCTGCCATGGTGTAGAATTTTTGTGAATTTTTGAGGACATTTTTGATTTCATTTGCTATTTTTAAAAAATTCAAAAACCCATATTTTTGCTACTGTTTAGATTCAAAAACCCCAAAAAAATATCAAAACCCTTTTAAAAATCCTATAAAAATTAGTTACTGTTTATTTGGTGTTCCTTGATTTTCCAGCCAATTTTGGCTATTTTTCATTGAGTAAAAACCCTAAAAACTTAAATA